>JBBPBS010000858.1:2970505-2981104 GCA_037974835.1 Cicer judaicum
AGTATTAATTGTCTATCTAATTGGATATATTAGTGTTTGTAACTTGCTATATAATTGACTCTCTTTGTTATCAAAATATTATTTAATTTAATTTTTTTTTCTTTATTTTTTTTTATTAATAACTTAAATCAAGAATCATTATATTTTATTCAAAATTTACCATATAAAACTATAATATTAAAAATATTGTTTTAAAAAAATCATTCAAAAATTCAAATAATAGACTTAACTATAAGAGACTAAAAGTGGTAAATGAAAATATTACCAAGACTAAAATATTACCCTGATAGCTATTATTTACTAGTACTGCACATTTTTATTACTTAATTGTTTTACTAAAAAAATAGTTAGTACTATTTCCTTAATTACACATTAAAACATTCCAACATTAAGTCCTTATGAAAACTATTGGAAAGCATGGGAACATCTTCTTCAACTTCAATCAAGCATCCTTCATTAATCATTTTCAATTCCATTGCAAAATACTCTGGCCATGACATATTGAGATTATCATCTTCTTCTTTGTTCATAATGCTATCAACTTCTTCTTTGGTAGTTTTAACCACCTCAGTCTTATTATTTCCACTATCAATTGGACTTCTTGGTCTTTGGTTAATATTTTCATCCAACAAAAAATCATTTTTCCCCTACAAAATAGGAATGCAAGACCACAATATTAATAATGAATTGAATGAACAATAGAATTAAAATGCTAAATTGATTTGATCAAATTTACTCTATTGTTCATGTATGTTTTAATAAGATTTGAAGTTTAAACAAGCTACTTTGATGCAATAATTAATTTACTCTAATAATGATTTTTTATTTATTTATTTTCCCCCTACTAATATCAGTAATGAATATTTTTAAATGTATTAGTATTTTGGTGAAGGAATCGACGCTCCCTAACTCTCCTACTCTAGCCATCAAACTAACTATATATTTTCTTAATATCCAAATTTTGGTAAAAATCGATTCAAATTTAATTGAAATCAAATTTTGACAGATTAGGTAAATATTGACTAATTAAAATCTAAATAAAATAAATTTCCCTAAAATTTTATTAAAATTTATTTGATTTTAATCAAATATGAAAATCAAGTAACATACTATTTTATACACAATAATTTGTGGCTGTAAAAAAATAACACTGTAATTGATCTAATTTTAAAAAACTCAACATCTTTTCTAAAAATTAAGTGATCAAATAATTGTGTTATTTTATTTAAAATAAATATAAACTTTAATAGTTATTTGTAACACTCTCTATTTTTCTTGGGGAAAGCTAAAACTTTCTTAAATCCTATAATTTGTAAAATTTATTAGTCGTAATTGTTTTTTGATAATATAAAACATTTTTCTACATGAAAATAAAACTCTAATTGATATAGCAACAAAGCATACATGTGTCTACAATAATTAACAAATGTATGTGCAGTACTTACAGATTCGGTGGAAGAGTCAAGTGCAATAACAATGTTATCATTTGGACAAGTATTTTTGACACCTTCTTCTCCTACTCCCTTCTTGTATTCATCATACTCTTTTTTAACCACCTTTGAAATGTTGTGTCCATCATTTGAACTATTGTGTGCACCATTTGATTGGTTTACTGGTTCTTCATATATAGTATATTCTCTCACCACAACATTGTTATTGTTATTGCCCTACAAATCAAGAATGCAAAACAACAATATTAATTAAGGAATTGAATTGAATTTAACTAAAACTAGATATAAAGTTTTTCTAGTTAAATTTCAAATTCAAGTTGTTAACGAAAGATTTATTTTTAACTAAAACTTATTAATTGTTTGAGTTCAATTAATTGACTAGATTGAATGATCATAATATATTGTATATATTCCTTCAAAAAAATAATTATATATATATATATATATATATATAAAATCAAGAAAAACAAACTTTCACCTCCCAATATTTTTATACATTTATATTGGTGAATAGATGAACAACACCAAATTATAAAATCATAAAAATTGAAAATTTATTTATTTTGACTGATTTTATCTATGAATGAAATTTATCTTACTAAAATAATAAGTTTTAAAGATTTCAACTTGTTCATTTAAATTAAAGAATTCACTGAATTACTCTCATGTCCAGTTTTGTCTTCTTAAAAAAGAAAATGATAAGTAAATAAAACAAACAAATAAAAAACTAATATTATAATTACTTTAATAATACATATACAATTAATCATTAATTTATTTATTTTAAAAGAAGTATAATGCCTTACTTCTTATAAATATCTATTTGGATATAATGGTATTCAATTTTGTAAAAATCCTGAGTCAAAACGGCAAAAATTATTGGTAAAAATCAATTTGATTCTAACTAAAATTGAATCAATATAAAAAAATCTAAAATTATGAATCAAATCTAACATAAATAACAAGATTTGAGTATTACTGTCTTTATTTTTAAAAGTGAATTGCTCATAATAAAAAAAAGTCAAATCCAATAATTTGAATAAAATTTAAAATTTTTTACCCCAATTAAGACGGCATAAAAGTAGCGCAGATTAAACACTTTTCAATTAACGAAAAAAAAAAACTTTTGTGAGAGATCAAAAGAAGTAGATAAAAATATAAAATCATAAATAAACACTTAAACAACTAAACAATAAATACAATATAAGAATAAATCCAACAAAAAATATAAGGATCAATCTACTATTATGTACGGAAAATCAATTAGTAATTAGTAATTAATAATTAATAATTAATCAAACAAAATAATTTGAATTAATAAATATAATGTGGTTTTACTTACCGATACGGTGGTAGCCGCACATTCAGCGACGGTCTTCTTCCTTTTTCTACCCCGTCCAGCATTTTCCGTACTTGTATTATTTCTTGGTAACCTACTATTCGAATTTTGTGCTCCTCTATTTCTTGTACTAACTGGATTTTTTTTCACATTCTTTCTAAATCTGCATAGAACATAATTCTCCGCCTGCAAAAGTCACAGTAAAAATTTCAAATTATAAGTATATACTTCCGATACTAACAAAAATAAAACGTCACATTAAAATATGAACCACACACATGATAATTAATCGTGAAACTTTGATATTATAATATTAAGAAATAAAGTTTAAATTTTGTATGAGATACTGACTAAACAATAATTAAAATAATCTGTCGTAATAATAATTTCTCTTACCGAAGGATTGGTGATCAACGACGCATCAAGTTTATATTCATGCAAAATCCATCCATTATCATGGACAGTGTCACTCTTTTCAAAACGATATCTTTTTCTCAAACCTAGGAGTTGATTTGTATCTTTAGTGAATATTTCTGTTCCGGTGTCTTCACCTTCCCATGTACCTTTTCCAATAAGACGAACAGAACGAGAGCTAGTGGCAGATTTCTTTTTCAATGCACTGAAGAAATAAAGGTCTCTTCCCCAATACGAGTGAGAAGCTGCAAACTCTTCCCAAATCTCCCAAGGATTCTTTTTTGTACCGAACAAATCGAGTTCAATGATAGTGATATGATTAGGCAATGGTTTATTATTAATTTTGTTGTAGAGGAATGATTGGATAAGTTCTTCATCTGTGGGTTTGATAATCCTAGTAGTTGAAGGAGAATCCAGAGCCATTGAAACTATGAAGAAATTAATTAGCAATTAATCGGTTCCTCTCTCAAGCATCAATCGCTTTAACCTATACAAGGTAATTTTTCTCCCCTATTTACGTGGCTTAGAGAATGTAAAATCAGTTTTCAAAGTGCGCTAATTTCAAATTTGTATCTTTAAGATTTTATTAGGTAACCCTAGTTTAACTACTAAGCGCGGTATATCTTCGTATGTAATCTGTATAAATATAAATAAATAATGTATATTATATATTAAGCTAAAATGAAGTTCTGATCTTTATTTAATAAATTTAAAAAAAAAATTGGATTTTCGTTTTCTCCAATAATATGGATCCTTAATTTTGAAATTATTGCTATTTGGCTCCCTTTTTAATTTGAGGTAACTTGAAAAATCACAATGGTGTGAACTTTATATTTGATTTTAAATTATTTATTAATATTTATTAATATTTTAAAATAATTTAAAATAAAAAAATAATTAATTTTTATAAAATTTATTATTTTGGTTTTAATAATTTATCTTGATAAAGAATATTTATTTAAAATTATTATTTTCTGCTCGAAAAATTTCTAAAGAAAAAAAAAATTGTACTTTTCAAAATTTGATTAAAAAAAAAACAACTTTTGAAACCATTTAAGTGTAAAGAAAAGTAAAGTATTTCTGTAGCAGTTTGATTTTTTTGTCGGAATTTTTTAAAGCAAAATAAAGTAATTTCTAAAAAATTGAAAAAAAATATTTTTTGTATTTTTAAATTAAAGAAAATAAATTTTAGAAGAATTTATTTATTTTAAAAATTATTAAAGTGGTATTAAGTAATTTAAATTTTATATCACCTTAATTTGCTGTCAACTTCCTCTTATTTTACAACTAATTCTCTTCTATTTTGCTTCGTTGATTGTCTTTTATTTTACTATTAATTTTATTTATTAAAATATTGGTTATATTTTATTCTTAACAGCTATATATATATATATATATATATATATATATATTAATTTACACTAAATAAAATTGACCGTACAATACAACAAGAGACCTTGCAAATAGGAGAGAATTGTTGGAGTTCGTTGCACACTAGAATTCGTTCTTTGTACATCTGATCAAATTTACTTTAATTTTGATTTATTTTATTTATTAATTAAATATTTCTTTCTTTGTAAAAAAAATAAGATAATATCTTTGCATATATTCAGAATAGAATGCGACCTCCTATATGAGATTTTTTTTTATGTGCTTCATATCCCATTTTGATAGTTGCTGAAAGTCAAACAAAATAAGCATTTTTGTATATAAGTTTTTAAATAAGATTGATTGAAAATGTTTTTTTATAAGAGAATATAATAAAGTATTAGTAGTATGTTGATTTTAAAATTAATAAATTAACTATTACTTTTATAAATTAAAATATTATTTTATAAATAAAATACATTATTTCATTGTTTATGAATAATAAAAAATTTAAAATGATTAAGTTTATTTTATTAAAAATAATATTTAAATTAATATAATATTTATATCCCGCCAAATGTTATGAAGTAAAGCCCAAAGAAAAGCACAATGGTGCGTGAATTGCTGGCTATCGCGTATCGGTTTCAACTTATGCAATTTTTTTCAAATATGATATCAAATTAATTGTAGTTTTGGTCACTCAAGTATTATCAAATGATCAAATGATATAATTAGTCTCTCTATTTTAAAAGTTGTCAGTTTTTATTTCTTTCTCATATTTTTGAACTAAAAATAAAGATTTGACATATTTGTAATGATGTGATATTCAATTCTATGATATAGAACCATCTAAATTATAAAATTAATCATATATCACTAATTAAATTAAAAATATGAAAAAATTAAAGTTAAAAGTTATGTTGTTACGACGTTTTATTTCAATTTTATGAGTGTTAATTATTTTATATTATCATATTATATATCATGTTATTTAAATCATCATACGTTATTATTTTTAATATGACCACACATTTGGAAAATCGCAATTGTTATAAGATAGTGAATATTGAAGTTCAAGCTTGAGAAACTATGCTTTGATATTGAGTCTTGTATTTTATTATGTCATTTGAGTATGGTGTTAACGATGTATTTTTCACACCCAAAAAAAACTTTACTTTATTTGACTGTTTATAACAAGTAAATCTAATATAATTTTGAGTAGCAATGTGTATTTGTTTAAATGTGATACCCTAAAACTATTATTTTGAGTTTTCAATGAAAAACGATTAAAAAAAATTCTTATTTAAGTGATTTTCTCTCTGCTATGAATTTATCTCTTAAAAGTATTTTAAGAATATTGCTATTAGAGTATTTTTTATTTTAGGTGTCACATAATCCACATAAAGTACAGGGGAAAAAAGCTAATTTGCAGAAATGATATTATGCAGGAAATGACTCGTGGGAAACGTTGAAGCAATAACTTAATATGAAGTTTAGACTTACTGAGGAAAATGTTTATCGCAAAAAAAAAAAATCAAATGTGACATTTTTGACCATTGGGTTGCCTTGGAAACATTTATTAGGAAACAAGATAAAACTATTTCACTGAATAATTTATCATATATTGAAAAGAAAAATAGAAAAGATTAATTTACAATATAACATCTCAATATCTTTATATACAATGGGAGAAAAGAGATATGAAGTTGTGTTACAACTTTAAGTATAACTGAAATAACATAATTAATTAATTAATAACAACCAATGACAAGTATCATATAAGTCATTATAAGCAATCTCACAGTTAGCTTGATTGACAAGAAACTATCAAGCTAACTATGAGGCTGACATACTGGTGTGCATATTGGCTAGCTAGTGAACAAGTTGGTTGTCTGGTAGACTTGTGAACCAACTACTTGACTGATTGATTGATGGAGCAAGTTGATTGTCATGTTGACTAGTGCAAAAGCAAGTTGGTTGGCTGACTAGTGACACTTAAGCTGACTTAAGGTAGAAAATAAAAAGAACTCAACAAAAATGTACTAGTTATTCTAATACCCGTTCATAAGTTGGATCTTAATATATACCAAGTAGTCCAAGCTTATAAGCAAAATTGTTGAATTACTTTGACAACAAGTTCTCGGTGAAGAGGCTAGTAGTTTAGTTGTCACTTCAGATATACATTAATTTAAAGATGCCAGCTTGGGACTTTTCTCTTACAATATGGCAGTCTATTTCCAAATGTTTGGTTCTTTCATGGAAGAATGGATTGGCTGCTATGTGCAGATCACTCTAGTTGTCACAAAACAATAAATGGTTTATGTTTGAAACTGATATGGAGGTCATTGAAGGGGAAGACTAACCTTTGTAGCTCACCTGACTATGATGCTAAAACCCTATATTCTACCTCTGAAGATGATTTTACCACAATATAACATGTTTCTTGGATTTCCAACTAATGAAGGAATTTCTACGAAATAAACAATATCCTAAAGTAGACCTCTTATAATCTTTGCATTTGGTGCAATCTCCATCGGTGAATTTGACATATGAATTTCTAGGAAAATATAGACCATTTTTTAGTGCCTTATTTAAGTATATGAGGACCCTAAATGCTGCTTGATGATGTGTTTGACTAGGACTGACCATGTATTGGTTAAGTTGTTGAATTTCAAAAGTGATGTCAAGTCTTGTAGTTGTCAAGTATATTAGTTTACCAATGAATCTCTTGTACTCAATAGCATATACACTAAGTGTTCCATGTTGTTGTAATCTTAGAGATGCATTCATTGGTGTTGAAACATGTTTGTTGTCCATCATACCTATTTCTATCAATAAATCTAGGTAACACTTTATTTGACAAAGGGGGATACTAATATTTGATTGTGCTACTTATAACCAAAGACAAACTTTAAGGATCCCAAATCCTTGATGCAAAAAAGCTCTTACAATCTGTCCTTGATCTGTTGAAATTCATCCAAAATGTTCCTAACTAGGATTACATCATCCAAATAAATTGCCAAAACTGTGAAAGTTTCTAAATCATGTTTAATGAAGAGGGAATGATATGATGTTTCTTGTTGAAAACCATAATTCAACAATGTAGAGACAACTTGTCATGCCACTATCTGCTAGCCTGCTTTAGTCTATACGAGGATTTAATTAGCTTGTAGACTTAGTTTGTTTGATTCTTAGTAATTTCATATGGGGATCTCATGTACACTTCTTCATATAGGTCTTCATGTAAGAAAACATTGTTAATGTCAAGTTGTTGAAGATGCTGGTGAAAAATGGATGCCAAGGCCAACATAACTCTGATGGTTGTCATTTTATTGACTAGACTAAAAGTATCAAGATAGTCCAGTTCTTATATTTGATTATATCCTTTTGCCACAAGTCTTGATTTGTATCTTCCTATAGTTCCATCCTACTTTATTTTTCGTTTGTAAATCCACTTACTCCTTATAAATGTTACTCTAGTGGAAAATCTACAATCTCTCATGTGTTGTTAGTTTCCAAAGCCTTCAATTCATCTTCCATGGCTTTATTCTAGTATGGATGTTTACTTGCCTCCTCTTAATTATTTGGTTATGTTTCATTTAAAATAGACAAAGAAAAATCCTTATGAGATGGAAATAAATTAGAATAAGAAACATAATTACAAATAAAATAGAGGGCACATGGTTTGATTGTTGAGTGACTTGTGATTTGACACTTGTAATCCATTAGGTACGTTGTTTGGTGTTGCTCTTGTCCTAAACTTGTGATGCATTGATTGTCATTATTATCTTGTTCTAGTTGAGCAATAAAATCAACACATTGCTGAGGTTCATAAGGCAACTGAGTTATAGAGTCAACACCTTACTCAGATTCATAAGGTTGTGAGCTTGGGGTATGCTCCCCTTCCAAATCACAGGCAAAATGAGCACTATGAAACTCAATAACAATAGGTTCACTTGTATTAATAAGAATGCAGTTCCAATTCCATAAATTTGAACTGTTTGGGCTATAAGTAATTATGAGTTCTTCAAACACCACATTCTTGGAAATATTAAAACTTTTATCTTGGATATCTAAAATTGGTAACCTTTGTACTTGCCTTATATCCCAAGAAAACATATTTTTTGGCACGATTATCAAACTTGGATATGTGAGAAGTAAAAGTGGATGCATAACAAAGACTCAATATGGCCTCTAGTCTTATATTTGCTTCTCATAAAAATAACCTAAACAAATCTGCTATTATAATCCAAAACAGTGAGAAAATCCTTAAAATGATGGTGAGATTGAATGGAAAAGGGGCCCAATATATCAACATGAATTAAATCAAAAGAGGCACAAGCATTGTGATTAATATTAGGAAAAGGCAACTAGTTTTGCTTGGAAAATGGCAAATGTCACAAACATGTTTGTCACCATAACCTATATAGAAAAACTAATTATTCAAAATCTTCATACAATTGTTAGAAATGTGACCTAAATGAAAATGTCATAAAGGTGTTTTGGGAATAAGTCTAACATTGTGATTATTAATAATATTTATATTACAATCTTTAGAGTTTTTCAAATCTAACTTTGACCCCTTGAGGTAATAAAGCCCTTCCACAAGGTCAATTGTATCAATCCTTTTTTTTATCCTTAAATTTTGGATATAACAACCATTACTATTGAAAATATCATAATAATTTATTTGATTACATAATCTTGAGATAGAAATGAGATTAAATAGAACTTAGGTGAAAATAAAACAAAATCCAATTTTAAATCTTTTGTAACAAAAGTAGTTCCCGCATAGTCAGTTATGGCATTAATCCCATTAGGTTATTTGATATTAATGGGTTTAATTCTAATAAACGTAGTGAAGGAATTATAACTATTACACACATGATCAATTGCTCCATAATCTATAATCCAAATAACATATTTGTGATAATTATTAATAGCAATTAAGGAAGTTATGTGGTTGGATGCATGATTACTCCCCAAATTAGTTTGTTGTATAAGGTTCAGAATCCTTTTGATTTGATCTTGAGTGAATATACCTAGTTGGTTGCCCCAATCATCATCGTTGGTAGAATTACCAATCTTGGTACTTTCTTGTTCACCATACACATTATTGGTATAATTACCATTCTTGAATTTGAAATTAGGAAATCCATGCTTTGTGTAACAAATATCAATAGAATGACCAAATTTACCACACTGAGTGCAAGTCTTGGAATTTTCTTTTCTTTTCAAATAACTTTTCTTTGTTTCATTAGCATTAACATAGGGGATAAGTATCGCTTCCACACATATCCCACTACCAATTGACGTTACCGGCGATGCTACCTCACGATCTTCTCGCCTGCCCTAACCACTCCATTGGAAATAACGAGTTTTTGCCTTATGTGGAATTCGAGTCTGGTACCTGGGGGATAAGTACCGCTTCCACACATATCCCACTACCAATTGACGTTATCGGCGATGCTACCTCACGATCTTCTCACCCCCCTAACCACTCCGTTGGAAATAACGTGTTTTTGCCTTCCGTGGGATTCGAGCCTTGTACCTGGGGGATAAGTACCGCTTCCACACATATCCCACTACCAATTGAGCTGTAACACCCCGACCATTCCCGTTACCAGCGATACTACCTCACGACCTTCTCGCCCCCCCTAACCACTCCGTTGGAAATAATGAGTTTTTGCCTTTCGTGGGATTCGAGCCCGGTACCTGGAGGATAAGTACCGCCTCCACACAAGTTCCAATAACAATTGAGCTAGGTCGGGGTGTTACAAAAAAAAGTTTTTTTGTAACACCCCGACCATTACCGATCTTCTCAGCCCCCTAACCACTTCGTTGGAAATAGTGAATTTTTGCCTTCTGTGAGATTCGAGGTACTGCCTCCACACATATCCCATTACCAATTGAGCTAGTAGTGGGATCTGTATGTAGGCGGTACTTATCCCCTAGGTACCGGACTCGAATCCCACGGAAGACAAAAATTCGCTATTTCCAACGGAGTGGTTGGAGGGGGGGGTGGGG
>JBBPBS010000858.1:2981282-2995031 GCA_037974835.1 Cicer judaicum
GGGGGGGGGGGGGGGGGGGGGGGGGGGGGGGGGGGGGGGTGAGAAGGTCGTGAGATACCATCGCCGATAATGAAAATGGCCAGGGTGTTACACAAAATTTGTTGGCATGTGCAAAGATTCATTAAGAAACTCCACTTTATTATTTCCCATCATTGATCTGGTGATTGAACAAGCCCAATAATTGTAATTTGTTCCATTAAGGACTGGAGTAATAGTTATAAAAGAAAGACTCCTACTTGGTTGAATGTAATAACAACGAAGGGTGGTTTGAGCAAGATGAATATTGAAATTGTTGTTATTTGATCTTGATATGGTTGAAGAGGATGAACATCCTCAAACTAGGCTCAATGATACCATATTAGGAAATAAGATGAAACTATTTTCCTGAATTCATCATATATTGAAAAGAAAAGTAGAAAATATTACTTTACAATACAACATCTAAATATTTTTAGATATAATAGGAGAGAAGAGATATGAAGTTATGTAACAACCATAACTGATATAACACAACTAACTACCTAATAACAACCTATGTCAAGTATCATATAAGCCATTACAAGCAAGCTCACTAACTTGACTGACAAGAAACTATCAAGTTGAATGTGAGGTTGGTTGGCTGATTGACAAACTAGTGAAAGTTGGTTGACTGGATGGCTGGTGAATAAATCGGCAGACTGACAAACTAGATAACAAGTTAGTTGATTGTGAGCTAACTGACTGGTGGACAAACTGACTAGCTAGTGACACTAATGTTGATAACATCACGGTGGAGCAAAACTTAAATTTGATTTTAAATTATGTAATAATACTTTTAAAAAATTTAAAATAAAAAATAATTAAACTTTTATAAAATTTATTATTTTGGCTTTAAAAATTTATGTTGATAAAGAATATTTATTTTCAATTTAGTTAAAATTACTATTTTCTGCTTGAAAACTTTCTAAAGAAAAAAATTGTAATTTTCAAAATTTGAGAAGACAAACATTTGAAACCATTTAAGTGTAAATAAAAGTAAAGTATTTTTTTAGCATTTTGATTTTTTTGTCGGAATTTTATAAAGCAAAATAAAGCAATTTCTAAAAAATTGAAAAAAAAATATTATTTTTATTTTCAAATTAAAGAAAATAAATTTAAATGAATTTATTTATTTTAAAAATTAAAAAATAGTATTAAGTAATTTAAATTTTATATCACCTTAATTTGTTTAGTAACTTCTTCTTATTTTGCAACGAACTCTCATCTATTTTTCTGTCAATTTTATTTGTAAATAAAATTAACAATTTCCTCCTATTTTGTTTTGTTAATTGTCTTTTATTTCACTATGAATTTTATTTATTAAAATATAAATTAACATATATGATTGTTTAAACAACGTAGAATATACTCAAATTTTGTTTTTTTTTTTAAATGAAGATAAAAACTAAAATACATAGACTATATTGGTTATATTTTATTTACACAAAATAAAATTGACCGTACAGTACAACAAGAGGCCGATACCTTGCAAATAGGAGAGAATTGTTGGAGTTCGTTGACACTAGAATACGTTCTTTGTACATCTATTCAATTTACTTTAATTTTGATTTATTTTATTTATTAATTTAATATTTCTTTCTTTGTAAAAAAATAAGAATATTTTTGCATATTCAGAATAGAATGTGACCTCCTATATGAAGATTATTTTTTTTATGTGCTCACATCCCGTTTTGATAGTTACTGAAAGTCAAACAAAATAAGCATTTTTACATATAAGCTTTAAAATAAGATTTATGAAAAATGTTTTTTTGATAAGAGAATATAATAAAAAAGTATTAGTATTATGTTGCTTTTGAAATTAATAAATTAACAATTATTTTTATAGATTAAAATATTAATTTATAAAAAAAAGACATTATTTCATTGTTTATAAATATAAAATTTTAAAATAATTAAATTTTATTTTATTAAAAATAATATTTAATTCATATAATATTTGTATCCCGCCAAATTTTTTGAAGTAAAGCCCAAAGAGAAGCACGAATGTGTGTGAATTGTTCCCTATTGGTTCTAATTTATGCTATTTTTTTTAATATGATATTAAATTAATTGTAGTTTTAGTCCTTCAATTACTATTAAATAACATAATTAATCTTTTTATTTTAAAAATCGACAATTTTTATCCTTCCTTATATATTTAATCTATAAAATAAATATTTGATATATTTTTAATGAGGTGATATTTAATTCTATTATATAGAACCATCTAAGTTATAAAATTACTCATATGTCACTAATTAAATTAAATATATGAAAAAGTTTGAAGTTAAGAGTATATTTTTACAGCATTTTATTTCAATTTCATCAGTATTAATCATTCTATATTATCGTATCATATATCACGTCATTTAAATCATCATACGTTATTATTTTAGTTAAAAAATTCTAGAGATAGAACAAAACTGGTGACTTTTAAAATAGAGAGATCAATTTTGTGAATCAATAAAATAGAGGAATTAAAATTGCAAATAAGTCAACTTAAAAAGATGTCAAACCAATATAAAAACTTTCCCACATAGGAGAGTTATAGCTCTTCAAGCTACTACCCAACAATTACTCAAAAGGGCATCTTCACTAGTGCATTTTAACCTTGTTACATCGATATTATATCTGTTGTTATACATCTAATGTAATAAGTAAGACGGTGGCAAATTTGTTATTATAGTAAACTTTGTTAATATGTTCTAATTGAATTGTTCTAACATACAAATTAAAAACATAAAACTACACAAAAAAATAAAAAAATTGTGGCAAATTTGTTATTACAGTAAATTTTATTAGATATGTTCTAATTGAACTGATCTAACATACATATTTAAAAAAAACTACACAAAAAAAAAAGTTATGGTAAATTTATTATTATAGTAAATTTTGTTAGATCTGTTCTAATTGAACTGATCTAACATATACATTACAAAAACGACTACACAAGAAGAAGAATTTCATCTTCATCCTTCATTTTTTTGCAAACTCAGTCACAAATTAATCACCCGCGAATCCAAACCCATTTTTCATCCTTCAACCTTCGTTCTTCATCAAACCCAACCACAAATTAAACACGCGTATCTTACCCGTGAAAACGTTTTCATCCTTCCACCTTTAACCTTCACCTTCCAGTGAAAACGTGAATCGTGAATCGAACTTTCAGCTTTCATCTCTGGCGACGAGTTGGTCCGGCGCAACATTTTTCTACTTCAGCACCGACGACGAGTTTTCTTTGTCTTCCTCTTCCAACTATCAAAGAGCATTTCCGTCGAGAAGTGTCAATTTAATTCACTATTGAAAAGTGTTTGCTGTTTTCTCGGGTAATTTTCTAATAATTCTTGTTTGTTACTCAACAATCTAAAATTATTTCATTGTTAATTATTCTTATTATTAATCTTTAATTGATGGAGAAATTTGAAGGAGAAATTTCTACATAAATGATGGTGAAATTTGAGAAGTGATGATGCCTAAAAAACTATGAAAGTGATGGAGAAATTTGAGTAGTAGTAGTTACCCCAATTTTCAATCATCCTTTAAAATTGCATGTTATGTGTTTGTGCTATTGTCTCTGTTAATAATAAGTCTAATGCTATAACTTTTTAAACACATTTTCAATTTGAGTTTGTGATTTGTGTTGGTTGTTGCTTAATGTGTTCATACTCTTACTTTTGAAATAATGGAGTTATTGTATGCAGTTATATTGCTTTGCTGATAGCTATTTTATTTACCTTTAGTTGGAAATACAATAAGTTAGAATACAAAGAATTATACAAGAATCATAATTCAGACAAGAATCATAAAAACACCAAATTAGTACTACAATTTTGATTTGTGTTGAGAAAAAACCTTATATTCTAACAATTTATGTTAACCACGATATGTTAGTTAGATTTTAAGGACTATAATTCTATAGGTGTAAGTACATCCCAAATAGACTTTGTTATGGAAAGAAGCTGGATATCAACTATATTGGTGCTGGTTCTCGGATTTTTATATGCTTGAACTCTTCTGAGCTATGTACTTATATTTTGTGTGAATTGGTGACCAATGAATAGGTTGAATTGCAAAAATGTTGCATCAACGGAGAAGTCGTAGAGTTTGTGTCGTCCTTGCCCTCCAACATCCCAAACTGTAAAATCAACATTTTTATACTAAATTTTCTCCACATTGAACCTTGCAAATTAAAATTATTTTGTAAGCCTACAGAAACAACATATAGACCTACATATGTCAAAGAAACTATTAATGAAATTAATTTAGAAACCTTCAATATAGTGGTGGGATAAGCTATTGTCTATAACATGAGAAATCATTACCATAAATATTTTCAATAATTTAGTTAACAAAACTCAAATATAATTTCATGTGAAACTGTAAAAAAAAAACAGTTAGGCCCAAATACTTGACAGCGTTGAATTCTTTAAATTAGAGATTTAACAACTATCATAAACTAACTACTAATATGTCCAACTTTAGATCTTGCAAAAAAAGATTGTGAGAAAAAACAATTTGATCATCAAAAGCTTCATCGATTTAAATGCATGGAATTTGCAACAAAAATAAATTATACCAACAAGAGCAGAATTTGAAATTTAAAAATCTAAATATTGACTTTTGATGTGTCAATTGAAGATCAAAACTAGAATTGGAGACAAGAACAAAAGCAACTCAGATTCATTGGTTAAAAACCAAAAGATAATGAAAGAGAATACATCATTTTATTACTTTTTATGTATAAAAATGCATAAATGAATAATGATGCTCAATACTTACTGTCTGAAAACCTCATTCAAGCGCCTTTTCATTGGTCTTGTAGGTTTAAATTGATTGTACCAAGGAGTCTTAGTAACTCCAGACCAAATTGTCTCATCTGGTGCTCCACAAAGCTAAAAAATGTTATTTAATTGCTCTAGATACAATGGTTACAAAGAAAACATGCATTAACCTCAAGTTGTATTAAAAAGACAATTACCATATGCACACTATGTAAGCCTTGCATTGTAAAAGCAAATACATAATAGATGTGAGAACATAAATAGCTCAATTTACAAAAAAAAATATTGAGTAGGTTAGATCTAGCAATCATGCTAGACATTGTTAAAAAATGGTATCACTATCTCCCAACACAGAAATAACACATGAAAAGGATACAATGAACTATGAATAATAATTACAGTTAATTACAAAGAATATAAAAAAAGACCCACCAACTATAAGAATAGTAGATAAAACTTTTTCAAGTTGAAGCTTGTAGAGTATAGTTGTTTTACCAGCATTGTCAAGACCAGGCATTACAACCTGTGAGAACCAGATCAATCAAATAAAGTAAGCAAGTAAACAAATTTGCAAGAAATTAGTTGATAACTGATACATATACCTATATCTCAGGGTTGACTGTGAAATTTCTTCAGCAAAGTTATTTCTTCTAAACACACTCAATTTGGTGAGGATCTCATTACTGTTACACTAAAATTTATATAGTCTCACTCTTATTCACTCAAGTTATTGTATATAGTTACTTATTTTGAAGAAATTATATATGAGATAAGAAATCTATGTCAAATTATTTTGACATAGATGTTTCAAAGCATTGTCAAATTAAATTTTTATGTAGAAATATGATTCTTAAAATGTGATTAAGATCATTTTACCATTGTATATTTTTTCAGAAGTAGCTATGGATCGTAATTGGATGAATGCTAATCGTTTGAGTGAAGAGTATGAAAAGGGAGTTGATGAGTTTTTACAATTTGCTTTATAAATACTTCCTGAAAGTAAAGGAAGGTTTTATTGTCCTTGTGTTATTTGTTTGAATGAAAATACATTACATTTTAAGGAAATACAAAGTCATCTTATTTGTTATCGGATTAACCTGAATTATATCAGATGGATAAGGCGTGGTGATTCATTAAACATGTCAAATACCTCAGAAAGATAGGAAGTTAATGTAGAAATGAACGATAAACTAGAGGACATGATATGTGATGTTGGACAAGAGTCCTTTATCTTGCACTTGTATATGATAATTTGTGCAGTGACAAAGAATATACTTTGTATCTGATAGCACTAACTTCATACAGTTGTCTGCGGTATTGAGACTGTTCAACTTGAAGGCGAGAAATGGGTGGACAGATAAAAGCTTCATTGAATAACTTGAATTGTTCAAAAAGATACTCCCATAAGGTAACACATTGCCAAATTGTAACTATGAGGCAAATAATTTATTGTGTCCAATGGCATGGAGTATAGGAAAATACATGCATGCCCTAATGACAGTTTATTTTATAGAAATGAGTTTGAAGAGTTGACTAAGTGTCCTAAGTGTGGACTATCACGCTACAAAATGAAGGATGGTGATTTCATTTATTACAAATGCTCAAAGAGGCCTCATGCGAAGGTATTATGGTATATTCCAATAGTTCCAAGGTTCAAACGCTTGTTTGCTAATATAAATGATGCAAAGAATGTAAGATGGCACGCCGAAGAGAGGAAGCGTGATGGACAACTCTATCACCCAACCGATTCTTTGCAATGGAAGAAAACTGGTGATTTGTACCCGGAGTTCAGAAATGAGTCAAGGAACCTTAGGCTTGGACTTGCTACAGATGCAATGAATCCATATGGAAACTTAAGTCGTAACCATAGTTCATGGCTTGTTCTACTAGTTATCTACAATCTAACTCCTTGGATTTGCATGAAGCATAAATACATTATGTTATCAATGATGATTTTAGGTCCAAAGCAACCTGGAAATGACATAGATGTTTTTCTAAGTCCATTGATTGAAGATTTGAGAATGCTTTTGGAAGGTGTTGATGTGTTTGATGGGTATTCTCGTGAACATTTTAAGATGCGCGCAATGCTATTTTGCACCATCAATGACTTTCTTGCATATGGAAACTTGTGTGGCTATAGTGTTAAAGGACATAAAGCATGTCATATATATGAATAAGGAACATGCTACCAGCAACTGAAACATGGAAGAAAAACTGTTTACGTTGGGCATCGAAAATTTCTCAAGTCTAATCATCCATATTGTAAGTTGAGGAAAGCGTTTAATGGACACCAAGAGCATGAAATTTCCCAAAAGTCCTTAACTGGGGAGCAAATTTATCACAAACATGTTTGTGACCATAACTTATATAGGAAAACTAATTATTCAAAATCTTCATACAATTGTTAGAAATGTGACCTAAACGAAAATGTCATAAATGTTTTTTTGGGAATAAGTCTAACATTGTGACTATTAATATTGTCTATATTACAATCTTTAGAGTTTTTCAAATCTAACATTGACTCATTAAGGTAGTAAAGCCCTTCCACAAGATCAATTGTATCAATCCTTTTTTTGGTACTTAAGTTTTGGATATAACAACCATTACTATTGAAAATATCATAATAATTTAATTGATTACATAATCTTGAGATAGAAATGAGAATAAAATAGAACTTAGGTAAAAATAAAAAAGAATCCAATTTTAAATGTTTTATAACAAAAGTAGTTCCTACATAGTCAGTTATGGCAACAATCCATTAGGTAATTTGATATTAATGGATTTAATTATGACAAACTGAGTTAAGGAATTATAACTATTACACACATGATCAATTTCTCCATAATCTGTAATCTAAATTGTGATAATTATTGATAGCAATTAAGGAAACTATGTAGTTGGCTGCATGATTTGTCCCCGAATTAGCTTGTTGTATAAGGTTCAAAATCCTTTTGATTTGATCTTGCGTGAATATACCTTATTGGTTGCCACAATCATCGTCGTTGGGAGAATTACCAATCTTGGTGCTTTCTTGTTCACCATACACAATATTGGTATAATTACCATTCTTGAATTTGAAATTTGGAAACCCATGCTTTGTGTAACAAATGCCAATAGTATGACCAATAACTTTTCTTTTTCAATAAATGTTATTTGTTTCGATAGCATTAACATAGGTATGAGATTCTTTGTTATCATTAGACCCTCCATTTTGTATATTTTGTAGGAGAAATAAAGAAGACTCTATTGAGATATGGAAGAGGCTTTGTGAGCAACACTTGAGTTTTAACCACATCAAAATTTTCATTTAAACCGGTTAAAAAGGTGATTACTCTATCTTCTTTAACATAGGTTGTTAGGGCACAATTACATGGTGGTGTAGGGCGAAAATTATCCAATTATTCCCATAAAAAAATTATTCTATTTTATTTTTACCTTGTTAAATTGATCTTGCTATGGTTGAAGATGATGGACAATCATATTACCTTGTTAAATTGAGTGAATGTCTTTTTGCAATTATGAAATTCTAATTAGTTCCCTTTGTGAAAACATTTCCTTTATATCAATCCATGCTTTTTTGGAACTATCTTTGAAGGCAAGACTCTAAGCTATTGATGGGGAAACTAAATTGATGACCAATTAAAGAACCAAACTATTGCATCGCAGCCAATACTTATGAGTTGACTCAAAATTTCTTGGCATGTGCAAAGATCCATTAAGAAACTTCATTTTATTCATTCTCGTCATTGTTCTGGTCATTGAACAAGCCCAAGTTTTGTAATTTGTTTCATTAAGGACTGAAGTAATAGTTATAGAAGAAAGATTTCCACTTGGGTGAATGTAATAACAACGACAGGTGTTTTGAGCAAGATCAAGATTGACATTGTTGTTATTTGATCTTTACTATGGTTGAAGATGATGAACGTCCTCAAACTAGGCTCGATGATACCATATTAGGAAATAAGATGAAACTATTATACTGAATAATTCCTCATATATTGAAAGGAAAAATAGAAAATATTACTTTACAATATAACATGTAAATCTTTTTAGATATAATAGGAGAGAAGAGATATGAAGTTGTGTAACAACCATAATTGATATAACACAACTAACTAGCTAATAACAACCTATGCCAAGTATCATATAAGCCATTACAAGCAAGCTCACAGATAACTTGACTGACAAGAAACTATCGAGCTGATTGTGAGGTTGGTTGGCTCGTTGGCTAGTGAACAAGTTGGTTGGTTGGTGAATAAGTCGGCAGATTAGATAACAAGCTAGCTACATTGAATTTTCTAGCATTGTTCCCATGACCTAATTCCTGAGAAATTTTTTATAACATATATTGTATTTCTTAGCTCTGTGTGATGTGACTATTGCAGGGTTTTGAGAACTATTTTGAAGACTTGGTTCCTCATTATATTTTTAAAATGTAATCGTTATATTTTTCTAATATTTATTTTGAATAATTTTTTTTTATAAAAATAAATAAACTTATACATTTCTAAGGACATAGTTCTTAATGTTTAAGCAACAAATTTTATTTAGAAATTAAAATTTTCAATGACATTGTTCCTAAGAAATACAAAAGCCGCAAAATTTATTTTAAATTTAAACTATTTTTAGGAGTTAATATTTTTTTTATATTATTATTTTATTTTTGCTAAAAATATTTTCTTTATATCATTCTTCCCATTCTCTTTGTCAAAATTTCATCTTTCATCTTTCATTATTATCTTCATTTTAGCATTCCTATATATTTTCCTCTAATTACTATATATCATAATCACCTTATCATTTACTCCTTCCTTTTATTCACCCATATTTCATCTCTTATTCTTATTTTCATTTTTTTTAGTCTTTTCTCATATTTTATTTATTTTTCATAAAATTATTATTTCATTTTTAATTATTTTAAAATTATGAATACTTTTATTTATTATTATTATTTCGTTTTTTCATTATCAAATTATGAATTATTTTAATTAAATTTTTTCTATAATAACATAAATATTTTTTAAATTTTATAATTACAAAACGTTTTTTATATAATTACTTTGTTTTTAATATTTGAATTACCGAGGACTTTTTCTTCGGAAATATTTTGTCAAATTTATTTTAAAATAATTCAGCATGGACAAATTTATAAATTTTTTATTGCCTAGAAAATTAGTTTGCTGAAAGGTGACCAATCTCACGTCAATAGCTGACATGCAGAAAATTATCCAGGAAAAGGTTTATCAGCTAAAAGTGTCATACAAGAAGTTACCCAATAAATTGGTTCTTGGAAAATAAATTCCAAAAATATTTTCTTATACTAGTCTCAGGAAAGTCAGTGAAACCAGTCAACCTCCAAGTACCTGTAACATCCTCAACTTCAACAATAATGACTTAAAGAATAGTAATGTTACATTAAGGCAGAAAAACCATAAAACAGCCATACCACCACCACCTCGATCTTCCCGGTCCACAACAAAACAAAAATCAAAATCTAATGCATAACATAATTCCTCAACTTTATTACAATGAACCAAAGTCATAAAGAAAATTAGCATTTGGATCTTTTAAATTTAACTCAACTTTGGTTTAGATTATTAATTTTTTTTTATTCTTTTTTCGTTTAGTTTTTGAAGTTACATTTCGTTATAACTTTTATATTTTGATTCATTTATAATAAGTTTTTCTTTTCTTTTCTTTTTTTTTTTGGTAGTTCTATTTGAAAAAATGTTATTGATGACACAATTTAAAAATAAAGACTTTTAAATTGATCATTTTAGTTTAGTCTAATTTCCGTTTATATCTAATTTTCTTTTTCTTTCTCTTTATCATCTTTCTCTTCATCATCTTCTTTCTCATTCTCTTCTTGATCATCTTTTTTTTCTTTTATAAAAAATAAAATATCAAAATAAGAATTAGGAGTTTTCTTCTATTCAAAAACACATCTAATCTTCTTCTTCCTCATCATCATTATCATATTCATCAAATCCAAAAATATCAAACTAACTATCTGTCTCCATTATTCGCCCCTCTTTTAACGAAAGCTACAAGTTTTTTCTTCTTCCAATAACATAAATTAAACTCTTAAGCATCTTCATCATACACTTAAAAAAAATCCCAATTATAAAACAAAATAAATTTGAAGTTAAAATATTAAAAATATCAAAATTTTGAATATGAACATCAACGCCCAAAACAACAGTGGGTTTATAACGATGAAAGATGACAAAGAAATAAGGGTTAACAATTAAAACGAAATACAACTTAAAGTACCAGGTCGAAAAAAATAAATACATAAAATATCGATACCGGAAATTGGTCAAACTTTAAAGAACCAAAATAGTTTCATTTTTATGGGTTAGAAGAATTTGCTAAGAACTCATTTTTATTTTATATATATATATATATAAAGGTCAGGTCACATCAACACATCAGTATATTTTTTTGTAAATGAATCATAAAATATATAATGCAACTTAAAAATTAAATTGGAGAAAAAAGTTTTAAAATATGTAAGTGTGTCTCAAACGGTTGACAAATACGTTCCTCCCTTATAGTAGAGTTAAGTAATATTGAGTGATACTTTTATAATTTAATAATAATAAATTTATAATATTTACATCTTCTTATTAATTTATTAATAATAATAAATTTATAATTGTTACATTTTTTTATTAATTTATGATCATTAATTTTCTCTTTTAATTTATTAATAATAATAATTTTATATGTTATCTTTTTTATTAGTTTATGATCATTAGTTTTTTTTTTAATTTTTATTATTGTTATAAAAATTTAAGTTTAATTTTATTTTATTTTAAATTAAAATTAAAATAATATATAAAAATATTAATTGAAATATTTAAATTAATATTGTATATTGTAATAAAATAAAATATTAATGTATAAATTAAAATTGTGATACTTAATATTGTTTTTTTAAGAATTCAACCGTAAAAAATAATGTTATATAGACTTAATATAATTCTTTTAAGAGATTACTATTAGAATAATCAATGAGTTACTTCAAAATGCCATGTTATAATTGAAAACGATAAAAAAAATTATATTTCTACCTATTTCAAAACTAAACACGAATTAGCTACAGTTTCAACAATTTCAACTTATAATAACTTGCCAATAAAAGGTGTTCATTGAACAAACAATTGCTCAGTTGGTAAACGACTGCAAAAATTCACTCATAAATTTTGAGACATACAACATATCAAATACTCTTATAGTGTTTTACCATTTGAACTACACTTATGACTTGGCATAACCATTGAACTACACTTATGACTTGGCATAACCATTGTTTATAGCATATAGGACATTATTTGTTGTTTTCAACTTTTTTTTGCTAGACCTTTTAATTGGTAATTCATATACCATTGTTGGTAATATTCGATGATGAATCTCAGTTGAATTTGAAGGACAAAAAAAGAGAGTTTTTTTCATTCACAATAATCAAAATCAAAATCTTGATTCATCTTCAAAAATTCAACATAAAGAGAATCAACAACTTCCTCAGCTTATTATTTTCCACAAAAATGTATTCAACTTAAAAAGAGAGGATAATCTGATACAATTTAGATATCACATGTAAATTACAGCCTGTATATTTTACAGAGCTCAAGAGATAACTAAAGTCTATAATTAAATAATAACAAAATAATTATATGAATTTCTTTTTCTCAAAAAAACTCTTCAAGTGCCATAGTTGCAACCCTGCTACTGAAAAAGTAATAAAAAATGAAAGGAAAATGAAGTGACACATTCTGGTATCAGTTATCCAATTGGTTGCTAGCGATTCTTCATTTCTGAAAGAAAAAAAAAATTGGAAA
Organism: Cicer judaicum; assembly: GCA_037974835.1. Classification (NCBI taxonomy): domain Eukaryota; kingdom Viridiplantae; phylum Streptophyta; class Magnoliopsida; order Fabales; family Fabaceae; genus Cicer; species Cicer judaicum. Next base: position 2,993,926 of record JBBPBS010000858.1, read on the forward strand.
ATTAAAATAAGAATCTAACACTAAAAATTGAATTAAGCATAGACAAATAGATGTGTATATGCTTACAGTTTACGAAGACTAATCATCTCCTCCTGAATGAGCACAGCATTATGAGTCAATATTTCTATCTCAAATCCCAGTCTCTGTCACATGTTAAAGAAATCATATTATGTTGTCTTTGTCTATAGTAATATTTATTTCATGTGAATTTTATAAAAAGAAAAGTATATTTATAACTTACATCAATCTTGCTTTTCTTTGCAATATTGGACCAACTTTTGGATGCTACTCCAGTTCTCCATTCAAAATCAATAGAGAGTGTTGGTATGGAATCATCAGCTGAAACCCAGAAACATATAATGTGGTCCCCACTTTGACGTGCCACAAATGAAAACTGTCCTGCTTGAACACCTTCTGCAAAATGATGTGTCACTGTACCTCCAGTCGTAGTCACCTAATCATCATCACCAATTCAATCAAAAAATAATATAGTCCACCAACATTCAACTTCACATTTCTATGTTTTCTAAAATAATATTTTTATTTTTTAATTGTAGGGACTAATTTGATTAATTTGAATCATAATTTTAAATCATGACAATCATTATGCTGTAAGACAACTTTAAAATTCAAAATATTAGTATTACAGAAATATAAAATATGTTGTTTGATTTTACTTTTAGAGAAATGAAAATTAATATTGAATGTGTAGAATTAATTTGTTTTTGGAATTAATTTTAAAAATTAAATTGAGATTTTTAGCTTTTGTTCGAAAACATATCTTTTTTTTTATTTTCAAATATGTTGTTCAATTTTTTTTTATATGAACTTTTTTAAATATAAACTACTTTATATATGATTCACTTTTAAATTCTAACAAAATCAAATTTACAAAATTATCGTAATAACAAACTTAATTTATCAAAAACACAATATTTAGTTTTATCATGAATTAACTTTACCCTAATTTGAACAATGGGAACAAAATTGACCTAATTTTTATTCAGAATAAAAAGCATAGTATTATCAACATAATACAATCAATCATGTATATAATATTGTTAGATATAATTTTTAGCTTTTGTTAGAATACATGTTTTTTTTTT
>JBBPBS010000858.1:2995313-3031639 GCA_037974835.1 Cicer judaicum
CATCAAATATATTGTTCAACGTATTTTTATATGAATTTCTCTAAATATAAACTACTTTATCGCAATAACAAAATCAAATTTATAAAATTATCGCAATAACAAACTTAATTTATCAGAAACACGTATTAGATTTATCATCAATTAACTTTACCCTAATTTGAACAATAGAATCAAAATTGACCTAATTTTTATTCAGAGTAAAAAGCTTAGAATTATCAACATAATAGAATCAATCACATATATAATTTTAAATATAATTATTATAAAAATTAAAATTTTTAAATAATTCAACAATTGTGATCTATCCACAGAGTAAGAATGATTCATATCCACAATATATAAAAAATAATTTTTCTTAATATTCATATGGTGAATAAATCAATACCTGAACAGTGATGTTGTGGTTAGCAGGCAAAGGTTGGCCCACGTTAGGATTGACGATTGAGTAATTCCCAACTGTCAATGAATTCTTGTTCATGTTTTCAGCCATACATCTATGTTTACCAGATGGTAAATCAAATCTCATGGATTGAACTGAATATGAAAACAGTCCCACAACTACAACAACCAGAAAAATCAAATAGGATAGTTTTCGATTTAATCCGAACATATTCACAATATAGGTAGCTAGTGTGGAATGAGAAGAAGAGTGTAGAGAAAAAAAAAAACACGAACTTCCAAGTTGTGTTTGTATGTTTGATTTGTTGGTTTCAAACAGTAGAGGGAAGGTGGTTACGGGTGAGTTCGTACAATTACAATCTAATCTATATTTCCTTTTCTTTTTTTTACAATATAATATATATTTAATTATTTACATTATTCTTTTCTTTTTGACTGATATTTCTTTTATTCTCTTTACCAAAAAAATATTTCTTTATTCTGAATCTTTATTAGTTTTAGTATTTTATTTTAATTTTTAAATGATAGGTATTAATTTTTGAAATTTAAAATCTAATTGATTTGTATTATAAAAATAAGATATTAATTTTTATATATTATTGGTATAAAAAATTAAATTAAATTTAATATTAATATAAAATATTTTTATACTGTAAGTTAATTATAATTATTAGATAATTAAAGATTATCTCCAAAATTATACCTAATGACAAATGTAATGTGTAAAACTTTATACTGAAAATATATAATATCTTAACTTTAAAAAATTTATATTGTTGATAGATCTCAATCATTCGTATGTTATTTTAGATTTAAAAATAATCTAAGTTAATGTTTTAATAAATTTTTAGTATTTTTTTTTGGTCAATGAATTTTTAATAAATGTAAATTACATAAATTAAATCCTTAACGTAACAGTATTAATTAATAAAATATTTAATAATAAAATTAAAGGTATTTAATACAAATATATCTAATTATATAATATTTCAATCGTTGTAAATATCAGAACTTAATATGGAATATGATGTATTTGTCCAAATCTGTTACTTACGTGGGTGACTTTGATTGGAAAATGCACGTAATTTCTCTTTCTTCTTTTATTCTCATTGGTTACTTTGCTTAATGTTTTCAATAAATTCAATGTTTGACCAATATAAGAAGTCAAATTAAATTTCTGAATTGGGATTAGATGCACTTGCGGATTAGGTCAAGTTATACGGTGACAACATCTCGACCTTAGCATTAAGATCGGATGGTCAGTATATATATATTTGAATTTTAAATTAAAAATGAAGAGGAATATGCTTTTAATTCTGGGTACTCTTCTATGATTAGACGGTTGAGATGTCGTGACTCCATCGCTACACTTAATTTTTTGACTGTACCAAATTCTGATCAACAAATTCTATATTGGTCTCTTTTGATAGTTGGGCCCACTGGTGACCACTGTACTTAATATGCACACCATTTTGATAGGTGATACACCATGTTCATAGACGATTGTATGCCAAAATGGATTTTTTATTTTTAGTGATAAATAATTTTGATGACTCTAATATATTTTAAAATAAAATTAGTAATTAAAATTAAATAATAAAAATTATTTAAATAAAAAATAAAAATTAATTAAAGACAAATAAACAGTAAATCATCAAATATAAGAGACTCAACAGTATATAATCTTAATCTCTGTTATAAAATAATATTTTAAAGTTATTCGAAATCATAAGATATTATGATATTAATTAAATAAATAAATTAATGACTCATTTTTATGATATTAATTAAATAAATAAATTAATGACTCATTTTTATCTAAATTTTAAAGATGGTCGGTCCTACATGTGCTAGAGCTTACATATGACGTATGGTGGCTTTTTAATAATGTTTTAAAAAATAGTGTTACATTTTACTTTACATGTTTTTTGTTGTTCCAAAATTTAATAATTTTAAAAAATACTATATTTCTCTTGATTAGTTACTAGATATATTTGAGTTATAATTTTTTTTAATAAAAATTGATTTATTTTATATATTTTATGTACTAAATTAAAGTAGACTAGATGTATATGCAAATTAGGTAATTCAAAATTTTATTGTGTGTCCAAATTTCAAAGTTTGATTTGATGTGGGAATGAGTATAGAAGGGTGTTATCAAAATAGTTAAATTTTATATAAAAAAAAATATTTATGTTAAAAAAATTAAAAGTTAAATAATTATTAAATGTGATAAAATTGTGAATACAAAATTATATAAATATATAAGATAATTATGGTTTCATATATACTAATCGATGATGAATTTCAAATAGACATAACTGTTAATAAATATGCTAATTAATATAGATATTGTGGTGTATGTTGGTTTAATTTTTGGATTAATAGTTGGTGTATTTTACGAAGTAAAATTATTTTTATGAATTAAATTGTGATGGTTGAATTATCGTTGTTATTTGTATACTTCAGTATAATACATGAGCGTGACACGTTATATGTGCATTTTTTTTTTGTCACACGAATTAATCTAATCAAATGACATGTATCATATTGGCACGTGTATATGAACTAAAATTTCATTTTATTAATTTTTAATTATTAATTTTTTCTTATTAGGCTCAATATGTAAAATTAGAACATGATCTCCAAAATCTTTAAAACGACTTGTACAAAGTATAAAAAAATTTGTAGACCAAATTATAATCTAAATGTCTATTATAAAAAATTGGAGGGAATAATTTATAAAAAAGTTATAAAAAATCTACTAGAATTATAAAATAAAATAAAAATTTCAACCTAACTTGCAACTAATTTTTAATAATAAAAAATGTAAAGCTAAATTTAAACTAATACATCTCTTCAATATATTTTTTTTTATAAATTTACAATTTAAAATTCTTATATGCAATACAATTTTATATTTTTTTTGTTTATTTATTAAAATTTTAAAATTTCGATCACTCAATATTTGGGTTCAAGATCTTGGTCCTATCCTCATTCTAATAAATAGAGGATTTTAAGCCTCTAATTTTTTTTATACTATTAAGGCTTAAAATTAGGTCTCATTTATTGGATATACTATATTTTGCAATTGATGTCAATGTAGGTTGTTTTGTAATAGTGATTGTGATAATCACCTTTTTAGACTGAAATCTTTCATAATCGAATTTTAAATGTATTGTTATTTTAAATTTAATTAATAGCTACTTTCGACTTTTAATATTTTTTTTATTGTTAATTTAGACTATCAGAAGAAAAACACATATATATTATTTTTCATTTACTAACATATAGTAACATTTTTCAAAACTTATTTACCACTATATTTTACATAATTTTCTTGAGTAGTAATTTTTATTTTGATATTGTTATTGTAATTGTTTATAATTATGTGATTTAAATTTTTAAATACATAACTAAATATTTGTTTTCCTATAAAACAAATTTGTTAATCTTCACCACAGTATATACAAGCAATAGAAAAATTATATCAATCTACTAATGTACTTTTTTTTTTCCATTTTATTTCAACTTATCTAATTATTATATTAATTACCATTAGTAAGAATATTTTAATATATGAAACTCATTTTGTTATTTAAATCAGCACAACAAGTCAACAATCTCATAAACATCATATACTTTAAGTAGATCTTTCATTTGGACACTTAAATTATCTTAGGTCTTTATTCACTTGGAAAGATGTCATTTCATTGCTTTCCATGACTATAAAATAATTTTTATTTGAACTTAAACTCGGATACCACTTTATTGAAAAAGAAAAAGATTATAGTGAATTTTTGAAAGTAGTTAAAGAGGAGAGAGTATTTGAGAAATTGTAATTTATATTGTTTGCTTTAGTTTACAAATAACAATATTTCTCTTTTCATAGACTATAAGAGAGAGTTCTACCCATTTCCTCAACTATTATTTAATTTAATGTTATACCTCTACACCACTCTAAATTTTTTGTTGGACCTAACAATTAATTGGTCCAATCAAGTCTACAATTCAACATCTTTTTCTTCTAAGAAATACAAAATTTCTGAAAGACCATCGAACCTTTTAATTTGAGTCGAACATAATGATAGATCATAGAGGCAAAATCTCTCTCAATATCTACATTTTTGCAGTTATGAGAAAGAAACTAGAAAGTTTCCTTAATAGAAACAAACTAGACCTCACTTCTTAGACAAATTGATGTTGATTTTAACTTTAAAACTCAAAACAAAGACAGAGACAACAGAACATGTTTTCCAATAAATAAAAAAGAAAAATCTGATTCAATTAAAACACCCTGTTATGATTATCCTTCAAATTGATGACTTTATAATTAATTTAAAAAAACTTACATACCACATTTAAGAAAAAGAGTATAATTAAACTATAACAAAAAAATTATATGATTTTCTTTTTCTCAAAAAAGTTCTTCAAGTGCCATAGTTGCAACCCTGCTACTGAGAAACAGATAAGAAATGAAACAAAAATCAAGTGACACATTCTTGTATCGGTTATCCAATTGATCTCAAGCATTTCTACATCTCTGAAAAAATTAAAAAAAATTGAAAAATTAAAATAAGAATTACACAACTTAAAATTGAATTAATTAAGGATAGACAAACACATAAAAAGAGGTGTCATTCTTACCTTTGAACAAGATATGTCGTCTCCTCCTTAATGGACAAAGCAGTCTCATGCAAAATTTGTAACTCAATTGCCAGTCTCTGCCACATTTAGAGAAATCAAGTTAACCGATACAATATTTTTCTTCTAACACTAATTAGTTTTTTCCAAAGATTACCACTTTGGTAACAGTTTTAAAATAAAATTGATTGGATCCTATAATTAAGATATTTGAATATATAAATAAAAGATACAAAATATCTAATGGAAATCATTATAGTAGTATATGATGTGATAAGATGGTGGACAATTATTATATAACCATATAAAATTGATTCACAATATGTCCATTAAAATCGATATTCGTATAATACTTAAAGTGGTTGTGGCAGTCCCCATTCTTGTTTCTTTAATTCTTTAATTTCTCTTTCAATAAACTTTTAATGTGATACTGAATATCACTGATACATATAGGATAGAGTTTTTAGTGCCAAATAATTACTATATATCTTCTTATAGTGATATCTTTTAACGGAAATACTAACAATTAATAAGTGTCTTTGAGACATTTGCAAATAATTGACTTAAATTGTAATTTTGTTATTTTTATTTTAGTTGAATTACGAAAATAATTTTTAATTTTATTTTTGATTCTCAAATAGAATTTCGGAGATGAAGTATCATTTGTTTTACGCTTATATAAACTTTACTATGCCACAAGATCTCGTAATGCAATAATTATATCCAAAATCTATGATCATAAATAGTATGTGTGACTTAAGAAAAACATTTTATCAAATTTTGCATCAAAATTATCTTTGGTACCAAAACAGAGAAATAAAATAGAAGTTTATATTGTCGTGATTCAGTTAAAATAGATACAATAAAACTGCAATTAAACCTAAATAATTTAAAAATAAAAACTTTTTTAAAAATTTATTTTTAAAATGTTTGTTGCACACAAAAAGTGAAGAGAGAAACTTACATCAACGTAGCTTTTCTTTGCAAGAGTGGGGTAATGCATAGTTTTGACTCCAGCTTTCCACTCAAAATCAACAGAGAGAGTTACTTGGGAATTTTCAGTTGTATCCACAAAACATATCACATAGAGATCACTTCGATACGCCGTAGTTGAAAATTGTCCTGATTGAACGTCCTTTGCAAGATGCGCCGATTCCTTATTTCCATTCCTAGTCACCTAATTAACATCAAAATCAAATCATATATATACTACCAATAATCAACTTCATATTTCTATCTTTTTCTAACATTAACATTTTAATTACAGACCCAAAACAAATATTTACATTTTAATTTATAAAATAAGAATGATTTTTTATCACATGTCTTTTCGCACATATTTGCATACACTAATTTCTATGAATATATGGAGGACAACATATCTATTCTAAAATATAACCGTAGTCTCTTCTTCTCCGTCTATTAGAGATAGATGATTAGAGATAGATGATTTAAGATCATTTGTTTATTTACAATAGTGTCTCTAAATGGTTTTTTTATTTTATTTTATTTAATTAAATGGATTTCGTTTGTACTATTAATTTAACTGATGTGATATAAGTTTATTAATTTGACTGATGTGATATAAGTTTATTCGCACAAATTCATATTTTTTTATTTTAATAAAATTGAATTTGTATTGTATTGATGTATTTTACCAATTTGATTGAATGAACATATTCATTTCTTCGTTTCAAGTCAGAAAAGAGTTATCTCTTTTAAAGTAGAATCGATCACTAAAATGCGTGTGTTAGGTACACATAAAGTTAAACATCAAATAAGTATTAAGAAAAAGTAAGATGTTTAATTCTTGAAATTAACATTTAACAATTACTTATAAAAAAATACCTCAACAGCGATGGTGTGATCAGCGGGCAAAGGGCGATCCTTATTAGGATTGACGATGGAATAGTTACAAAAGATCACCGAATGCTCCCTTACGTCTTCAGAGAAGCATCTAGCTGCTTTACCATATGGCAAATCAAATCTCAAAGATTCAACTGAACATGAAATCACTCCCAAAACTACAACAACAAAATAATAGGATTCTTGTCTTCTTACTCCAAACATATTTTGTAAGTCAAATGAGACCAAAAAAGTGAACAATAAAAAACACACGTATTTCGAAGTATGTGTTAGATGGATTTGTCGCTTTCAAATAGAGTAGGGTGGAAGTACATTGTACAAATACAATTAAGTCTATACTATTACTATGATCCGTTTCTCCAAATTTGGTTTGTTAATTATATTGTTGACTACCATCACTGGAAAAGGAAGGTAATTCTTCTTTTGTCTAAATCATGGTTTTGTTTGCTTCTTCTTTTTAATTTGAAGCAGTATCATTTTAAAGATTTAATGGATTTCCCTTTTCAGTCGGTGTAAATAATCAACTTTTTGAGAATTTTTACTATATATAAGTCAATTAGACATATATTAGTATATTTGATGTTTAAATTAAAAGTTAAATAATTTTTATTTTTGGAAAAAAGTATTTCTTTTATCATTTATGTAATCATAATAACTAAATATTATTTATAAATTTTTTTTTATTTCTTTTTGAAATTTTATTTTATTCATAATAGTGAAATATTAAATATTGTTTTTTCTGATAATATGTAAAAAAATTGTATATATTTATAAACAACGAAATAATTTCTTTTCCTTTTGAAATTATTTTTCCTAAAATATAAAAGTCAATAAATATTTTTTTTAAATAAATATCGTCAATTTATTAATTTATAGATAAAATATATTAAAACATTTCAATTCTTAAGCATTTCCCTTAACTTACATTAATTAACGCTCAATAAAAATCTACTACATATTTTGCTATACTGTTTATTTTTGTAAGGATGATTTAAAATTAATGACGTGGCATGAAAAAGTGATGCTTTTTATTAAATATCGGTATAAAACAGAATTACTCTAACAAGAATATATGTTCCTTAAAACCATCTTCAAATTTATTATATTAAGTTAATATTTAAATTAATACATTTAATATATTTATTTTCTTAAAAAATAATATAAGGAACCTTTTCAAAAAATAATTTAACAAAGGAACTTAAAAGTATTATTAATAAAAAATAATTAATAAAAAAATGTTTATGTTTAATTGAAACTTTTTGATTCTCCTATTTTTATGAGTTTGTAAAATTGGTCTCTTTCGCTTAAAATTCAACAATTTTGTTCTCTCTTTTGGATGTTTTAATTTAAAAATAATAATGTAAGATATTTTAAATAATGCCGTATATGATCTCATGATATATCTATATGTATTTATTATTTATATATTAATAATTTAATTACAAAAATGAGTAATTTCATAAGTTGAATAATTTTTAGAAGGTTTTATTGCAATTTCATGTGTGTTAATCATTTAACAAAATCATATTATATATGAGACACCTTAAACCTCAAAATAATATATATAATAATTTATATCATATTTTTATAAAAATTTGCAGCGGATAAATAAATTTATTTATTTTTAATTTAGAATATCATGTTTTTCCAAAAAAACAAAAGGAACACTTTAAATTTATTTACTCATATAAAATAGTACAATCTCAATAATAACTTGATTTAATTCTAAAAACTTACAAATACTTATAAGGTTTTCATACAAAAGGTCATTTCAAATTAAATAAGTAAAATATAAATTACAACTCTTATTTCTGATATCACCTATCAGAGTGACGTTTATCCTAAACTTGAACTTCAACACTTATTAACGTGTAATAACTGTGAATTCGCAAACACAAGACTAAGCTAGTCAAACACAAACAACGAAGAAGTTGAGTTTTGAAATCATGTTAATAGTATAATATAAGTAAGAAGAATAAACAAATAATCATAATAGAATCATATCATTACACAAATATTGCTCAAGAAAAATATCACATTAAAAGTCATAATCACTTAAGGAAAATTAATACCTTTAACTATAACATCAAATCGTCACAGAGAAATTATAATCACTTTTGAAATATATCAATCACAATAAAACAATCACAAGGAAAACCAATATTGTGCATGAGCTTAGACTCTACTTTACAATGTGGTACCATTCTAACTCTGAAGTACTTAGTTATGAGGCTTGATACTATGCCACCATCCCGATGGACGAATAATTCAAATTGGCCCTGTCCTCATAGATTCCCTCAACTCAACCCGAGACACATATACGCGACAGTCGAGGTAAATGTGTGTTGCATGGTAACTCTCAACATTTGGAGTGCTACCTCCAAGTCACCTAGGAATTCTCCATTCGAACACCTCCAAGGTCTAACAACCTTACCTTAAGGCTCAACAACAGACCGCCACAATCGAGTTCATTTAATTGTACTTCCCCGAAATCACTAGGCTTGTTAGGCCCTAATTACTATATGATGACAAAATAATCTTCACTTCACAAATTCTCAATATTTATTTTCTCCCCTCGTTGGCCTATGATACTCCATTAAGATAGTCATCTCAAACACAAATTGAAATCATTATTATTTCATCAACTAAGGAGTTACTTCAATATTCTCATCACAAATTTATGACATCACTATCACCAATTATGCATTATCGCTTAAACTTATAAAAAATTTATAACATCATAATTATTAATCATATATCATCATCATCACATAAAATCCCAAAACATCCATCTTTTATTATCACATCATATAAACTCATCTAATCACACATATACATAGAATTATTTCGACATCCAATATCACAATAATATCAAATACCACACATTTAAAGAAATTAAATCAATCAACACCTTACAAACATTTATATTCTATATTTTAATCTCACAATTTTCATATTTTCACATTAATTAATTTATCCCTCAAAGGGCTATTGCCATACATAGTTAGCCCTTGATCAAATGTTGAGAAATACAATTTTCGCGTTCATCTCACAATATATTATACTTATGAATTCAAACGCTCTCTCACGCCTTACCTTATTTAGACACTTTCTCAAACACAAAATTCATTGAAAATTTTAAACAGCAAATGCAAATCGACACCGTATAGTGAGCAAATCTGAATAACCGCGAGTTCATAAAGTTGTTGAGACGTAACTGATAAATTATGTGGAGCGTAAAATAATTTTTAAATAATTAATAACAATTTTAGGAACAAAAATGGAGTCAAGATGACGAGAAAAATTTACAGAAAAAGCCTCACCGACTCGGCAGAGCGCTGGAAGGGTTCGATGTCAACTTCAGCGAAAAATATAAATGAGTAGTGCTTCTTGAATGATTCGACGAGAGGAATCCAAAAACGATGCCTATTTTTTTGAGATGACAAATGTGGTGATTGGAATCGGCCAAAAATAGCTCGCCCAAGGAAAGAAACCCAACTGTTTTTCATTAAGCAGAGCCACAATCGTTAAAATTGAGGCAAAAAATGAATGTAGTGGTCGATTTGTGTGGGATAGAGGTTGAGATCGTTTCAAAATGGCAAGGAATTGGTGGAAGTGAATTTGAGAGAAAAATGGTTTATTGCGATTTGGGTGTCAGATTTTCACTTTTTATTATTTAATTGCAGAAGGGGGTGTAGATAGCAGATGTACAGGTACAAGAGTAAAACTGTAAGGTCCAACTTAGGTAGTCAAGTCTGAGGCAGAAATCGGGGTGTAATGAGTAACGGACACGTATAGGAAGGAAAAGTCCAACCAATAATAGCCCAACTTAATATGCAGAACTAGAAAATGAGAATTATACCGCGCACCCCCCTAAGTTTTACCTCCCACCCCAGTCATATGAAAAAGACCCTATTACCCTTAGTTTCATCATTTTTCACCCACTTCTTTCGGAACTTTGAAATATTCGAACTTGATCCTACCAAACCTTCGAAAGTTTAAACCCTTCGAAATTAAAAAGTAAGAAAAAACTCGAACATTTCAAATATTCGAAACTGTTTTTTACCAAATTTTCCAAAGTTTCTACGATGATGAAACTTTTGAAGTATATTTTTCCCATAAATAATGAAATTTTCGAAAGTTTCGTTGAACAAGAAAGTTCCGAAATACATATACTTTCGAAACTTTCGAAGAATATGAAAGTTTCAAAATACAAAACTTTCAAAATTTGTTCAATTTCAAAAATTTGATATTCTTGGAAAGTTTCGAAATGCATTTTTATTAATAATAAATAGTAATACATAATAATAAATTTATAGTAATTAATGAATGGTAATAAATAGTAATACATTTATAGTAATAAATTTAATATCTATTTTCGGAAGTTTCAGTAATTTAAAAAAAAAATTGAAAGTTTAAAAAGTTTCAAAATTTGTGAAACTTTCGAAATGGAATTACAGGTTTGAAATTTTCGAAGTATATGTGCTTCGGAAATTTCAAATTTATCCAAACTTTCGAAATTTTCTGAAAAAAATACACTTCAAAAATTTCATATTCATCCAAAGTTTCGAAATTTCTGAAATATTTTATTTCGAAAGTTTGGTATTTTTCCAAAGTTTCGAAATTGTTAACTTTTTCTACATAGTTACATTTCAAAAGTTTCCAATTTCACAAAATTTTCGAAAGTTGGGAGTGGAAAACTTGAATGAATTTTTTTTCCATAATTTTATACAAATTAAGCGAGGGCAAAATAGTCTTTAAAATAATTTGGGGGTGGGAGATAAAATTGGGGGATGCACGGTATAAGACCCCTAGAAAATAGAGGTGTAAACAGTCGGCTGGTCCAAAATTCATTTTCTTGAATTGATAAAAGTCTATAAAAAATAAATAATTTATTTTACTTTTTTATAAAATTTTCTCTAAAATACACATTTTAACATAATATCATTTATCCTTAACATAGATAAACTAAAACTCTTATATTCAAAATAATAACTATAATTATTAATATAATATTTTTCAAAATAATCACATAAAAATACATCATCTTTGTAGAATATTCCAAATGATAAAATAAATAAATATAACATCAACAATTTATATTACCTACTAAATCAAAATAAATATGTATAAAATTATCATACGACAACAACTATATAAAAATAAAGAAAATCAATATTAAAATTACTAATATATCAAGATAATTACTTGTAAAATAAATAATTAAAATGACATGTATTTAAAAATAATTAAATATAATTATATGCACACTGAACATTAGTCAAACATAGAAGAAAATATCACATTAACTGTGAACGAATGCACACATAGATGTAGAATCGCCTAAAATCTTATTCTTTAAAATATTTACACTAAAATACAATTATTTATAGAAGAATATATAAAATAATAAAATATAGTATTTTTTTATTTATATCACTTGTTTAGTCAAATATATACAAAATTTGCATATCATAGAAAACACTCATATAACGAAAGTTAGTCACAAGATTTATCTACATATATTTAAAAATAGTTTTAACACCAAATTAATTAATTAAAATCTTATTTCATCAAAAAAATATTTATTATAAAGTTTGGGTATTACAATATATAACATTGTTTAAAATATCTCACATCAATATTTTTTAATTAAAGAATTCCAAAAATATAAGTGTACTAAAACTTTAATTAAGTCAAAAATATACGTTGAATCATATAAAATTTAATAGTTCAAACTTTAATAACTGCAAAAATTAATTTAATATTCTTTTCTTTTATTAATAAAAAAAAAGAAAGAATAATTTGTATATTAATTTTAAATTCTTTCTCCTTAAAAAAAACCTTTATATTTTTTCCTTACTAATATATATTTTTTCTATATTCTTATATAAGAGATTAAAGAAAATATTACGTTAACAACTTGTAACGATAACTACCTCAGCAGCAACAACAATATATATTGTCTTAGTACTTGCACTAACAACCGTATATGTAACAACTCCAACCATAATTTCAACAATAACAATATTTTAATAATTATCATTATATGAGATCTATTTCAAAGTAGCATTCTCAACTTCCAATTGATCAAACTCTATATCGACCAAGTATGTCAATTTGCTTGTTCAAGCGAGATTTAAATGAGCCACAACTAGCTATGACACCGCTGACTAGTACTAGTGTACATGAAGATGACATCCAATTTCAAAACATGATGTTATTGCCACATACTTTTAAAGGACTTTGTATTAATAGACTAATATTCAGCCAAATAATGACGATGGAGGAAATGGAACTAATTAGAAGAATTATTATAATAATTTATGTATTGTTTTAATTTTGAATAATTTTATCTATTTTTATTTTTGGGTTGTATATATATTTTAAATATCATTAATTTTGGAGTGTATATAATTTAAATATCATTCAGGCGGCATTTATCATATAGAAGAATAGACAGAAAGAAATTAATAATTTTAAAATATGTTGTATTTGGTTTGACGATGAAAAATAAAAATTTTAATGAAAGAAAAGAAAAATATAAAACTATATTTTTTTACCATTGTAATATTCAGTTATATCAAAAATAAGTATTCTCTATTCTTTAAATTCCTAACTTTTAGCTATCGTTGCTTTCAAATTAGTTCCTATAACAAGATATTTAGGTGCAATGCAATCAAAGTTACAATAATGACCTCTAATAGTTGTCTAAGGGACATAAATGACAATCCATATGCCTCGGCAACAATTGAATGATCACATATATATTAGTGTATCTTCAATCATGAATGCACAATTAATTGTTACATCTTACTTGTTTCAACAACAAAAAACCACAATTAACTATCTATCACCTCATTTTTATAACAAAAATACAATACATATTCAACATATACTTTTTTATAGATTTTGTGTAAATTTCAAGTGGTGTCCCGAAATTAGACTTCCTATTTGTTGTAAACCAATAAATTTTACTCAATTAATACAATTACACATAACTTATTTTTATAGATTTTACATATGCTTCAATTTTTTATTGTTTCTTATTATTTTCATTGAATACAATATTATTTAAGAATTAATAAGTAAAGGTAAAAATATTTATGAAATTTACTTTCAATCATCCGTTCGACATACGTTCTAAACGATGTTTGAAGTATGTTCAGACATAAAGATTGTAGAAGCATTTTTGGTGTTGCATATAGAATCACCAAAGTTGAAGAAAGATTCACATGATAGAAGATTTGCATTTAAAACTACATTTTCTTGATGTGAAAGAGATGATGAAGAGAATGAATATATTCATGTGTTCAGACATAAAGATTGTAGAAGCATTTTTGGTGTTGCATATAGAATCACCAAAGTTGAAGAAAGATTCACATGATAGAAGATTTGCATTTAAAACTACATTTTCTTGATGTGAAAGAGATGATGAAGAGAATGAATATATTCATGGTGTAATTACAAGCTAGGAAATGATCAATGTTGATGTGTATGTATGCGATTATTGGGGTTTTGCAATATGGTTATATATACACAGATACTTTCATGCTAACTAATAATCTTGTCATAAAACAATCATTATAATTTGGATATACTAAACTCTTCTGATTATATAAAAATTTGTTATATTACGTATTAACTAATGCATTCTAGCACGACAACATCCTTTACATATGGATTTGTAACTTTAACAATGTTTTATTTATTTATTCTTTTACCGTTGTTTAGGTTGTTATATGACTATTGTTGTTGCACATTAGTTCCTATTACAAGATTGGTACGTATACTAATATCAAATGTTACAGTACTACCTATAATAGTTGGATAAAGGGTCTTCGATCATCTTTCAATATTTTTTTAAAATCAGGTAATTATATTATATGCTATATTAATAATATTTTAAAACATAATTTCTATTTTTTGGAAAGAGACATTATTTGTGTTAGAAACAAAGAATGTTTTGGAAAACTCAGATTGATCAGGATAAATTAAAAACGTT
The DNA here is from genome assembly GCA_037974835.1 of Cicer judaicum. NCBI lineage: Eukaryota > Viridiplantae > Streptophyta > Magnoliopsida > Fabales > Fabaceae > Cicer > Cicer judaicum. The sequence goes on from JBBPBS010000858.1 coordinate 3,010,228, forward strand.
CTTGATATTAGAAAATGTGTAATTCAAATAAAGTGTTAGTTATATGTGATAACTAACTAATTAATCACTCAATTAGTTAGTTAGGTAATTAGAGGACACTTAGAATGGACCAGGTATAAATAACACACTTCAATCATTTAATAAATAAGTCCCACAAAATATATCTCATTCTACATCTTCATTATTTTTGAACTTGAAGCAATAGCTTGAAAGCTAACAATTGGTATCCAGAACAAGGTTCATTGATCTAAATTAAAGAGTGATAAACACGTGTGATGTGAGGATGATTTCAAGTGCAAACAATTGAAATTTTCCAGCCCATATGCCACACTTTGATAGAAAAGATTGGGATAGATGGAGAATGCATATTCGACCATTGTTTGAATTTCAAGAAGTTTTAGAAATCACAAAAAAAAAGTTTTAAGGATATGAGAGTCAATCCAACAGAGGAGCATATATCAAGGTTTAAAAGAAAACAAGAAGAAAGATTGCATGACTACATTCATTCTTCATCAATACCTTGATACTACCAATTTTGACAAGATATCTTATCCAAGAAGTGCAAAAGAAGCATAAGACATTCTTGAGAAGTGTTATGCAGGAGGCACCAAGGTCAAGAAGGTGGAGTTGCATACCATATAGAGACAATTCAAGTTGCTGCAAATGGAGGAACAAGAGAAGATGTGTGATATGATCTCAAGGTTGAGGAATATCACAAATCAAATGGCAGATTGTGGTGAGAAGCTATCTGAACATAAATTGTGAGAGAAGATTTTGAGATCTTTACATCCCAGGTTTGACTACATTGTATGTGCCATTAAAGAATCAAAAGACATTTCCACATTGAGTCTTGAAGAGTTGTAGGGAACTTTAGAAGCAAGAGAATTGAGAATAGAGGAAAGAAGTAGAGTGAAACTTGGGGATCAGGCACTAGTAGCACAAGTCTACAAGAAATAATCGGAAAAAGAAGTGGAAGAAGAATAAATTCAAGAAATCTAAGATAAGTTTGAGTCTTCATCAAAGGGAGGAATTACAAGTGGTAAATCCAAAGGAAAACAAAGAACTTTGACAAGAAGAAGGTTCAATGTTACAATTGTGAGAAGTTTGGACACTTTGCTGATAAATGCTGGTATGGTAATGGAAAACAGAAGAAGAAAGATGAGGATGAGGCCTATGCTGCTCAAGAAGATGATTTAGAGTCAAAAATTGTCTTGACGATGGCTACCACAAACGAATAACGTTTTTTGTTAGATTTAGAAACAATCTTGTTAATGGCTTCCACAAATGAAGAACATTCTTCGTCTCTATTCTGGTTTCTTGATATTGGATGCTCTAATCATATGAAAAGTCACAAAGAATGGTTGATCATATTGACACATCAAGAAGGAACAATATCAAGTTTGCAGATGACATAACCTTGGAAGTTGAGGGAGCTGGCAACATGGTGAACAAGAGAAGACATGGCAAAACAGTGGTGATCGAAAATGTGTTGTTAATGCCAAAAATGAAAAAGAATTTGTTGAGCATAATACAACTAATTCAGAAAGGATTTCAGGTGATTATGAAGGATGATGCCTTAAAGATGTATGACATGCAAAAAAAGATGATACTAAATGTTCATCTCTTAAAGAACAGAACCTTGTCAGCAACATATAAGCTGTAGATATCCAATGTTTGAAGGCAGTGATCTCAAGTTGTGAGGACTGGTTGTGGCATGCAAAAGTATGTTTATATGAATTTAGGAGTTGATAGCGTTTCAGCAAGTGTACTGAATTGTTGCAAGTAATAATAAAACGGTAGTACCGAGTGTCGAACTCAAGGATTGCGTTTTACTATTGAATTATATTTAATTACTAAAATTGAACAAAAAGTTTCCAAATTGATTGAAATAATGTTTAAAATTAACAACAGTAATAAAATTGATCTTTTATAATGGGAAAAATGTCAGGGATGAATTTCACTTTGAATCCAACCTTAGTGTCTAATTTGATCCTAGTTACTGAATTCCTTTATTGAATTATTACCGAATTCTCTTTATTATTCTTGCCCTAATGTCTTAGTGACAGAACCTTTAATTCCAAAGTAACCCCTAATTCCTTAGTAGATTTAAGATTAGAATTAAGCATTACCGTATAGAAATTCTCTTGTAAATTATTGCTTTGCAAATAATTTAATTGGTTTCATGACCTGCATCTATCCCTAGACTACAAATTCATGAATTTCTCATCTCAAGCATTCGTAAAGTCCACTTCCGTTTCAAAATACAAATCGTAGAACATTTTAATGTTGATCAAGCAATAAAAAGCATTAAGCACAGAGATGAGAAAAACAATTCAATAAACTCATTCATATAACTAGAAATCAAATCTGAAAAATAAGGGTTTCATCTGGTTACACTCATCCCTAACAAATAGGGTTTAGTTACTCATGGCAGAGATACAAAAGATAAGGATTAAAGAAGAATTACAAGAATGATTCATGGATGATTCTTGATAAAACTGCTTCAATGGCGTTAGAAACGGCCGTCTTTGAGTTTCTATGCTAGGGCACAAGTCTCCCAACTTCCCAAGAGTCAAAAAGATCCTTTAAACAGTTAAAAAATAGTGTTTTTATGATTGCTGATGCGTCTCACGCGCCCCAGGCACAGTCTTTGCGCTCCGGGCGCGTATTGACAGAACTGACTGGCTGAAAATGCGCTTCAAGCACGCAGGGCGCGCTCCAGGCGCACAACATTTGCTGTCTGACGTATTTTGCATTTTGCGCATCTTTCGCATATGAATTTGGCCCCGGTGTCTTCATGCAAGTTGTAGATATGGATCTTAAATTTAATTAGCACTTGGAGGGACACTAATTGGACATCTAGAACTCTAGATATGGCTGAAATACTCCACATAGGTCATGTTGATTTCTCACCAAAATTCAGCACTGCACTAAAACAAAGTAACAACGCAGAACTACGAAAAATCTCTACTTAATTAAGCAAATAAGAACATAAACATTTTATTAAATCAAATAACTAAAATCAACAAAATATATTAAATAACTCATTAAATTAACTAATGATTAAAGATAAATAAGACTAAAATCAATAAAAATTATGCATATGATGAAGAGTCATCAGGAGTTTGCAGCAACTAGAATCAAAGAAGATGGTTAGTGGCATTCCTATGATTGATATCCCTGAGAAGGTGTGTGAAGTGTGTATGGCAAGAATACAATCAAGAAATTCCTTCAAATCACAAGTGCAAACAGGAGCGAAAAATGTTCTTGAAGTGGTTCAAAGGGACATATGTGGGCCATTTGAGGTACCGTAATTATGAGGTAATAAGTACTTCATAACATTTGTTGATGAATTTAGTAGAATATTGTGGATTTATTTCATAAAGACCAAATATGAAGCATTTGAAATGTTCGAGAATTTCAAACTGAAAGTTGATAAACAAAGTGGAAACACTATCAAAGTGCTAAGTACAGATGGATGTGGTGAGAATACGTCACAGGAGTTTGAGGATTTCTGTGTCAAGCATGGAATTGAACATGATGTGACTGCCCCCTATGCACCTCAACATAATGGACTGAATGAAAAAAGAAACAAAACCATCCTAGACGTGACTACAAGTATGTTGAAAGGAAATGAACTTCCACATAAGTTCTGGGGTGAGGTTGCATCAATTGGTGCATACAACCTAAATAAATTTCTAACAAAGAAGCTGCTATAGGAGGTTTGGAGTGGAAGGAAACCATCAGTAAGGCACTTGAGAATATTTGGTGATCTATGTTTCAAGCATGTGCTTGACCAGAAAAGAAAAAAGTTGTAGGAAAAGAGTGAAGTCATGATCTTGGTTGGGTATCATCCAACTGGTGCCTACAAACTATATGATCGTATCAGAGGCAACGTGGTAGTCAACAGAGATGTGAAGATCGTTGAACAAGAGAACTGGGACTGGAAACAAAAGGAGTCTAATAGCTAACACTGGAAGCAAATTGCCAACAACCATCACTGGAACTAGGAACAACTGACCAGCAACACAAGCCAGCCTACATAGATTCCTTTACAAATTCAAGATGATCATCAAACCAATGTAGACAAAGTTGAAGAAAGAATAGTCAAGCAGACTCAGAGAGCAAGATAACCACCAACACATTTAAGATAATTTAAAGTATACAATGATAATGAAACTGACAATAATGGAGATCTAGTGCACTTTGCTTTATTTGCAAATACATAACCACTAAATATTGAAGAATCCATGAAGAAAGGACCTTGAAAGAGAGCAATGACATAATAAATCAATGAATTTGAGAACAATTAGACTTGGTACTTGACTGAACTACCTCCAAAACCGAAGCATATTAGAGTAAAATGGGTCTACAAACTGAACCTGAATCCAGATGGAACAATTTCTAAATACAAATTAAAGCTAGATTGCTTACCAAAGTATTTTTACAAAGGTCAAACATATACTACTCTAAAGTGATTGCTCTAGTGGCCAAGATTGAAACAATCAGACTAGTAATAACATTAGCATGTGCTAGAGGTTGGCTGATGTGCCAGCTTGATGTCAAATATGCATTTATAAATGGATGGATGGATGGATGAAGAAGTGTATGTCTCTCAACCACTAAAGAGCATGGAACAAAATAATTTCATTCCTAATTGGCATTTGATTCATCAAATTTACATTGGAAAATGGAGTTTATGTAAAGCATTTCACACTAAATTGAGGGCCTGCAATGATCCTATTGTGTCTATATGTTGATGACTTGTTGGTAACTGGAAGCAAAAGAAAATTAATTGAAGAATTCGAAGAAATCATGAGTGATGAGTTTGGAATGACAAACTTGGGCAAACAAAGCTATTTCTTGGGCATGGAATTTACCAAGACATAAGTGTTAAGACAAAATCTCAAATTTGTGTTTTGATGTAAACAAACAAAAGTTAACTAAGAATTCTAATTATGATTCTAAATAATATGTTAATTTAACATGTGTTTTTGAGTGTGATAATCATATATATTTACTAAGCATTACAAGAAAAATCACATTGAAAAGGAAGCAAAAATACATAAACAGAACGTCGAACGTTCTTGACAAAAGTCTGGAAAATGAAGAACATTTTCGACAGTTCTGAAATAACAAGAATGATGATATCATCTGTTAAGGAAAATATAGCTCCTGGTTTTTAAAAATACGTTTCTAGTGTTCTACAAGGAATATACAGGGTTCACCCCAACAAAAGAATCACTCCAAAAAGCAAAGGGTAAAAGTTATGGCTCGTGATGAATCAAGTAAGATTTTTCTCGAAGTTCAAGAAAGATCACTCCAAATTTAAGCAAGATTCAAGAACGATCTTGAAGTGTAGACTTCAACCTATCTTTGAGATATATTCACACATTATAAAAGGACCATGAATCATTGTCAAATATGGATGACAAGAAGCTTACAAATCAGCATTCTTGAAAAAAATAAAAAATGAAGTATGTTCAGTCAAGAATATTCTTGTTTTAAGTTTGATCTTATCCATAAGCTGACAGATGACAACTGGACGCTTTCCAACGGTCATATGAGTTGTCATAAGCTTCCTTGAAGCCTATAAAAGAAGCCCCAAGCTCAAGGAAAATTCAGAGCTTCAAGCACAAAGCGATACAACACTTACTTACATTCATATGCTCGAAAATCTCTCATACACATCCAAAGAGTCAATTATGCTTTCTCATTCGATTCCAAGAATCATTCTACTGTATTCTTGCGTTACAAGAATCTAAACTCAAATAAGTGTTGAGCTTTCTCAGATTCCAACAAAAACCTTTAAATCATTATCGTGTAAACTCAAGAATATTATATTGAAAATAGTTTGAGTAGCTTATAGAAAATCATTTTTTGATAAAAGATAAAGTGTAAAAAATCCAATGAAAAAATTGAAAGGTAACCTATTGAAATCCTTTATGGGAAGAAAAGTAGTGTTGTGCAATAGATCAAGGTTGATCCGGACTAGTGGTGTAAAAACCAAGAACGTTCTCTAGTTTGAATAGTAGTGAAAAATATCACAACTTTGAGGACTGAACGTGACTCGGATTGGGTGAACTAGAATAAATCTCTACATGATATCTCTTCTCTCATCTCTATTTATTTCTAGTCTTTTGATTATCAAATTAAATACATAAGTTAAATTATGTGTTTCTTACTAACCAAGAACATTGTCCGTTTTTGTTTTCATAAACAAGAACGTTATCTGTTTTCTATTTTCATAACCAAAAGTAATCTTGAGTTAAATCGTTTTAGTTTTAAAAATAAATTTTTAAAAAGGGAATTTACAATTCAAACCCCATTTTGTTGTAAATTGACATTGATACTTCAAGAAGAAACATAGATGATGCACTAGAATAAATATATTGGAGAAGTCCTAAGAAGGTATAATATGGACGATTGCAACCCTATTGTCACACCAATTGAATGCAATGCAAAGCTGGGAACATAAACTGAAGAAAAGCTGGTTGATTCAACCCTGTTCAAGCAAGCTATTGGCTCCCTAAGATATTTGTGCAACAAAAGACCTGACATCTTCTATCGTGTGGGAGTTATTAGTAGATTCATGGAGAATCTCAAGCAATCTCACTAGTTGGTAGCTAAGCAATCACTAGTTGGAGCATGTAATCTTATTTACAACAAAATTAAAGCTAGAAAATGGAGATTTGATGGGTTACTTTGATTTAGATTGGTGTCGCGATAAGAGTGATAGAAGAATCTCATCAGGTTATGTGTTCAAGTTCATGAAATTTGCAATAGCATGGAGCCTAAAGAAGCATTCAATCATAACATTGTCATCATGGGAAGTTGGATACATTGTTGGTAACTATGTAGCATGCTAAGCATTGTGATTGAAATCGTTGATTGCATAATTAAGAACTTAAGTATGTAGGCTAATTCCATTAATGATTGACAATAATTCAACAATAAATCTAGCAAAGAACCCTATGTCCCATGGAAGAAGCAATCACATTAAAACAAGATTTCACTTCTTAAGATATCAAATTAAAAGATGAAAGGTTTTCATAAATATAGAAAATTTTAAATGTCCTCTGTGTTTGTTCGAATTCCAGTCCAATTCATATCTACTTATATTTTAAATTTTAATTGAAATAAATGGTAATGTTGAAATCCTTTAGTGTCAGTTCAAGACAAAAAAATTGATCTTGTAACTTTGTAGGCCTTCAAATCCCTTCGAGGTTAGTTGTACAATAGGTAGTGTCAATTTTGTTAATAGTAATTTTGGTTAAATAAGTTTATCTTCCCTATCAAATTTTGAAAATTTGTTTTTAGTCTTTGTTAAAATAAATCACATACTTTAGGTCTTAATAAATTATTAAGCAGACAGTTTTAGTCTCTCTTGGATCATCAGCATGTCTTAGTGAACAATTATTTTGCATACATGCTTACAACAATATGAAAAATTTCTCTACAAAAAAATAAGCTCAAAAGTTTATTTATAGGTTCATATTCTAAGGACTTTTATCTTGAATATATGATATTTAAATAATTAAAATTTAATTCATCCCAAATTAAAAATTATATATCTATGAAGACGAACTTTTAATAACGTTCTATACAAGCTTACAAAAAATTATTTAAAAATTTAAAAGTTAAAGTATGTTTCATTTCAACAAGAACTAAAACAATTTGTAGCATAATTTCGTAGTGACTAAAACAACTTGTAGAATAATTTCGTAGTGAATAAAACATGATTTATTTGAAGGGGATTAAAAATGCAAGTTCATAATTTTCTAAAGAATAAAAAGTTATTTAGCCCTAATAATTTTACTCTTCCCTAATTTATAAAAAAAATAATAATCATGATGATAATATATAAAATAAATTTTATAAGTTTTTCAATGGCTGTCTTACAATTATCTCGTAACTTTATAATCATAAATATATTAAATTTAGAGTATACTAATTAAAAATAATGAATACCATTAAATATTATGTCTAAAGGTAATTTAGCAATCATTATATGATCATGATGCAATTAACTATCTATCTTACCTGTAAAGCTCATAAAAGAAATATAATTTCTTTGATACAAACAAAAAGAAAAAGGATTATAAAGTCGTTGTTATGAATAATTAAAATAAAAAGAGAGATCCTGATATTTTATATTTTAAATAAATTCAGTTTTCTTAATTGAGACTAAATGTATCTATATTTATAGTATGATAAGCTAAGATATAATTGTCGTATATTTTGTTAAAGTTATAAATTCAAATGTTAAAACTTCTTATATGTTTGATATGAAACATATTAAAGGGATAGTTCATAAAAAATTTAGCCATATATAGTTATATATTGTGTTCGTATACTTAATTCTCTAATTATGAAAACTTCAAAGTATGTTTCCAACTATAGAACGTAAATTCTAAAGGTAAGATAGCACAACCATGTGATAATTAGACATGATTGTTTTACCGTATGGTGTAGTTGTCTACTTGTCCTTTTTTTTTTCAATTATATTAAGGATTTGGTTTCTCTATCGAACAACAAATACCTATTTTACTTTGATGGGCCTGTGAGTGATGGTAAATTTGATGGCTACAGCCACATAACACTTCCAAGTGCCAAGGACCTCAAGAGTGTTAAGTTAAAAGTAAAAATATAAAAATGCCCTTGGCCATCAGAAACTTTAATTTTTTGAAAAAACTACTTTTCAGTCAACTTTATATTTGTTTAATTATTAAAATATATCGTTTCTAATATAAAAGTATTCTATTGCACTTATAAGAATATCCTAAAGATTTTGCATATATTTATGGTTAAGTACTATTACTAAAACTATCAACCTAAATAAATTAGAATTGTCAAAACAAAAAAATAGTAAAAATAAGTACAAAAATATATTTATTTTAAACAATGAAGACATCATATTATTTATTACATCACGAAATTACAACCAAAATTATGGAACAAAACCAAGGATAGAAAATCCGCACCAATCACCAATTTCCAAAAGAAAACAAAGAGTAAATTTGATATGTCCATATCTAACCTTCGTCGCAATATATCCAACACTAAAAGACTTCATGAAAGTGAGATATCCACATACAAGTTATTTATTTAAAATGCGTTAAGACAACGAAAATAAACACAATTTCTAAAGTCCATAATTTTTAGAATGATTGATTCTAACATTTAAACATATACTATTTGTTCTTACAAGATTCCAAACATGTGTTGACGAGGGAATTTACGGTACGAGAATCTGAAAACAAAAAACATTAGAATCATGTAAGAAGCACAACTAATTTAATTGATGACTAAATACATTTTAGTACCTTACAAATTATGTAATATCTAAATTTAGTACCAAAACCTCTAACGTTTGGTACTTACATTTTAAAAATAATTTCTTCTATTTCTTTTCGAGTCTCAAGAAATAAATATTCAAGTTCATTTCACAGAAACTTCAATTATAGTGACACGATGTGATAGCTAAGTCATATCTTAATTTTATATAATTAGTGTTTGACTCATGGATTATTTTAGACCAATTAACTAAAAATAAAGATATCTCAACCGCCTCATAAACATTGAGTCATTAATAATGTCTATGTTGCAAGTACAATTTGTGATTGTCAAACGTTCAATTAGCTTAAGCAATGGTACACACCATATCAAAAAATGTGGAATCGACCGATGTCTAATCCATTGAATTTTTTTTTAAGGACAAGCCTAGTTGAAATATATTTAACCCTTGAATCAATACTACTAGCTTATAAGATGCGTTTCATGAAATATATAATAAAAGAGATAAAATTTGATCTTACCAAAATTAGCTACATTGGACTTGGAAAAAGCACAACTAGTAGTACAATCATATGCATCTTTGGATAATGTCTTATGGCAATTCAATAATCCACAAGTAACAATACAAGTTATATAAATGGACGAATTTTAAAGGCTTTTTTACATTTTATAGCACATTTTCCAATACAAATAATTTCACCGATTGTATTATCTTTTTCTTTAACTCTTAAAGAATCATCACAATTTACAAAATTGAACACAACTATTGTCATAATCATGACTAGAATCATAACAATATTTTTCATCTCACTCTTTCCCATGATTCTATTCTCTAAGTAAAAATTGATTTTCTCAAAGTATATATTAAATTTGATTTGACAATATAAGTTGAAAAAACAACCTCCATTTATAACCATAGAAAGATAATTTTGACCTAAATTTTTACATCATAACAAAACTATACATCATGCTCATAAATTGTGTCACGTTGAATTTCTTATTTTGTTATAGCAACATATTAGAAATACAATTAATAGTGGTTTATAGTAATTAAGAAATTAAGACTTAACAAATTAAGTTGTATATATATATATATATATATATATATTTAGTGTAAAACTAATTTTGACTCAAATGTTTAATTATATTTCACCACTTGATATGTCAAAATATTATTTCCTAAAATACCTACAAAATATCTTAATTTTAAAATCACGATTGGACGTATGCATAAAACCAAATTCCAGTTTAGCATATAAACTAAACTCTCATATAAACACAGACTAATTGAATCATTTAAGTGTTATCCAGTGGCTGTCAAAAAAAAAATTAGGCACATAAAGTTTAGTATTTCTTTTTACAAAGTTTTCCAAATATTATATTTCGTTATTATATTACTTTTATTATAAATTATTTGTAAAATATGTCAACAAATATCCATGAGGTGAGTTTAATTGTATAATTGTGTTTAAATATTTTACATTGTCAAGGTAAAGGCTTTTTTAAAAAATACATTGAAAAAGGAAAAACAATTATTAGTCAAAGTGGCTCAGATGATCGTAATAAATGCTTTGAAATCATAAATTCTTTTGAGATATTTAATTTGATTATGTTTTGGAAGGTAATTAATATAGTTTGAATACGGTTTTATTAATTTTTGGAATATGTTAAATATATTAGAGATGTTAAGTTTTTAGTTATTATATTCATTAACATTATCTATTATAATGAAAGGTTTTTGTAAATATAGAAAATTTTAAATATCCTGTGAATTTGTTCGAATTCCCGTCCAATTCGTATATACTTATATTTTATATTTTAATTGAAATAAATGGTAATGATGATGTCCTTTACGTATCAGTTGAAGACAAAAAGTAACTTAGTGTGCCTTCAAATCCCTTCGAGATTAGTTGTACAATGGAAGGTAGTACAAATTTTGTTAATAGTAATATGGTTAAATAATTTTATCTTTTGTATCAAATTTTGAAAATTTGTTTTTAGGCTATGTTAAAATAAATCACTTACTTTAATCTTTTCTAAATTATCATGCAAACAGTTTTAGTCTCTGTTCGAACATCAACATATCTTAATAATAATTGTTTTGCATATATGTTTAGAAAAGTTTCTTTGAAAAAAATAGACTCTAAAGTTTATTTCTAAATTCATATTCTAAGAATTTTTATCTTAAAAATATGATATTTAAAAATTCAAATTTAATTAATTTAAAATTAAAAAAAATTATATTTGTGCAAACGAACTTTTAATAATGTTCTATATATATTTGTAAAAAACATTTAAAAAATGAAGAATATTTAATTCCAACAAGTACTAAAACATCTTGTATACTAATTTTATAGTAACAAAAACATGATTTTGATTTACGAAAATTAAAAACGAAAGTTTAAAATTTTCTAGAAAATAAAAAGTTATTTAACCCTAATAATAATTTTACTCTTCCCTAATTTATGTAAAAAAAATAATCATGATGATAATATACAAAATAAATTTAATAAGTTTTTCAAAGGCTGTTTTGCAATCATCTCGTAACTTTATAATTATAAAAATCTTAAATTTAGAGTATATTAATTAAATATAATGAATACCATTAAATATTATGTCTAAAGCTACTCTAGCAAGCATTATATGCAATTAACTATCTTACCTGTAGGAGTGGGAATAGGTCAGGCCAGGTCAGGCCAAGCTTTGAAAGGTCTGAGCCTGGCCTACGATTTATTTTTTCGGTCTAAGCCTGGCCTACGGCCTATCATAGGCTTTTTTTTCGGCCTAAGCCTGGCCTTTTTAATAGTTTGGTCTGGCCTGGAAGCCTTTTTAAAATCCTTTTTAAACGAATCCGTTATTACTTTTAAACAAATAAGGAACAACTACTAAGTGATTGACTAATTGAACAGTTACCGAATATAAAACGACTACCAAATATAAAACTGTTATCGAATATGGAACGACAACTGAATATAGAATGATTAGTAAGTGATTCCCTAATTGATAGAATTTAAAATAGAAAATAATATTATTAATATAATAATAAAAAATAATATTAATAAATAATAAATATATATAGGCCGGCCTGTTAGGCCTAACAGGCTTTTTTATAAGCTTGAGCCTAACCTATTTAAATTAATAGGCTTTAAAAACAGCCTGAGCTTAGCCTTTTTATTAAATAGGTCAGGTCAGGTCAAGCCATAAGTAGGCCAAGCCATAGGCCCTATGGACGGCCTAGCCTATTCCCATCACTACTTGTAATGCTCATAAAAGAAATATAATTTCTTTGATACAAATAAAAAGAAAAAGGATTGTAAGGTCGTTGTTATAAATAATTAAGATAAAAAGAGGGATCCTCATATTTTATATTTTAAATAAATTCAGTTTTCTTAATTGAGACTAAATGTTTTAGTTAAGTTGAGATATAATTATCTTATATTTTGTTAAAGTTACAAATTCAAATTTGATACGAAACATATAAAAGAGAAAGTTTGATAAAAATTTTAAGTAATAAAGGAGAGTCATACAAATTGTGTTCGTATAATTTTTAAAAGTTAAAATATACAAATGCCTTTGACCACCAGAAACCTTAATTTTTGGAAAAACTACCCTTCATTAAACTTTTTATTTGTTTAATTATTGTAATATATCTTTTCTACTATAAAATTATTTTATTATACTTATAAGAATATTTTAAAGATTTTGCAGTAGTATATATTTATAGTTATGTAATATTACTAAAACTATCAACAGAAATAAATTAGAATTGTCAAAACAAAAAATAGTAATAATAAGTACAAAAATATATTTATTTTAAACAATGAAAACATTATATTATTTATTACATGACGAAATTACAACCAAAATTATGGAACAAAACAAAAGATAGAATATCCTCTACAATCACCAATTTCCGAAAGAAACTTTAAAAAATGAAGCAATATGAGGTAATTCAAATAGGCTAAACACTCCACAATGGCCAAAGACGAATATGGTGTCAGAGCAAAGTCTAGTTTAAGAGTAAATTTGTTTATGCCCACATCTAACCCTCTATGCAATCCAACAATAAAAAGGCTTCATAAAAGTGAGACATAAATACAATTTCTCAAGTCCATAATCTTCCGAATGATTGATTTTAACATGTAAACATATACTATTTGTTGTTGCAAGATTTCAAACATGTGTTGACGAGGGAATTTACGGCACAAGAAAATAAAAATAAAAACATTAAAATCATGTGAGAAGCACAGCTAATTTAATCAATGACTAAATACATTTTAGTACCTTAAAAATTATGTAATATCTTAAGTTTAGTACCAAAACTTTCAAACGTTTGGTACTTTAATTATTGTACATTTTAAACGAGCGATATAAATAATAAATATTTTATTTTATTATTTGATATTTTTTTTTTAAAAATAATAGTATTTTTGTGTAATATATATTTTAAAGAAAAATATTTTATGCGATTTTATGTGTATATACAGATACCCAATTAATGTAATATTTTTTTATGCACTTGATTGATGTTAAGTATTTACGTAGTTATATTTTAATTATTTATAATTATTTTCTATTTTTTATTTTTTTTTATAAATAATTATCTTGAGATATAATTGATATTGTGTTATATTTCCTTTATTTTTATATAATTGTTATGACATTGTGATTTTATATGTATTTATTAAGATTTAATAATTAATATAAAGTATCGATGTTATATTTATTTATTTTATAATTTCAACTATTCTCTAATGATGGTAATATTTTAATTTGAGTATTTGAAAAATAAACATTATTATAGGGATTATTTTGAATATAAGAATTTTGATCATTAATGTATTTTAAAAGATTAATTACTTTATTTTATAAAATATTGCTTTTGAAATATTAGTAATACGTTGGTAATTAAATTATGTTTGAAAAAAAGTGTTATAAAAAATAGTTTTGATAATTGTTTGTTTTATTTAAAAATAAAAATGAATAGAAGAAAGAAGTAAAATTTATTTTATGGATTTGACACATATTTAAAAAATAAAATCTAATTAAATAATAAAAAAATATTAATTGAAAATAACAAGAACGAAGGGCATGAGAAAAAGAGAATAACCTGAGCACAAAATAGGACGGCCGCACATTGAGGGAAAAAGAAGCAAATTGATACCATTCATCGATGACTATTTCAGAAAAGTTCATCCGTTTTCGTCCAAATTTAGTATGTTGTTTTACTCGTTTACCTATTAAATTAAACACAATTTTCCAATTTTTTCACAACCCAAATTTCTGTCGAAAATATCTGATTTCTCCGTTTACATAATTCGTTATTTTGTACCGTTCTTCTTCACCGTAAGTCCCATTTGAGTGAAACCAACGCCAAAATGATCGTGTAAAAAGTGGATATATTATCCACTGATTGGTTTTCTGATTTATGTAATTTTTCTTTACCTAATTTCGAAATTTAGTTTTTAGAGTATTTTCTCATAATTTATTTTTGACGTTTACCTATAAATTGTCGAGTTAGATCGATTGAGAGACAAAAAAGTCAAAGAAAAAATATTGTTTGCTCGTGGAATCGTACTCGTGTGTGAAAGCCTCGAAATAAGGTAAGGGTGAAAGTGAGTTTGAATTCATGAGTATAATATATTGTGAGATGAATGAGAAAACCGTATTTTCCAACAATTTATTCGGGGCTCACTACGTACAACAGTAGCTCTTTGAAAGATAAATTGATTAATATAAAATATGAGAATTGTGAGATTAAAATGTGAAATAAAAATGTTTATAAAGTGTTGATTGATTTAATTTTTGATACTTGTGTGGTAATTGATATTTGTCATTATTGTGATATTGGATGTTGAATTAAATTATGTTCATATGTTTGATTAGAAGAATTTATGTGATGTGATATAAAAAATGGATGTATGATATGATATATATTTACGTGATGATAATGATTATTTTTTATTAATGATATATGTTTACGTGATGATAATGATGATTGTGACAAGTTTATATGATGATCATGATTATGTATGATTAATGATATTGTAAAATTATGATGAGAATATTGAAGTACCCCATACTTGATTAGATAGTGGTGATTCCTAAAGACGATGCTCTTAATGGAGTAGTCTAAGCTAACTATGGGAGAAAATAAATATTGAGAATTTGTGAAGTGGAAATTATTTTGTCATTATATAGGTAGGGTCTGACAAGTTTAGTGACTCCAGGGAAGTACAACTGAACGAGTATGATTGTGGCGGTTTGCTGTTGAACCTTAAGGCAAGATTGTTAGACCTTGGAGGTATTCAGATGGGGAATTCCTATGCTACTTGGAGGTTGAACTCCAAATGTCGGGAGCTATCATGCAACACACGTTTACCTCGACTATCGCGTATATATGTATCACATAAAGTTGAGGGGATCTATGAGGACAAGACCAATTGGAATTGTTCGTCCATCGGGATAGTGACATAGTATCAAGCCTCCTAACCAAGTACTTCTGAGTTAGAATGGTACCACATTGTGAATTAGAGTCTAAGCTCATGCATAAGATTGCATTTTCTTATGATTGTTTTGTTGTGATTGATGTGTTTCAAAAGTGATAATAATTTAGACAATTTGATGTTATAATGAAAGTTATTGATTTTCCTTGAGTGATTTTGACTTTTTATCGTGATATTTTTCTTGAGCAATGTTTGTGTAATGATACAGTTATATTATGATTGTTTGTGTGTTTTCTTACTTGTATTATGCTATCAACATGATTTCGAAACTCACCTCCTTCGTTGTTTGTGTTTGACTAGCTTGGCCCTGCGTTTGCGAAATCGCAGTTGTTACAGGTTAATGAGTCTTGAAGTTCAAATTTGGAAGTAACCCTACTCTGATAGGTGATACTGGGAATAAATGTTGTAATTTATATTTTACTTATTTAATTTGAAACGACTTTTTATATGAAAACCTTATAAGTACTAGTAAGTTTTTAGAATTAAATCAAGTAATTATACTTAAATCAAGTTTATTGAGATTGCACTATTTTATAGGAGTAAAGAAGTTTAAAGTATATCTTTTGATATTTTAGAAACTTGATATCCTTAATTAAAAATAAAAGTTTTTATTTTCTTGAAAATAAATTTTTATTTATCTGCTGCAAAGTTTATAGAAATATGACAAATTATTATATTTATTATTTTGGGGTTTAGGGTGTCACATTAGTGGTATCACAGCAGGTCTGTCTAATTAGGCCGAGTGGGTCGAGTATCATTAGTCAAATGTTAGTTGTGTCAAGTGTATTGTCTTGTGTTTTAATTAATTTCGCTATCATGTTTTTTTCATGTTATATTTTTGTGGTATATGTTATATGCTTTTATATAAGTTTACCTATTTTTGAAGTTACTAATTAACTATTTATTGTTTTGCTTACTCTGATTGCATTGTGAATTATAAGTTCACACCTAAGTGATTAAACAAACTATGAAATTCTTTGTTAAAATTTGAGTTAATTTGAATTGTTGACATGATAAAGTTAGTTATCTATTGACCGCACTTGTGATTTGTGTTTCTAACTATGATTTTTGCTCTATTGTTATAGTGGATAGTTAGAAATAATTTTTTTATTAACTGGCCAAATGTTTGAAATTATTAATTTAATAGAGGTAATACTAATTATTGATTGATAGACCTTGCCTTTGGATTCGTAACATGATTATTAAAGTTTTGATCTTACCAATGTAATCAATTTAGAACGTTAGTAGTAGTTTTGAAACATTAGGAAATTCATATTAATAATAATAATAATAATAATAATAATAATAATAATAATAATAATAATGCTTGAATATAAGAGGTTGCAATAACTTAGAATTTAAAAGAAAAATATTTTGATGGAGTTAATGTTGACTTATTTTGTAAAATAAAAATGACTTTTGTTTGAATTTAAAATAGATAATTGTATCTACTGATTTTGTTTAATATTTAAAATAGATGAAAATTTATACCATATTTTACTACGTATTTTGAAGAAAACAAAAAGGATTTGTTGGTATGTTGGTTTAGAGAGATGGGTGTGAATATGGAACTGGGAGTGTCTTGGAATATTTGATTGAAATGATTGATTTACTTATTCTGATGTTATGATGATCTCTTTAGAGTTCAACTTCATGTTAGAGTATTAGACTTTAAGAATTCATTAGTGATTTGTAACGCTAGAACAAATTAAAAGGGTCCAATGATAAAACGTCTATTAATTGAGAAACAGAAGAAGAAGAAAAAAAAGGTTAAAAAAAATTTATCTTAAAGCGCGGATTTTAATTTTAAATCACTTGAAATTGTTGATGATTGTATCTAAATAGTTAATATTTTTATATTAATTTTAAAATTAAATTATGATGTTCATCATGATTTTGAAATAATATAAAATTCATATTATTAACAATATTAATTCTTGAATATTTAAGGTTGGTTGAATTTTTAAGCTTAACCTTTTAAAGAAATATTGTGAAGGAATTAAAGTTGATTTATTTTATAAAAGGGAAATATTTTCTGTTTGAATCATTTTACAGAATTAAATTGTGTTTGAGTTGTGTTGATTCTTAAAATAAAATAAAAATATATATTTAAAATTATTATATTTAAAATTTAGATTAACCACACAAAAAAAGAAAATGTATGTCAAATTTTACTATGGGTTGTTTTTAAGAAAACCTAAAAGATTTGTTGTAAAAATAGTTTTCAAAAATTAGAGAGAAAAATATAACTATTTTAGAAGTTTTTGTGAGTTAGAACAACAACAAGCTAAATGCTAAAGGATCCATAAGATACTTTGATAGCTCTTTTATATGGATCATATATCTTATATATCCAACATTTTTTCTATTTTTGGTCAATGTGAGACTTAGTCACTCATAATTACACTCAACAATCGGATAAATATAACACTATACAGTTCAATGGAGTGTTTATAATGATTGATTGATTGATACTACATATGTCAACAAAATGTGTCTTCTTTCGGTAACACAAACTAAAAATATTCCACAATTAAGCATGCTTGTCTTGAAGCACTCATTGGATAGAACGCATTGAAAAGACTTGTGTTTGTTTGTGAGGAGAGTTGAGAATCTTGAAAATAGTCTGGTGAGTCCATTGATATACCAATAATTCATTACCATGATTTGGCCAGTGCATCGGCTAATCATCTGTCCCATTATATAGAAGAGCATAATTACTCTCATAGGTGTTTTAATCCTTAGGCATGCTTGTTAGCATGTTAACTTTCTCTTTATAACGAGTTGAAGTACTTCGAATACTCCATTTACAAACATCATTTGTTTATTAAAAAAAAATGTTTTCCATTAAAAAAGGGAATAATCCGATTCAGTTAGACACCTTATTAAGTATAATTAACTTTCAAATAACTAACATATATCACATATAAGAAAAATTCTATAATTAAAGTAAAAAAAAAAAAAAGTTATATGAGTTTCTTTTTCTCAAAAAAGGTCTTCAAGTGCCATAGTTGCAACCCTGCTACTGAGAAGCAGACAAGAATTGAAGCAAAACTCAACCAGAACATTTTGGTCTCTGTTATTTCATGGAGATCTAGCGTTTTTGAATAGCTGAAAACATAAAAATAAAAATGATAAATTAAAATAAAGTTATACACCTTCAAATTGAATAAATTAAAAATAGAGAAACAAATGTAAATAATGCTTACTCTTCACGAAGATATAACAACTCATGCATAATAGAGACGACAGTGTGATGCATCAAAGTTAGCTCTAGTGCCATTCTCTGTCACATTTAGAGAAATGGAATCAGTGGATGAAATATTTATCTTCTAATATAAATTTTTCCAAAGATTAAATAGAAACTTACATCAACGTGATTTCTAGTTGCAATATTGGGGTAACTGGTGGTAGCTACAGCAGTTTTCCAGTCCAAATCAACAGAGAGTGTAACTTGAGGATCTTTAGTTTTATGAACAAAGCATGCCAAGTAGTCACCACTTTGATATGCCACAAATCCAAACTGCCCTGATTGAACACCCTCTGCAACATGATATGGGGCCCTACCTCCATCAGTAGACACCTAATTATCAAATCATTCAACTTCATTTATTATTTTACTATTTTTCTCTAGCTAGTAATTGCAAAAACTAATTTCTGAAGATGATTATAGAATATCATCAAATAGTTTTCCCTTGTAATTAAATATTCTTCCGACTCTAAATATACATAATTCTAGATCAATTTGAAAATTGATGTATCTAATATACATAACATAGTAATTTGTATATATACACTCAAACTGAAATTGAACACCAAATCACATATATGAGGTAATGGTCATATGCATTCAGCTCAATTGTATATATTATCACCAATGAAGTGTTTCAATATTTATTTTTATAGATATAATTAAATAAAGGTGATTTTTTTATTAAATATATTTTTAGACTTTACAAAATTATAATTTTTTTAAGTTTAGCTTTTTTTAAAAAAAAATTATCACTCTTAATCCCTGTTTTAATTTTATAGAAACTTATTTTAGGAATTAAAAATATCATTTTTTTACACACTTTTCAAAGTAAATACTAAAAGTACATAAAAAAAGTATACATTAAAAAGTTGAGAATAAGTTGAGAATGTTTTTATAAGAATAAAAATAAAATTTTATAGAGATTAAAAACTTATTTTACTTTTTTCTTTTATTATTAAAGTTGTATTTTATTTTTATTATAGCCCAATTATTAAAATCAAATCAGAATTGTAAATGTTTAATGTTTAAGAATGTCCTCTTGGCTCTATAAATTCGGTAAAACAAATAATTGACTTAATTGTACTTTTAGTCTATCTATTATGACTAATTCACGAAATTGATTCTCTATTTTAAAAGTCAACAATTTTGATCTATCTCATATTTTTTAACTAAAAAATGATGTTTGATATATTTTAATGACGTGATATATAATTCTATAATATAGAATTATAGAACTATCTAGGGCGTATTAATTATTCATATATTGTTAATTAAATTAAAAATATAAAAAAAATTGAAGTTGAAATATACGTTTTTAAGACGTTTTATTTTAATTTCATAGGTATTAATTAGTATAGATCGTTCTATCATATATCACATTATTTAAAATATATTTAGTCAATATCTTTTAGTTAAAAAATCATAGAGAGACTAAAAATATAGACTTTTAAAATACAGAGATCAATTTTATAAATCAGTAACTAAAATTACAATTATCGACATTCAAAATAATTCATGTTTCGATTCATGATTAAAATAATATAATTAAAGTGAACCATCACAATTTTTGTAAAAAATATTTTAAAATTTCAACAAAATTATGATACCAAATTTACTGTTTAAAAAATAAATGAATACCCGAACATCGATAGTGTGGTTAGCAGGCAAAGGGTGACC
This sequence comes from Cicer judaicum, assembly GCA_037974835.1. Lineage (NCBI taxonomy): Eukaryota > Viridiplantae > Streptophyta > Magnoliopsida > Fabales > Fabaceae > Cicer > Cicer judaicum. The sequence goes on from JBBPBS010000858.1 coordinate 3,030,961, forward strand.
ATTGTTGGAATTGACGATGGAGTAGTTGCCAACGACCATCGCACTCTTCTTTGCGTATTCGGAGAAGCATCTTATGGTTTTACCATGTGAGAATTCAAATCTCATCGATTCAACTGAATATGAAAACAAACCCAAAGCTACAACAAGAAGAAAGAGTAAATAGAATTGTTGAGTATTGAACTCTAACACATTCATCGTAGTAATCAAATGAGACAAAGAAAGTGAATAATAAAAAACACACACTCGTTGTTCCTAGTATATGTTTGATTTGTTGCTCTAAACAGTGGGGTTGAAAGATATTACATTTATTCTATACTATCATGTGTTTGTCCAAATTTGGTTGTTAATTCTTCTTTTGTCAAAATCACGCTTTTATTTTGCTTCTTATTTTGAATTTTTTTTTTTTTTTTATTTTGTTTTATAATTCTTCTTGTTTTGGTATGATCTAGTATTACTTTAAAAAGATTTAATGGATATTAATTGTTGACCAGAGAAAATAATTACGTTTAATATTGATTTAATGGATATTAATTGTTGACCAGAGTAAATAATTAAGTTTAACATTGATTAACGTACAATAAAAATTTACTATTTTGCTTGCTTTTTTTTTTAATAATCCACTATTTTGCTGTGCTATTTATTATTATAAAGATATTTTAAATTTATCCTATGATTTACA
>JBBPBS010000858.1:3031663-3063637 GCA_037974835.1 Cicer judaicum
AAGTAATATTGATTTTTAATTATTGTCACTTTTAAACAGATTTTTACTAATATATGTTCCATAAACCCTTAAAAATAATATAGGGGAAGAACTTAAAAGTATTTTATAAAAAATAATAACTGCAAAAAATTTATTTAAAAATATATATTTGGTCATTTAAATTTAATAGACTCATTAAAACTTTATAATTATACATATTAATTTAATTTTCTTTTTCTTTTTTTAATCAATAAAAGGAAGAATCATTTGCATATCAATTTAATATTCTTTCCTTACTAATATATCATTGTATATTTTTAATATAATAATATAATACTTATATGCAATTTGTTTCAGTTGCTAAGAATCATTTCCATTTATTTCAATTTAATAGATTTTCCCTTCGTCACTCTTTAGTCTTTTTTAGGTTTGACACACACATTAAAAAAAATAAATAAATAAAGAATATATGGACTTATTTACCCTTACAGCAATGCTATACAATACTATAGACTTTTTCACGAGTAAATTATGGAGACTAAAATGTTAAGTTGGGAAAATTAACCATTATCTTAAAATAGTCAAACTAATTAAACAATGACACATAATTTTTCAAATACCTTCATAATTTACAATTTTTCATATTCTTTCCCACTAAAAATTTTAAAAAATGCAATCTTGTATTGCATTGTATCTCCTCTTATGGATTGATTTTTTTTTTTTTTTAAATATGAGAAAAAACGTTCAATCTAATAATATCGATATTTTTCAGTTGAGTCAGAATCTAAAAACCGACTTGATTGCTTTTAATTAATCATTATCCACTACTCTTTTTCTTATTTGTGTCAAATGTCAATTAAACGACTTGCATATTTTCAATGTAGTACTCAATAAATATATTTTATATAAGAGTATAAAAGGAAAATAATGCTCAGTTGTAAAGAATTAAAATTAAAATAATGTTTAGTTGTATTTTGATTTTCTAAAAGAATTAAAGTTTTAGGACAAAACTCAAAATACTATTAAATAAAAAAGGAAAACAAAACAAAGAATTGAGGGTAACAAAATCAATGAACGCAAAGAGAAAGACTAGTCCTATTTAGAAAAAGTCTTCCCTAATACAATTTGACATGGAGCCCCACCAAATAAATTCATTGCTAACAAACCCTTCATTAGACAAACTATCAACAAAGTCCTTGAATGAATGATACTAGATCTCTAATTGCCCTTCTAAAATGGATATTAGAACCATCACCAAATATAATTATGTCATCTACAAAAAAGACAAGGGATTATAATTCCAAAATGTATATGTTTAAATTCATCACCTAAGTATTGGTTGATAGGCTAGCTATTATTGGTCTCAAAATCATTTTTGAACACTAGAGAAGTTTATATTTTTTATTTTATTTTATGGTTAGAGGGTTTATTAATGCATCGGTAGACAAATTGAAGAGTGCATTTGCATCACTTATGAACCAATAAACCTTCTTGATAAAAAAAACCTTTGTAGGTAATTTTTCCCTCGAAAGATATTAGAAAGAGATTTTATCAATAATAGGCACTACGCGAAAAATAGGATTTTACAATATTTTTTTTAAGTCATTTACATCGTTTTTTCAAAAAATTAAGCGATGTAGTATCTAGCGCTTTAAAAATATACAACAACGCTCTTTAAAATACAAAAGCGCTGTAAATTCCTTCTTAAAACGCGTTGCTTGTTGTACTGGTTTTACAACACTTTTTCAAAAAAACGTTGTAAATCCCTTCTAAAAACGCGCTGCTTGATGTATTGGTTTTACAACGCTTTTCCAAAAAAAGCACTGTAAAATGTAGCGCTCCCACCTCCTTATGTTACATAACCAGTGTAACAAAAGACATGTAAACTCAGACTATTTGCTAACCACCTTAATCTCTGTGAAATTGATCCGGGGTCTATATTAAACTTTGACTTTATGTGATTATTTAACCATGTTATAAAACTGCGATTGTGCTCTCGAGTTATCCAATTTAAATTCCTATTCATGTTCAAACTAGATAACTGATCCATGTGTATTGTAACATACGGTTAAACCTCATCATCATTGTGTAGAACATACAATTGTGTCTGCTCTTATTTTGTCCTTAATATAGTCATTAGTCTCTTTCCAACTATCCCTTCTCCTGATATTCTTCCCGAATGACGAGACATGGGAAGCCATATCGATTCAACATTGGACAGATATTCAGTACAAAATTTAGTAGCTTCTTTGACAATGTATCGCTTAGAAATACAACCTTCTGGTCGACTTCTACTTTTTACGTACCATTTTAATATTTTTATATATCATTCTATCGGATACATCCATCTTATATAAGCTGGCCCACAAAGTTTTGTCTCCTTAACAAGATGAACAATAAGGTGAACCATTATATCAAAAAACGAATGTAGAAAATACATTTCAAGCTCACACGAAGTAACAACAATATCCCTCTACAATGTCGGTAATTTATGAGGATCGATCACTTTACTACAAATTTCCCTGAAGAAAAAACATAATCTAGTTATGGCTCGTCGAATTTTTTCAGGTAAAATGGAACGTATAGAAGAGTATCTAGAACTTTAACTTCGTGTAGAAATTTACATAAAACAAATGTTTCCTTTCCAAATAGAGTATGAGCGGCTGGGGGTAGATATTTGCAATTTCCTTTCTTTACAGGATCCAATTCATTTCTTATTCCCATATCGACCAAGTCCAATCTTGCATTGATGCCATCTTTAGACTTTCCTGGAATATTGAGTAACGTACCAATAACACTATCAAATATATTTTTTTCAATATGCATCACATCAAGGAAATGTATTATAGACAATGACTTCCAATATGGCAATTCAAAGAAAATTGATTTTTCTTCTACCTAGTTTTGACTAGCTCTCCCAAAAAAGGTTTGCCAAATTTATTGGTGAAACCTTGTACTTTTTCAAGTATTTGATATCCAGTCGATGCTATAGGAGTTTTATCTTCCTCTAATTTTCCATTGAATGCATTTCTCCATCCACGATACTGATGACTATAAGCACTACAAGAAAACATGAATTTTGTGAGGGCCAAAAGCCCTCACAAAAGGGAAAAAAACAGCCACAAAGGTGATTTTTGTGAGGGCTTTTGGCAGCCACAAAGAAGCTGGTCACAAAATTTTGTGAGGGCTTTTGCAGCCACAAAGTGCCTGAAACAGGTTGGCATTTGTGAGAGCTTTTGCAGCCACAAAAGACAGGCATTTGTGAGGGCTTTTGCAGCCACAAAAGTCTGCCTTTGTGAGGGCATAGGCCGCCACAAAGAACATGTTGAATTTGCCTGATTGAACCTTTGTGAGGGCTTTTGGCCGCCACAAAGGACATGCTGAATTTGCTGACTGGACCTTTGTGAGGGTTTTTGGCCGCCACAAATGCCAACGTAATTAATAAAATATAATTTGTGAGGGCTTAGGCCCCACAAAATAATTCGTATTTAATAAATTAATTTTTAAATTCAAAATTAATAGTTTATTATAATATTATATATAATAAATTAATATAATTATAATATTAAAATTTAAATTATAATTAAATTTAAATTTAAATTATAATTAAATTTAAATTTAAATTATAATTAAATTTAAATTTAAATTAAATTTAAAATATAATGTAATTATAAATTAAATTTAAAATATAATGTAATTATAAATTAAATTTAATATATAATAAACTAATCTTAATATAATTAAAATTTTAAAATAAAATATTTAAATTAAAAATAAAGATTAATAATTAAATTAAAGATTAATTTAAATAATAAAATATTTATACTTACCAAATTTAAATGAAGAGTAATTTTATGTAGAGAGAAGGAGGAGAGAATAGTATTATGAGATTTTAGAGAGAAGTTGGATGTGAAAAAATGAAGTAGGAGGGGGAGAAATATATATAGTGTTGCCTTGAGCATTTGTGGCGGCCTTTGCAGCCACAAATTCCACGTGGTCATTCCTTTGTGGCGGCCTTTGCAGCCACAAATTCCACTAGTCACATCACTCATTTGTGACGGATTTGGCCCTCACAAAATGCATTTTTTGTGGCTGTAAAAACCCTCACAAACTCCTTAAATATTTAACTGGATTTTGTGGCTGCCTAAGCCCTCACAAAATCACAACAATGTTGTGATTTTGTGAGGGCTTAGGCAGCCACAAAATCCAGTTAAATATTTAAAAATTTGTGAGAGTTTTTTCAGCCACAAATAAAGACCAATTTCAATTTTGGCCTTTGTGAGGGCTTTTTGGGTCACTAATTTGTGAGGGTTTTATTCGGCAACAAAATATTTATAAAGTTGGCCACAAATTAGGGTTTTTCTTGTAGTGAAGGTAAAAATCTACGATGTTCAAGAAATATATTCTTCTTACAATGTTTCAACCGTATCCAATTTGTACTCTCTTCACATATAGGACATGCACACTGACCTTTAATGCTATATCTTGATAAATTACCATATGCTGGAAAATCATTAATTGTGCCGAACAACATAACCCTCAAATTGAAACATTCTTTCTTATACCCATTATAAACTTCCACACATGTCTCCCACATATTTTTTAAATCTTCAATTAAAGGAGTCAAGTATACGTCGATATCATTCCCCGATTGTTTGAGTCCAGAAATTAACAGAGACAACATCATAAACTTACGCTTCATACATAACCATAGAGGTATATTATAAATCAACAAAATCACAGGCCATGTGTTGTGTGAGATGCTTTGAAGACCATGATGATTTATTCCATCAGTAGAAAGTGCAAGTCGTAAATTTCTTGACTCTATCCTGAATTCAGGATACTCGTGATCATTTTTGTCCATTGTGGAGAATTTGTAGGATGTCGAAAATTTCCATCTCTAATTATTTTATTTGCATGTCATGTCAAGTGTTTTGAATCTTCTTCACTGCAATACATGCGCCTAAATCTTGGTATTACAGGAAAATACCACACGACTTTTGCTGGAGTAGATTCTTTCTTCTTATATCGAGAGACATTGCATTTCAGACACACCTTTAGTAATTCATATTCGTTTCGAAATAAAATGCAATCGTTAGGACATGCATGAATCATTTCGTAACTCATGCCAATAGAGCACAAAATTCATTAAGCCTCGTAGGTTCGACTAGGAATTTCATTATCATCTGGCAACATATCTTTTAAGAGTGTTAATAATTATGTGAAGCTTTTATCAGATCATCTATTACTTGCTTTTAAGTTGTACAACTTTAATATCGCCGACAGTCTTGTGAATTTAGTACAACCATTATATCATAGTTTCTCTGCATCACTCAACAAACTCTCAAATATTTTAGGACAATCTCGAAGATCTTCTTCAACTGCTTTTGCAATCTCCTAAACTCGGTTCGACTCATATGTATCTGTGTCGAAATCAGTTGACGCATATGTCGAACCATTCTCAAAATTAATGTTTCCTTTTTTTTTTCTCACCATGTCTTATCCAACATGTATAGCTTTGATCAATTCCATGCCATACTAAATGTCCTTCCAATTCATTTTCTCTAACGCGTTTTCTAAAACAACATTTTAAACAAGGACAAATGACTTTATTTGGATATTTTGCATTTTTCACTACAAACTCAACAAACTCATTCACTCCATTTTCATACTCTTTTGGCAATCGATTAACAGACATCCATTTTCGGTCCATATTATATAACCTATATAAATGCAGTTACACAAATAATAAGCTACTGATAACATTATACCAATATATAGTACACATATCTAATAATGGAAATTGGAAACCAAGGTCCAAGTCTGATTTCAAAACAGAACAGATCAACAAATTTCAAAAAAGAATAGATTTTATATGATTTATTATTTAATAATTAATTAGTTTTTGTGACAACAACAAATGAATAAATACAGTACCTGAGACAACGTATCCAATTTTGTTTAAAGGAGGAGCGGTAGATGGTCGCACAGTACGTAGAGGAGAGGAGGGTTTCTAGAGTAGAGGAGATAAGGGTTTGTAAATTTGTTTTAAATTTAATTTTATTTATTTAATATAAATAATTTTTATTTAAAGTGAATGATTTTACAGCGCTTGAGTAATAAGCGCTCTAATAGGTCATTTAATTATGTGAAAGTGCAAGTCTTTTAGAGCGCTTGTATAAAAAACGTTCTAATAGGTCATTTAATTATGTAAAAGGGCAAGTCTTTTATAGCGCTTGTCAAAAAAGCGTTTTAAAGGCTGTGTAACATAAGGTGGGAGTGCTATATTTTATAGCGCTTGTGTTTAAAGCGCTCCAAAAGCGCTGTAAAACGTTATGTGAGGGCGCTTCATTTTACAACACTTTTGTAAAAGCGCTGTAAAAGCCTTGTAAATATTATGTGCAAGTGTTATATGACCCTACAACAACGTTTTTCCCACAACACTTGTCAAAAAGTGTTGTTGTATCCTCTGTTATTTTTAAAATATTATACAACAATACTTGTATTTAATAAGTGCTATAAAAGGCGCGCTGTAAAATGTCATTTTTAACGTAGTGAAACATGTTGATGGATTGATTGGCCTACATGATTAAGCTTAAATGAATGAGTAATCCTTAATATATTAAATTATTTCTTGAAATTCTTAATCTTAGGTAGATGTTTAAATTTGAGTTACCAATCCTTCGGTGATGCAAATATCATTATTAATAAATTTTAGTTCCAAAATGTATGATTAAGCTTAAATGAATAAGTAATCCTTAATATATTACAATAAGATGTATGAGACAGTTTATCAAATTTACCTTTGTTTAAACTCACTTGCGACTTTTAATAAAATTTGATTTAAAATTAATAAGTATGACCAATGTTATTTGGTACATCACCAACCTTAAAGACAACAAGAAAATAAGAAAATAAAATGTTCTAGTTCTTTTTTAGTTTAACTAAAATCGATATTTATTTATTTAAATTGGTAGAAATTAAATTAATATAATTTAAAATCATTAAAACTATAAAAAAAATAAATAAAATAAAAGAAGATAAATTTGTAAATGAAATCACCACATTCAAATTAATAACATAATACGGAAAAATTGAAGTGTCTGAAATATACATGTCTATAGAGTTATAACGTTGACGATGTCAAAATTATTGATTGAATATGAAACTAAAATTAATCGAAGTTGATTTGTTAGTTTAAATCAAACATATACTCCACCAAGATGAAAAAATTAAATATATTTATAAAAAAAAATTAAAAAAAACTTATATAATTAAAAAAAATGGAAATGGTGGTTTTAAGTTAAAAAAAAAAAAGAAAAAAAAACTAACCTTAAACCAACTCAATAGATGAATGAAAAAGAGCTAACAATACCAAGAACAAAAATTTTCCGTGAACGGTCTAGTTCTTCTTTATTATTTTTTCATATAAAACAATATCTTAGAAGTTAGAATTCCAAACATAAATAGAAAGAGAAGTTATATTTTTCCATAATTAATATGTACGAGTTACTATATATAAAAAAACAAATGCACCATTATAGTCAAATGTAAAAGTCATAATTAAAAGTTATCCTTTGGCTTTCATATAAACTATTTAATAAAAAAGTTAGACTCATACTATTTTTAAAGTTCATTTATTTAAATAAATCAGATTTATAAAAAAACTTATTAGTCTGATTTATATATATTTTATTATTTATTAATGTTATTTTATTATTATTATTTAGCAATAATATTATTTCATATTTTAAAGTCTATCAATTAAATAATTATTCAGTAAACGTTCCATTCAGTAGTCGTTTCATATTTAGTAGTGATTTCATATTCGATAATTGTTCTATATTTCATAGACGTTCAATTAGACAATCATTGGTAGTCATTTCATGTTTGTTTGAGAGTTAATAATGAGTGTGAGTGCTTTTGTTTCAGGAAAAAAAATCTATTCTTTGAAATCAAAATAATTTTTTAGGGTTTAAATAGTGTGTTTCAAAAATTTTAAAAATCATTTTGTTAGAAAAATTATTTTTTGTTTAATATATATAAATATATAAAATATAACATTTAAATATTTTAATGTTAGTAAGACTTTTAAATAAGTTTTCAGATTATCGGAAAAAAAAGCATATGATAGATTGTAGGCCAAATTTAGGTCAAATAAATTAATCGTAGGTCAGACTCAAACCTTTCAAAATCTGGTCTAGCCTGACCTATTCCCACCCTTACTCATAAATACCACTACGACAATAGAAATTTTTACAATTATACAACCATGACATTAAGATAACTGAGTGGTGTATAGCTCAATTGTTTTGAATTAGGGATATTTTTCATCCTCTCTTGGGTTGGAACTTATAATATATATCGCATTCTCAATCCTTATTTTCCCATATGTGGTCATTAGGCCAATTCTTTGAATAAATAAAAATTATTGATTATGATCTTTCATATTTTAATCAATAATAAATTAATTATTTGTTCAATCACAATTCAGATTAAATTTTATGAAGACAAAAAATTCACTTTAGCTACTCCAAGATCATATTTGAATAACATAAAAATATATGTAGTTTCTCTTATTTTTCTTTGTTTTGAATTTTACTAAATCAAATATAACTAAAAGATTTTCATCTTGGTCTAAACTTTAAGTATAGTTCTTCAAAAACTATACCACAAATCTTCATAAGTGATGATCAAATAAAGGGATAAATTGTGAAGTTCTTTTGGATGTTTGGTTATTAATTAAATATTTAATTATTTAAGAACTATATAACAAACCTTCAACGATGATCAGAGAAAATCATACTTTTACAATTCTTTGGAGATACTTTCATTGTAAAATTCTTCTAAAATTTATGAAATAAGAATAAACAAATAGATGATATAATTGAATATGGCAAACAAAACTCTCAACAAAATTTATACCCATGTGGTTGGTTATTTTGATGTTGATTGTGCATGTTCACTGACAGATAGAAAGTCTGATATCAGGTATATTTGTGTCCTTATTGGAAGTAATTTGATCTCATATCGGAAAAAGAAGCACGAGATAATTGCAAGGTCTATTGCATAAGCAAAATATTGTGTTATGGTAGCAATAACTTGTGAACTCTATGCCTAAGACTATTATTCCAACAACTCAAATTGAGAGATGTCAAGTCAATGAAATTAATATGTGACAATGAAAATGCAATACATATTACTTTCATTTCGGTCTTTCATAAAAGAACTAAAAACATAGATATGTATTATCACTTGTTAAGAGATAAGGTTATTTGCGAGGAAATCATAATTAATTTTGTTAGGTCAAATGATCTGACAAATATATTTACAAAGTCATTTAGAGGACCTCAAATTGAATATATTTGTATTTCTTCTATAATGAAATATGAACAAAAAATATTAAAAAAAAAGTTATTGTATTTGATCAAAATTTAGATATGATACATTTGTTAAAATTAATTTACTAAATCACCGTACAAGACATGTTTTCACATATACTACATTGCGGAAACTTGATAGTCATATAAGCATATAAACATGCTATAAAAATCAAGAACAACATTAGGATGTACAACATGATTTATCAATGATGAAGTTTTAGGAATATATAGATCAATATCTCTTCACAGTCTCGATGGTAATCATGAATAGTTTATAAACATTGATATGAAACACATAGGAGAGAGACAAATGAAAAGCACTCGTTAGACTTGTGGTTCTTCCTCGACCGGCACATCAAATGCATTGAACGCTTTTTCTGATGGGAAGAATAGACTATTTGTGGTGTGTACGATATTGGGGATCATAGTATGTATATTTAAGGTGATTACTAATTGGGTTTTCATTATTTCCAAATGGACCATCGCTGACATTCACTCGTATTGAACTCATATAAATATTTAATTAATCATCCAATTAGAAATCTAATTATCATTATTACTTAATTTGATCATTAATCAGTTAAGACTCCTAATTGATAAATAACTAATATAATTAAATAAACATATGTACCCACATAATAATATTGGAATATAATAATTAAATAAAATATTCCAACAATCTCTTACTTGAGCAATATATCTTAATAATTATATTAGAATTCTGTAGGCACGCTTTTGAATGTTATTTATCTATAGATTTATCTTTTACAATTTGATTTACCTCATATATCAATAATAGGATCATTGTGGTTTTCGTCAATGACGTCTAATGTGACTAAACTCTAACGACCAACACATCAATGCATTAATTTGATGACATATATCGATATGTATAAATGGCACAAAAATTTCATGCACTGTGAACTTTATATCATGCCTATTTCCAACTGAAATTCTTGAAATGCGAAGTCAATATTTGCACACACGATACATAAACAGATATAGCAATAATCCCATAAACTTTATTTCTGCAAAAAATCACAACATAAAGTTTGTATCGAGAACTAAAATATAGAACATTAAGAGAGACACCACTAATATGAGGCATCCTAAATGAAAAAAATCATATGAAAGATCTTATATTGTTAAACCTTTTAATAGTGGGTTAGCTAGCATAAATTTTATCTCTATATGTTCTATTCTTCAACAACAACAACATGTATGTCAATGCACTTTATAAAAAATTGTCGAAGCATTATTCTGTTGATGTATGTCACAATATAACTTAAGTAGTTTTTCAATACATTTTGCTACATGCAACCAAGTGACATAAACAAATTAATTATTTTCTTGAGTTAAGGTCACCACTTTATGTAGTGATAAAAAAAAAAAAAAAGATTAGAGTCGAATGTATTGATGATCTCCAAATCGTTATATCTCCGATTTGTGAGCATAAACTTTAGTATTCTCTTTAACATCCCTTATGGTTGCCTTTGTCAATAATTCCAACATGAATTTGTCAAGTATTTGCTAAATTGATCTCGTTATGCACGCTATTCTCGGGTGCGGTCTAAATAAAACCATACATTAGATTCCCGACCACTGAAAGCATAGACAAATATTTAATTTTTTAATTTCCATATTTTTTATAGGACAAAAATTGAGACTAAAATAATCTCTCTTTAGTGATTAAGGGTATCCCTAGTATATTGCCTTTCACATCAAATATAGTTACAACTTTTTTGATATAGCTCTTTTGTGATAATGTAATGACACTTTAAGAATAATTACTACGTATCATAATGTCTCATAGAAAAGAGGCATTCCCAAGATCTTTTATTGCTAAACACATGTTAGAGATATCTTAGTTTCACACAATAAGTCTATATCATAGATGACCAACTAAAATAAAATTGAGATAATTACCTTATGAGTCTTTGTAATGTCATTGATAAAACTTATTCATTAAATCATAGATAGATTATATCAATTTGCAAATCATTTACTTTATGTCTATTAACATAAAGTTTCTTTTGCATTGCACTATATTGTTTCTTTTGGTTTGCAAATCAGAAAACACATAGGCAAGTAAAAGAAATTCAAGACCGTCACATAATATTCAAATTTATAACACGAATAAATTGATCAAAAGAAGATAAACACATATAGAAAGAGATAGATAAAGAAAAGAAATGATGACATTCATTGATATGAGAATCAAGATTTTATAAAAAAAATTCAGAAGGAAAAAAAAATAGACTTAAAAGAATTTAATCCTAGAGAGAAGATTTAAAGAAGGACACTACTCAAGCGTTCATCATCTTCCTCCATTTGAGAGTGAGAATTTCCAGCTTACGGTGAACTTCTTGTAGAGTTATATGTGCTTCAAGATATTCGAGAAGAATATCGCTCATCATCGATGCAACTTCAAATGGTGAGATTTCATTCTTGAGAGAGGAAGGTGATTCCCTTTTCCTAGTAGAAGACAAACCATCATCTATAACAGAAGATTTTAAAAGAGGTTTAAGACAACATAACAAGTTTTGATAGAAGAAAAAAAAATACAGATAAGAAAACTGAAAAATATTTAGAATATAAATAGTCATATTTTTTTAGAAGGGAAACAAAATAGTTTTGAAAAAATAAGAAGGCGATGATGTGAGCGTGGAGCAAAATGAAGAGTGAGACAGAAACATGCACAAAGGTTTGACAGACACTTTAAGACGTGAAATAATTGTTTAAAAGAAAACCCAACGTCCTTGTCTTCCCATAACATCACACCTTGCTTCTATACTCCTAACTTTGTTTCTTGAACATACATTGTTCATGGCCTTTGCTTGCGAATCAAGGCTTGGAATTCATTTTTCTTAGCGACCCCAACCTCTTGTATTGTAGCTCAATCACTCATTTCCCCACACTTCTTCTATATCTTATCACGACATTAATTAATTCTAGACAAATTTTACTTTTTTTCAGCTTCATATTTCACACCAATCTCATCCACATAATCCCACATACCTTCCATCACATGATCAATAACATTATGAAGCTTTGTTGGAAATGATGGAGAATAAATGGTATTGATGATGGTATTAAATGTTGTGAATTGAAAAATGTGAAGTCTCACATAGGAGGGAATACACACTTTAAGAGCATTTATAAGGTGTAGGTATGACACTTGGGTTGGGCCCCAAGGGGCACCGTAATTTTGTGAAGGAGGGAGAACACAAGCAAATGGACCACCACACGCGCGCGCGCGCCGCCGTCCGGTTGGCCGGCCCGGCTTGGTTTGGCTTAATTATTTTTTAAACATATGAAAATTAATTATTTATTTTAATTAATTATATGTTTGCTTTCTTCACAAGATAGTGCATTAATTACATAATTGTCCTACACCGAGTCATCATCAATAATCTGATCCAGTCAAAGCCCTAAACAGACTAATCTTCTGTTAATTGCCAGTCAAAACCCTAATTTGACTATGCTTTTGTTTTGCCCGGTCAAAACCCTAATTGCCTGGTCTTCCCCACGTGTCACTTGTTGCCTGGTCAAGAAGTCATGGTCAAACACGTTTCCCTATCTTTGAGCGCACTTCTTGTGGTCAGCTGATGGACCTTGTGCATCATGGATCTCCCGTTTTTTCTCAGATCCAGTTGTTGAACTCCTCTATAAATAGAGAGTTCACCTCAGTTGGAAAAGAACACCAAAAGCTCTCCGTATCTGAGGCTTTTCTCACTTCTGCCCCTTCATTCTTCTTCTTCTTCTTCTTCTTCTTCTTCTTCTTCTTCTTCTTCTTCTTCTTCTTCTTCTTCTTCTTCTTCTTCTTCTTCTTCTTCTTCTTCTTCTTCTTCTTCTTCTTCTTCTTCTTCTTCTTCTTCTTCTTCTTCTTCTTCTTCTTCTTCTTCTTCTTCTTCTTCTTCTTCTTCTTCTTCTTCTTCTTCTTCTTCTTCTTCTTCTTCTTCTTCTTCTTCTTCTTCTTCTTCTTCTTCTTCTTCTTCTTCTTCTTCTTCTTCTACTTTCTTTAGTAGCATTCGTGTTATATTACGAGTGTTAGTCATTCGACTGCCATACAGAGGGTGTAATTCTAGATCGGTTTTCTACAGTGCAGTAGAAATCCGTTACTGAGTAACTGGGCTGTTTTATCTTGGGGACTTCGTGGTTGATAGTCTGCCTTGCACAATTTGGGTAGTGCCTCGAAACGTCTTAAAGAGAGCGACCTAGTCCGCGACTCAATCCAGTAATTTTTATCGGTGGCATTGTTATTTTTTAAAAAGTAAATTTTTGAAACGACAATTTTAAGACGTTTTCGAACTGCCATGTCTGCCGAAGAAATTACTGGGCCAGGTTCTTCTATTTCTGACTTCAACAAACCGTTTCGGTTTAAGGGCAGTCACTTCAAACGTTGACAACAAAAGATGTTATTTTTTCTAACCACAAAAAACCTTGCCAACGTTCTAAAGGATGATATCCCTGTTGTTCCAGAAAAACCTGAACAAACAGAAAAGGATAAGATAGCTGTTGAATTAACTTGATGGGAACATAATGATTACTTATGTAAGAATTATATTCTTAATGGACTTGCTGATGATCTGTATGATTACTACAGTTCCGACAACAATACTGCTCGACGGGTTTGGGATGCTTTAAAGAAGAAATATGATACTGAGGAAGTTGGAGCTAAAAAGTATGTTGTGAGCCGCTACCTCAAATATCATATGACAGATGACAGATCAGTGGAAGCTCAGTCTCATGAAATCTAGAAAATAGCGCACAAAATTATCACTGAAGGTATGTTCCTATATGAAAAATTTCAAATTGCTGTTATTATTGATAAACTTCCCCCTGCTTGGAAAGAATTTAAAAATTCTCTTAGGCACAAAACCAAAGAGTTTTCACTAGAAAGCTTGATAACTCGCCTTAGAATTGAGGAGGAATCTCGTAAGCAAGACCAGAAAGATGAAGTTATTTTTGTGGCAACTAAGAAGAAAAAGAAATTCATCGGAGAAGTGCTGAAGCCAAACGGCAAACAACTAAAGAATCAGCATCGCTCTTCTAAGAACAGCAACAAGAATGGGAACCCTCCTAAGGTCCCTACTACCAGACAGCAATCACCTCCTAGAAACGGCCCTCTTCCGTTTACTTGTTTCAATTGTGGGAAAGAGGGTCATATGGCACGCAAGTGCAGGAACAAGTCAGGTCCTACAAATCAGGCTAACTTGACAGAAGAGCAATTCATTGCTATGATAACTGAGAGCAACCTTGTAGGTGAATCAGATGGGTGGTGGATAGATATTGGAGCCTCTCGCCATGTCTGTTATGATTGTGCTATGTTCAAAACATACACTGATGCTGAAGATAAGAAAGTGATGTTGGGAGATTCTCACACCACTAATGTTGCTGGTATAGGAGATGTGGAACTAACATTCACATCTGGAAAAACCTTAATTCTAAAGGATGTCATGCACACTCCAGAAATAAGGAAGAATCTGGTTTCTGGGTTTCTTCTCAATAAGGCAGGGTTTACTCAATCTATAGGGGCATATTTGTACACCATCTCTAAGAATGGTATTTTTGTAGGGAAAGGGTACGCCACTGATGGCATGTTTAAATTAAATGTTGAATTGAATAAAATATCTCCTTCTGCTTACATGTTGTGTGATTTTAATATTTGGCATGCTAGACTTTGTCATATGAACAAAAATGTGATTTCAAACTTAAGTAATTTAGGTTTAATCCCAAAGTTATCCCCAAAGGATTTCGAAAAATGTGATTTTTGTAGTCAAGCTAAAATAACAAAGAAATTACATAAATCAGTAATTAGAGAATCTGAATCCCTAGAATTAATAGATTCTGATATATGTGAACTTGATGGAACATTGACTAGAAATGGAAAACGTTATTTCATAACTTTTATTGACGATTGCTCTGATTTTACTTTTGTATATCTGATGCATAATAAAAGTGAAGCGCTTGACATGTTTAAAATCTTTTTGAATGAAATTGAAAATCAATTTAATAAAAAGATTAAGAAGTTTCGTAGTGATAGAGGAACAGAGTATGATTCTAGTTTGTTTAATGAATTTTACAAAACCCATGGAATTATACATGAAACTACTGCACCATATTCACCTGAAATGAATGGTAAAGCTGAAAGAAAGAATAGGACTCTTACTGAATTAGTTGTTGCTATTATGCTTAACTCTGGTGCTGCATCTCACTGGTGGGGGGAAATTATTTTAACTGTTTGCTATGTTTTGAATAGAGTTCCAAAATCTAAAAGCAAAACATCTCCTTATGAGATAATGAAGAAAATACAACCCAACTTGTCTTATCTTCGAACATGGGGTTGTCTGGCCTATGTCAGAATCCCCGATCCCAAGCAAATTAAACTCGCAAGTAGAGCATATGAATGTGTTTTCATAGGATATGTTGTGAACAGTAAAGCGTATAGGTTTTATGACCTAAATGCGAAGGTGATCATAGAGTCAAATGATGTTGACTTCTACGAAAATAAATTCCCTTTTAAATCAAGAAATAGCGGGGGCAGCGAACCCAGTCAAGTCCCGATGATAAGAAACACTGAAAGCAACAAACAAGACGAAACAGAACCTCGAAGGAGTAAGAGAGTAAGAGTTGCTAAATATTATGGACCAGAGTATATGGCGTATAATCTAGAAGAGGATCCTACTAATCTTAAAGAAGCTCTGTCATCTTTGGATGCAGATTTATGGCAAGAAGCTATAAATGATGAAATGGATTCTCTAGAGTCTAACAAGACCTGGCATTTAGTAGACTTGCCTCTTGGTTGCAAACCTATAGGTTGTAAATGGATTTTGAAAAAGAAACTAAAACCCGACGGATCTATTGATAAATACAAGGCACGCCTTGTAGCCAAAGATTTTAGACAAAGAGAAAATATAGATTTCTTCGACACTTTTTCACCAGTCACTAGGCTAACATCCATTAGGGTGCTAATATCACTTGCGGCTATACATAACCTGGTGATACACCAGATGGATGTTAAAACAACATTTTTAAATGGTGACTTGGAAGAAGAAATTTATATGGAACAACCTGAAGGTTTTGTAATTCATGGACAAGAAAACAAGGTCTGTAAGTTAGATAAATCTCTGTATGGTCTTAAACAAGCTCCAAAACAATGGCATGAAAAATTTGATAATTTAATCATGTCGAATGAGTTCAAAGTGAATGAAAGTGACAAATGCATCTATTACAAATATGAAAATAACATTTGCACTATCATATGTCTCTATGTAGACGACTTACTCATATTTGGATCAAACATTCATGTTGTAAATAAAGTGAAATCATTGTTGAGTAACAACTTTGATATGAAAGACCTTGGAGAAGCAAGTGTAATCCTTGGAATTAAGATTACTAGGTCAGAAAATGGAATTTCTATGGATCAATCTCACTACATTGAAAAGATCCTAAAGAAATATAATTACTTTAACTGTAAACCTGCTTGCACACCATATGATCCAAGTGTAAAACTTTTCAAGAACTCTGGTGAAGGTGTTAGACAAAATGAATATGCAAGCGTCATTGGCAGCCTCAGATATGCCACTGATTGCACTAGACCCAACATAGCCTATGTCGTTGGATTACTGTGCAGGTTTACTAGCAGACCTAGTATAGACCATTGGCAAGCTATTGAAAGAGTCATGAGATATCTTACAAGAACCATGAGTCTCGGATTACACTATAAAAGATTTCCTGCCGTCCTTGAAGGATACAGCGATGCTGATTGGAACACCCTATCAGATGACTCCAAAGCAACTTTGATATGAAAGACCTTGGAGAAGCAAGTGTAATCCTTGGAATTAAGATTACTAGGTCAGAAAATGGAATTTCTGTGGATCAATCTCACTACATTGAAAAGATCCTAAAGAAATATAATTACTTTAACTGTAAACCTGCTTGCACACCATATGATCCAAGTGTAAAACTTTTCAAGAACTCTGGTGAAGGTGTTAGACAAACTGAATATGCAAGCGTCATTGGCAGCCTCAGATATGCCACTGATTGCACTAGACCCAACATAGCCTATGTCGTTGGATTACTGTGCAGGTTTACTAGCAGACCTAGTATAGAGCATTGGCACGCTATTGAAAGAGTCATGAGATATCTTACAAGAACCATGAGTCTCGGATTACACTATAAAAGATTTCCTGCCGTCCTTGAAGGATACAGCGATGCTGATTGGAACACCCTATCAGATGACTCCAAAGCAACCAGTGGCTATATCTTCAATATAGCTGGTGGTGCTGTGTCATGGAAATCAAAGAAACAAACTATATTAGCTTAGTCCACTATGAAATCTGAAATGATAGCACTAGCTACTGCTAGTGAAGAAGCAAGCTGGTTGAGATGCTTGTTAGCAGAGATCCCTTTGTGGGAAAAACCATTGCCAGCTGTGTTGATCCATTGCGATAGTATCACGACTATTGCAAAAATTGAGAATCGTTATTACAATGGTAAAAGAAGACAAATTCGTCGTAAGCACAGCACAGTTAGAGAATTACTTTCTAAAGGAGCTATTATAGTGGATCATGTACGCACTGATGATAATCTAGCAGATCCTTTGACGAAAGGATTAGCTAGAGAGAAAGTCCTAAATACATCCAAAAGGATGGGACTATTGCCTATAGATTGATGAGTCACCTGTGATGGTAACCCGACCTAAAAGATTGGAGATCCCAAGAATTAGGTTCAATGGGTAATAACAAGTCATAGTGATATGAGAAGAACATGTTACATAGTATATGAAGAAAGCATGAGTCCTGAAACGATGAAAGGATGAGATAATAGAAACTCTTAATAAGATCTATACTCTATGTGGAGTGGAGTACCTAGCTACAGGAGTACTCTTGATAGACTCACCAATGTGAATGTGGAAGTGGGGGCCGCTTCCTATGGAATTTTAAGGCAGAATTCCTAGAGCGTTCACTACACTAGGATACACGTGCATGGCCCTAAATGCACAGACTTTTGAGAATACACCCAAAGAAAAGGTTATGTGTGGGTTTGATGTCAAAGATAGAGTTCAAGACTACGAGTCACTCTTGTTGAATTTGAATCTTACTTGCTACGCAAAGGTTC
The DNA here is from genome assembly GCA_037974835.1 of Cicer judaicum. NCBI lineage: Eukaryota > Viridiplantae > Streptophyta > Magnoliopsida > Fabales > Fabaceae > Cicer > Cicer judaicum. The sequence goes on from JBBPBS010000858.1 coordinate 3,050,149, forward strand.
AAGTCGAAAGACACCTTTGTTTATGCATAATCTTATAGAAGCGTCTGACGCTATTCAAGAACCTATTTTTAAATTCAAGTGGGGGATTGTTGGAAATGATGGAGAATAAATGGTATTGATGATGGTATTAAATGTTGTGAATTGAAAATGTGAAGTCCCACATAGGAGGGAATACACACTTTAAGAGCATTTATAAGGTGTAGGTATGACATTTGGATTGGGCCCCAAGGGGCACCACAATTTTGTGAAGGAGGGAGAACGCAAGCAAATGGACCACCACACACACGCGCGCGCCGCCGTCCGGCCTGCCCGACTTGGTTTGGTTTGGCTTAATTATTTTTTAAACATATGAAAATTAATTATTTATTTTAATTAATTATATGCTTGCTTCCTTCACAAGATAGTGCATTAATTACATAATTGCCCTACACCGAGTCAACATCAATAATCTGATCCAGTCAAAGCCCTAAACAGACTAATCTTTTGTTAATTTCCAGTCAAAACCCTAATTTGACTATGCTTCTGTTTTGCCCGGTCAAAACCCTAATTGTCTGGTCTTCCCCACGTGTCACTTGTTGCCCGGTCAAGAAGTCATGGTCAAACATGTTTTCCTATCTTTGAGCGCACTTCTTGTGGTCAGCTGATGGACCTCGTGCATCATGGATCTCCCGTTTTTTCTCAGATCCAGTTGTTGAACTCCTCTATAAATAGAGAGTTCACCTCAATTGGAAAAGAACACCAAAAGCTCTCCGTATTTGAGGCTTTTCTCACTTCTCCCCCTTCGTTCTTCGTCTTCTTCTACTTTCTTGAGTAGCGTTCGTGCTATATTACGAGTGTCAGTCATTCGACTGCCATACAGATGGTGTAATTCTAGATCGGTTTTCTACAGTGCAGTAGAAATCCGTTACAGAATAACTGGGCTGTTTTATCCTGGGGACTTTGTGGTTGATAGTCTACCTTGCCCAATTTGGGCAGTGCCTCGAAACGTCTTAAAGAGAGCATCCTAGTCCGCGACTCAACCTAGTAATTTTTATCGGTGGCATTGTTATTTTTAAAAATGTAAATTTTTGAAACAACAAGCTTTATTCATTTTCTCCAATACCCGTTATTCACAAACCTAGTAGATATATTTGTAGGAAGATTTACTTGTGACTGTGATGTTGCATCGAATGCTTGCAACCATCGAGACAACTTGTTCTCCATAGCCTCCAACCACTGAAGACAACAACTTTCATTCTTTTAATCTTCTTCAACCTCATGATTTCATTCTTATATTTCTCCAACAATATTTGTGTTTCACCCTCCCTCGCTCTATCGTTTTCCATGTGTTGTGACATCTCTGCAAACTCATTGTCTCTGTCAACTTACATCTCAATTTTGGATCTAAAAGAAATAGCAATATCAAAGTCCACCATTAACCAACTTGCCAATCACATACATCGAACTTGTCTTCAAATGCCTCTTTACACTTACTTGGTCTACTAGTTGCACTCTAACTAGATAAGGAACATCTATTTGAGCCTAACACCTAGCATCATTGTTTGTTGTACCTTCTGTATTTTTATGTGACATTGCTTCTTGCACCCTTCTAAAACCAATCACTTTCATTTCCCAAACTTTTTTAATACCCAAAGTTCAAGCCCTGGATCATAAAGTATATTATCATTCCTAATTGCATGGAATATATTGAGTACCTTTCTATCATTATTGAGTGTATTTATTTTCATCCCCTCTCATTATTTGTGTTAGAACATTAAGTGAATCTTGTACCAAAACTTTTATTAATTACATTAAAAGTGTTGAACGAGTTTGAATTTCCTTCTACCTCTCATAAGTTGATAAAAAAAATTCACACCTTCAACATCAAAATACACTACGCCAAAAATGACATTTTATAGCGCGTCTTTTATAGCGCTTATTAAATACAACCGTTGTTGTATGATATTTTAAAAATAACAGAGGATACAACAGCGCTTTTTTGACAAGCGCTGTAAAAGACTTGCGTTTTCACATAATTAAAGGACCTATTAGAGAGCTTTTTGGAAAAGCGTTGTAAAAGGCTTTTTAAAAAAAATAAGGTCTTTTACAGCGCTTTTTTGACAAGCGCTGAAAAAGACTTGCGTTTTCACATAATTAAAGGATCTATTAGAGCGCTTTTTGGAAAAGCGCTGTAAAAGGCTTTTAAAAAAAATAAGAAGGTCTTTTACAGCGCTTTTTTGACAAGCGCTGTAAAAAAAGCACTGTAAAAGACTTGCGTTTTCACATAATTAAAGGACCTATTAGAGCACTTTTTGGAAAAGCGTTGTAAAAGGCTTTTAAAAAAAAAATAAGAAAGTCTTTTACAGCGCTTTTTTGACAAGCGCTGTAAAAGACTTGCGCTTTCACATAATTAAAGTACCTATTAGAGCGCTTTTTAGAAAAACGTTGTAAAAGGCTTTTAAAAAAAATAAGAATGTCTTTTATAACGCTTTTTTGACAAGCGCTGTAAAATACTTGTGTTTTCACATAATTAAAAGACCTATTAGAGCGCTTTTTGGAAAAGTGTTGTAAAAGGCTTTTAAAAAAAATAAGAAGGTCTTTTACAGCGCTTTTTTGACAAGCGCTGTGAGAAAAGCGCTGTAAAAAAAACGTTGTAATATGATTTTATATATAACAGTAGATCGCTTTAGTTTCCTCTTTATTACATAAACTTCACTACGCTTCAGTATCCTTCTCCTCTTCATTATCCTTCTCATTGTGAATCCTACTGTTCCTACGAACAATCTTGTTAGCCATCTCCATTGCAAATTATCTCCATATTTGTTACTGTCCCTACGAACATTATTACGTACTCTTCTCATTGCGAACCCTACTCTGTCCTACAAACCGTTCGTAGTTCTGCGCATTCTCGCTGTTCCTTCTTAAACGAAACCGTAACTCTATGAACCACACATATTTCTTCTCACTCTTTAGGTATTGTATTCATTTATTCATTTATTTCTTACATATATATAAACTCAATAATCTTCATCTTCAACCCCAAATTTTTTAATAAAAACTCAATAACCTTCATTTTTAACTATAATTTCTTCATCTTCAGATCGCAAGTTCTCATTTCTAAATTCAAACTCTAAAAATTCTAAGATCCGCATCTTAAACATTGAAAGAGATAAGATGGTATTCACATGTAGGGGTGATAATTAGTTAGGGGTGGAGCTTAACCTGATAATGTTGCATGTGATCAATGTTTGATCTATAATTGACAAGATATTTGTATGGAGTTCCAGAATGGATTAGTCCCCTACCAATCCATCTAGTAAAAGAATATAAAATTATTATTTAGTAAGTTTGACAAGTATATTATATATAATTTATTGGATTAATATTAAAAATTACTATTAGTGAAGAATTTCTCGAAAAGGAGCACATATACGAACTTCTCAATCATAAGGAGCTGAGTGCTACTGTCATCAGCTTGTACATAAGGTAAAAAATATTTTGATTGCATTTATTGGTAATTAAATACATTTATTGGTAATTAATCTATTTTGAAATTTTCATTGAAGGTTTTTGTATGAGAAGGTTGTGTGCACGCGCAAATTGTTAAATAAATATTCATTCTTGTCTCCACATAAGCTATCGATGTGTAAACTTGATCCAGTTAATGTAAAGAATTACATTGTAGATATGTTATTAGGAAAAATAGATAAGGATAAATTGTTCTTTACACCATATAATTCAGGGTACATAATTATATATTATTTATTCATATCTTTTTTAATTTATGAGATCTTAATTTATTAGTTGTGTAAACAAAATTGCTTAACCAAATTTTTGTTGTTGTAGGGCACATTGGGTGCTATTTGCAATCAATGTGACCTCTGAAGTTATATACTATTTGGTTCCCTTGCATGGCAATTACAACAATCACTCCGATATAAAGACTATGTTTGACACGTAAGTAATATTCATTTATTTCTTACATATATATATAAATAATGTGTTTGTTAATGCTATAATAATCACATTTATTTATTTGATAGTGCTTTACAAGTTTTTCGAGCTCAAAGAGGTGCTACAGTGTCGAAGCAAAAGTCTAATAACATCACATGGATTCCAATAAAGGTTTGAGATATATGCCTTTAAATTTTCATTTACAGATATATGCCTTTACGATCAATGCACAAATATTTTATTGACTTATATGTTTTATTTTATAGTGTCCTCGTCAAACTAACAACATCGACTGTGAGTACTATGTATTGCGATTCATGAAGGAGATTGTTGACAGGAATAAAACTATTATCCCAGAAACGGTACGGTATTTTCATTATATGATTTCATATATAAATTATCTATATATTTGATTCTAACTTAATATGATCAGCACAATACTTTGACAACCCAAAATCAAATATTCCTCCACTTCCACCTCTATCGTATTCTCACCATAATTCTGCCATCAATAACTAGTCAAATAACAAATGTTCCGCCTCTAGAATCACATCATCCAAATATAAATTTTGTTATGATACTAAATAAATTGTGTGCTTATACCGTTTTTATTAGGGGTGTTTAAAAAAAATCAAAAATTAAACCAAATTACATAATTAAACTGAATCAAATTATTTTTGAATTGAACTGATTTATAAAAATTGATAACAAAACTGTTTTTAAACTGATTTTTGAAAACTATAATTAAACCGAACTGGTTTTCAGTTCTAAAAAATTAAACTCAATCGATTTCTAGTTAAAAAAACTAAACTGAATTGGTTTTTAATTCGAATAAACTATAACTAAATTTTGTTATTTAGAAATAATTAGAGGTAATTATGTAAAATTTGACCTATTTGAGTTACAAAATATATTACTTTATTGTTGAAACTAAAAATGATTAAAGTGAAATACTTAGAAATACATTCACTTTGTATTTTACTTTATTACTTTTTTGTTGTCTCACTTGATCATTTTAATTATCCATTTTTGTGGTGATTGTGATTTTTTTAATTTTAAATCGGATATAATTTTGAGATATCTGTTGAGGATGAAAGGGCTAATTTACATTAATTCTAATTTGTGTATAATTTGACACAGTTTTTCTTAGGATTTTAACTCTCATTGAGAGAAGGTTACAAATTAAATCCTATATATGTACAAGTGTGTGAAAATACTTTAACTGATTTACACAAACTCTAATAATGATGATAATACCGTCTTATAATTTTAAAGATTAATTTGCATATATTTACTTACAAGAATTGAATATAGATAAAACTTTTAAAAATGTTTTGGTTTAGTGACAAGTACTTTACATTTTAGTTTGTGTTAAGTTGAAAGTAGTAACTCAAAATTAAATGGATATTTTTTTAACATAAAATTGTGAGTTTAGATTGATATATTGTAAATATAAAATTATTTTATACATAGATTTAATCATCATAATTTATCACATATATATATATATATATATATATTTATAAAGATATTTTATGAATCTAACATAATAAAAGTGGCATAATAGTATGGTTGCTTAGATGCATGTGCAAAGTTTTTCCAAACACAATCTATTTAAATAGTAGGTTTAATTATGTATTTGATCTTTGTAAATATATCACTTTTTGGTTTTAGTATTCGTAAGTTTTTTGTTTTAATTTAGTCCCTTCTATAAAATATAAGACAATTAGTTTTGGTCTATAACATCAAATTAAAAATTACAACAACAAAAAAGTGGCAAACCGCAATGACACAGAAAAAGACAGGTTTTTCAAAAAAACCATAAACTCCATTATAAATCTTTATTCATATTTTTTTAATAAAATAATAATTATTAAATGATAATTAGTAAAATTATTAATTAATAATATAAAATATTTTAATTTTAAATATGTTGTTCAAGATAATGTGTTGGTGTGCATTTATAAAGCTACGTGTACCAATGCCCTTTTTTTATAATATTGGTTTGACGTTAAGAAACAAAGTCAATCGCATATGATTTTACACGGATTAAATTCAAACAAAAAAATTTAAAGGGACTAAAATAAAAAAGTGGTATATTTATAAGGAGCAAAAACATATTTATCATAAAAATATATAACTTTTATAATTACAAAAACTACAAATTTAAATTATTATATTATTTTAATTTTTTTAATCTAATAAACAACGATGTCTGATCAACCATCATAGAAGGGTGGACGAGTTTAGAGTAATGATCAATTGCAAATGATAGTAATCAATGATAGAGAGAGACATACAACAAAAGCGATAGATAATTAACAGTGTCGAAAATGTAATGTGACGATTAGTATTTTAGTAATACATTTTTAATTTTTAAAAAATTATAAATAATAATAATAATTTTTTATCCAAATGGTTTTGTATTATGGTTGAAGGTGATCCATTAAATTTAAAAAGAAAATGAATAAGTCACTATTCATCTTAGAGTAGTGTTAGATTGATGGTGTACAAAAAAAGACAGCACCTTTGGACTTTGGTCGACACCATGGCCTGATTAAAACTCATGGGTGGAACTCCTCTGATGCAAAAATGATATAGTCTTTTTTTTGGTAATAAAAGAGGGCAAAGTCCAAGGTGAAAATAAATATTTCAAGACATACAAACACCCGATATGTCATCAAAAAATAGACTCACAACTCACTATTCACGGTCTCTCTAGCCTCTAAAACTAGAACATCAAAAGAATTCAAGAAAAAACTAATAATTGCTAGCTAATCCACGCTACAATTGTCTTCACGCCAAATATGGCTCGTCTGGAGTCTGGACCTGCCTTTTTAAATGCATAGGCTCACAAATACGACGGACTAAAGTGCACCATCACCTTTGATGTACTCTAATGAAAGCTTGAAGCAAATAGTGGGTTGATAGCACAAAATTACCAACAATAAGTTAAGATCCTACATTACCCAACATGAGAACCCTTAGTTAAACTAGCCACCCAACACAACCTTTAGGATTAGTGTAAACCGTTTAATAACTTGATAATGTATCTCACCAATGGACCACCCTCGAGGATGGTCCACCTCGAATTCATCCCTCTTCCTATATACTAAACTTCGCTAATCAAATTTATTTTTCTACCAAAGTCTAAAAATAAAAGAATATAGAGAAAGAGAACCATCAAATGGTTTTAGGAACCTTTTCCTGTAAAATAAACTAAGAAGAAAAATGAGAATAAATTGTGTTCTAAATTTAGTGAAAGCTTTGATTAACTCAATTTCATTTTAGGTGTTTAAAATGTATAGAAAAATGTAAACCATATCCAAATACATGTTTGTCCTCAAAAAAGTTCTCGGCAGAACCAAGTAATCTCCTTATCACTTGCTCTTCTTTGGTTCTTTTGTATATTGAGCTATCAGAGCTTCAACATCCTTCCAGAGGAGGCCCTCAACTAAGACTCCATCCTTAGTAAACCTGCAATCCAAACAAAAATAGACTGCATGAATAATGATTCATAGGTCTGGTGTCAGTTTGCGAACATGCATATAAGGGATGCTAGGAAAGAGAGAAATACCACTCAGTAACACTTTTAGTAAGATGTACTGGTTCATTTGCAGAAATTGATTTTGGATCTGCACTTGCTATGGTAAGTGTGTACAAGTCAGAAAATCTAGGCAGTTTGGAGGAAACTTCCAAACCAGTACTGGTAAAGGATCCCTGTAAAAAAAGAAATAAAATCCAAGTTATAATAGACGATACTCATATTCAATTTTATAAAACAAAACATCAAAAGCTAAGTATCGTCTATGTCTTAAACTTCTGCTAAGAGAATAACATCAAAAGCACTACTTGATTTGATGACACAGTTCAAAGACAAACCTAAATCAATTTAGATAAATGAAAATAACATATTCTGGCTCTCTTTATTTACAGTCTACACCTTTAGTCCATGAAAAAAGTAAACATATAATAATCATTACATGGGAAACTTATCGACAGATATCATGACTTGCTCTCTTTATTTCACTATTGAAAAATGAAGCAACATCCAAATTAAGATTCAAAGCAACTAAAACCCTAAAGAATTTTAGCAGTTTGGTCAACTCAAATTCCAGATGAAAACGAACAAAATTTAGAATAACAGAGATAAAGGCACTATCATGGTCAAATTTTCAACTTATGAACACGCCATAGTCTGCATACTAAGCTAGTTTGCCTTATTTAACCCAATGGATGTGAAAAAATTATCCTGCAGCAACTTTATCAACATAAATTGAAATCCAACAAAAGGATAGAGAGAATATGATACAATGATACCAGGTTACATTTACCAGTACATAATAAAATGACAAATGTTCAATGCAACAGTTTCATAACACTAAACATCAGATAAATATTACTTGCTTATCAAACAAAGATTAGTTTCATCTATTTGTCAACTTTGTGTATGCCCCTTGGTAAAAAAAAAAAAAAAAAACTGTGTATGCCCTGTTTAACACACAAGTGTTCTACTTCATCTCTATCATGGCTATTGAGCTGAAACAGTCATGTTTAAATTATTGTATTTGTATGTATTATTGGGCCTTACTATTGCACAATCCTAATAAAACTAACCATACAAAAACATTGTTATTTGTCCTCTCAGAAAGACCAAAAGAAACTTGCCAATTGAAACAGTAAGTAAAGAATATACTCCTCTCTCTCTCTCTCTCACTCCCTCTCTCTAGTCTCTAACAGACACACAGTGACACAAAAATAGATTATAGATATATCATACAATTGTTAAATGTTATTTCAATTTATTTATTGGAAAGTGGATTAAAATGGTCGAATGAAAACAATGATTTAATAATTTAATCAGTGCACAAAACAGGGGGCTGTAAAAATCTAGATTTTTTTTTTCTTTCCAAAATTGAATATACATCTAAAATATTCTAAAACAGATACTAGTACTCTATCTATAACCTTTATTAATTGAAACCAATGGGTCATAAAACATCACCACACATTAAACATTATGCAAAGGAGTGAGTGGTAATATAGATTATGTGTTCCAAAAGTATTCTACGATTTTTATATCCAACACCAATGCAATAGAATGATACATAAATTAGTTACCCACTCTTGGAGGGAGGTAGACGAAGCCTCGAATTTAAGAAACTTAGGAGGACAAGTCACCAATGCCATGCAAGTCAAACAAAGCATATATACTCTCCATATATCAATATAACTTTTTTTTAAGCAAAATATAAATATAGCTTATAATAATTAAAAGGAGGTGTCTCAGCCATGTTTACAGAAACTTACAGCCAGAGGAAAAGTAAACAGAATGGCGTTCTTCTCCTTGAAGTATATGATCAGCTGCAACAACCCATTGAAGATTACATACGTATGGAGAGTCAAGGATCATAAAACAATCAATCAGAAGAATGAGTAAAACATGTAAACACATACAACCCCTTTTTCCTTTTCACATAAAGCATCAAATTCATTTAGCCAGGAACCTCATCAAATTTTTTTTTGGTCAAACATCAACTTTCAAATTTGAACAATTCCCACATCCCACTCTACTTCAAAGAGTTAATTCCCATATATTTCATTTTCAATACACACTACTTCCAATTTGAACACACAAACCGCTGTTCCTATTTTGAAATATCCTTAATTTTAGATGTTTAACCTAAACAACCCAAATTTTTCCTAACTAGACATTATCAATATATCTTCAATCATATTTTTTTTAATTAAACAAAACAATAAATAAATAAATAAATAAAATGTATATAAAGGATATAAGGCGATGCAGGCAATGAGAAAATCCGTATTCTCAGGAAACTTCTTCTTATAAAACTGAGCGAAAAGAGCAATGATGATGATAACAGACCCAATCAACAACCTCACATTGCTCAATTTCAAGTTTTCAACATATCCACGACTCGATACAACCTACAATCCAAAAATTCGAACCACTTCAATCACAATCACTAAAGATAAAACATAATTAAACACAAAACGAGAGAAAACTAGTCCAAGATAAACAAGATCGAAAAGGGGAAAATGAGAGAGGGTTAGGGTTTAACAAACCTCAGAAACAGACTCGTCGAGGATGTGTTTGATGGAGTTGTGATCTAACAGATTGGCTTTCTTCTGTGATTTGGATGGTTGAACGTGAATCGGCTCCTCATTAATTTTCGTTTCACTTATTTTTCTTGTGGATGGTTATGCAATGCACTTCATTTTTACGAGCTAAATTATTGTGGTAGTGACTGGCTCGAATAAAAATAATTAATCAGAGAACCATTGATGACTTATGCACGGGTCATCGTTTTCACGGGCATGTCTTCTATGTAGGTCCCTCTAATGCCTACTTGCGTGAACACAATTTCGCTTTGACGTTGGCACTTGCATAGAGCGACTAGTTTTATCAAGAATAAGCATTTAACCTAAATTAGTTAAGAACTTAAAATTTGGTCTAACAAAATATGAAATATTTTCATATATAATACTTTGAGCATCTATAACAAGCATTTAAACTAAATTAGTTACTAATCTAAAATTTGCTCTCACAAAATATGAAACATTTTCAAAATGACATAATGTTTTTAGTTGTATAAAGTTGAACCTAAAATTTGGTATCACAAAATATGAAACATTTTCAAAATGACAGGGTGTTTTTAGTTCTATAAAGTTGAATCTAAAATTTGATCTAACAAAATATGAAACATTTTCATATGTAATACCTTGAGCATCTATAATAAGCATTTAAACTAAATTCGTTAGTAACCTAAAATTTGGTCTCACAAATATGAAATATTTTCAAAATGACAGGGTGTTTTTAGTTGTATAAAGTTGAACCTAAAATTTGGTCTAACAAAATATGAAACATTTTCATATGTAATACCTTGAGCATCTATAATAAGCATTTAAACTAAATTAATTAATAACCTAAAATTTGTTCTCACAAAATATGAAACATTTTCAAAATGACAGGGTATTTTTAGTTGTATAAAGTTGATTATATCAAGTTATCAACGTATTTACGAATGTTTATGAATTAGAGATTTATTATATTTGGATTATATTTTTATATTTGAATATCAAATTTAATTTATCACTTTTTCGAGTGAGTTTTTTATTTAATCAAAATTTAGAGGATTTATTATAAACATAGCATATAGCATATTGTAGAAGAGGAAAATTTTCTTGTTAGTTAGGTTTAGTTTATTTTGTTTGTGTTTAATTTTAATTATGTTTCCCTTTTTAAACAGGATCTATGATAGCATGTAAATTAGCAGCAATGACTCCTTCTAGAGTTCTCTCCTTGGCTTTGCTCAACGCAACTGGTGGGGGTTTTCAATGTTTTCCAAATGTATCATAATATGTGTTTCTTTTAAAAATTTATGAAATGTTTTGATTTGTTTTTACAGCACTGTGTGATTAGAGCAATGATGTGCAATTTTTGTAACGTTAACTAACTACATTGATTGATTGGTCGACACATTTTTTTTTGGTAAATAGGAAACTAGTTGTTAGTAATATATATTTATACTAATATTTATACTAATATATTTGTACTAATATATATAATGTGTTTGTTAATGCTAATAATCACATTTATTTGACGGTGTTTTACAAGTTTTCCGAGCTCAAATGGATGCTATAGTGTCGAAGCAAAAATCAAATAAATCAAATATTTATTGACTTACATGTTTTATTTTATAGTGCTTTCGTCAAACTAACAACATGGACTGCGGATACTGTATATTGCGATTTATGAAGGAGATTGTTGATATAATCTCAGAAAGAGATCTAATTGAAATAAAGAAATACACCTATTACAGCGCTTTTTTTAAAAAGCGCTGTAAAACTAATACAACAAGCAGCGCGTTTTTAGAAGAGATTTACAGCACTTTTTTTATTTTAAAGGGCTTTGTTGTATCTTTTACAGCGCTGAATACTACAACGCTTAATTTTTTGAAAAAGCGCTGTAAATGACTTAAAAAAAGCGCTGTAAAGTACAATTTTTCGCGTAGTGATATCTATGCATAACCCCTATAATCAAATTCTTTATTTTTTTTATATAGTCACCCATTTCCCATCATTATTTCACTACTATTAAAATGAGCCATGTCCGCCATGTCTTAAACTATAAAACCACATATTTCAAAGTGCTTTCACAACTTTTTTCAGAATCTTGTATGTTTTGGAATCTAACAAAACTGAAAAACTCTACCTTGTTCATTCAACTTATTTGCAATGAACACATATTTGAGCTTACCACATGGTCCAAACCCCTTATGTAACTCCTCGTGTGAAATATCCTCGGGTACTTTTGTAAAATAAAAATACAAATTTTCCATTCCCCTTTCCACGTTAATATGAACATAGTTTAACGAAACTCTCTTGATGTTGAATCTCTCTATTTTTCCGACAACTCACCATGAACTACCCATCAATCCCCGTTATCGTTGATTAACTTTCCCCTAGCAATAGGAAACCCTTCTCAACGTTCCTGATGATAACACGACCAAAGATTGCCAACGCCACCACCCTAAACAAAACCATGCTCACCCATTCTCTCTTATCTCTCTTGAATATTTTTTTTAACTTTTTATCTTATTTAACTTTTTATCTATAAGAATCAAGTTGGTTTGAAAAATTGTTTTAGTTGGTTTGAAAAATTGTTTTGATGATAATATATATTATTTTGTGGGAATAGTTTATTTAAGTGTGCAAACTTGTGTCAAGAGATATAAAAGTCCTTACGCTACATCTTCTAATGAATAGACAAGCTAGACTAAGTAGATACGACAATTCTCTGTTATATATGTTTATATACAATTGCTTCTAAAAAACGTGCTCTCAACGTATCTCTGTTGAATTTTCTAATACAAGTTCACAGGTGATTTCGCGTTTGATAGTGTCATCCTCTGATTTCACAGGTGATTTTGTGTCTGATAGTGTCATCCTCTGATTTCACAGGTGATTTCGCGTCTGATAGTGTCATCCTCTGATAGTGTTATTATAAAAACTAGACTATGCTTTGCGTGCCGCGCGAATATTAATTAATTAATTTTATAAGTAATATTTAATTTATTATAAATATGGTTATCTTATAATATTACTTTATTGATTTGTAATAATTGAATATGATTAGAAAAATTAAAATGAGAGAAAATCATGTTTATCACAATCATCTAATTTAATTTTTAAAATATTTTACAAAATTCGTATGATAATTTATTATATAAGATAATTGTTTTACTCATTGTACTTTGATTGTTAATTTATTTTTCAACATATAACGGTACTTGTATTTATTTGATGAAATAAAATGTAAAATACAAAACCAAAAATAAGATGTAAAAATTTAAAAATATGATTGACTATTTAATATTTTTTATTTTAAAAAAATGTTAATAATGAATTATATTATAGCATAGTCTAAATTTATTTGTTTTATTAATATGATATTTTAATTGCGAGCATGAGAAGTTGTTGTAAAAAAAAAGTTATTGAATATATTTTATCACGAGTTTGTAAAAAAAACATA
>JBBPBS010000858.1:3070268-3104583 GCA_037974835.1 Cicer judaicum
CTAAAAAAAAAAAGATAAAAAGGACTACACTTCACAAAATACTATTTTATAAGGGTTAAAAATGCACTAATTCACGAGAAAAGTTGTACCAATAGACAATAATGAAAAAAAAAATTATGTGTTATTTAAAGGGATTTTAGAATTTTTAATATTAATAAAGATTTAATTTATATACAATATAAAATAAACTCTAAACTATCCATCAATTATAACTATTAAACTTTATTAAAAAGTAAAAATTAAAGAAAACAGTGTCATTCAAGCATAGTATACAGAAAACGTGTGTGTAATTAATGAAACACTCATTCATCCTTATAACTAATAAAAATAGTAGGTAACGTAAGTAAAAGTTAAAGATAATTTGACCAAAAATTAAATATATTTTTATATTTATTTATATTTAAGATCGCAGGGACTAGGGTGAGTAATATATAATATATGTATCACTGACTATTGCTAAATTATCTTTGTGTATACATGGATTCAAGTTGATAATATTAATGATTAATATACATCTTAAAATTTTCAAATAGTATTATATTTAAGAATAATTAAAACTATCAAAAAGATCTTATAATTATATATATATATATATAGGTAGTAAATATTAGACTAAATTTCACATTTGATTCCTTAATTTATTGTGCTTTTGTTTTGATTTCATAACTATTTTTGATTCTATTTTGATCTCTTAAATTTACTTTCCTTAATCAAATAAGATATTTCATTAACTTTTTGTTAATGTTTGGTATCAGTTGTAGGTGATTAAGATTTTTGCAAAACTAAAGACTCATTTATTTTATAAAAACTTTTTTGTTCTCAATATTTGAAGTATGTTCTCATTTTACTTTTATTAAAAAAAATTAAAGGAAATTATTATTATGAAAATAAGATAATATCCTAGTTAATAAAAATACATTTTTAAGAATAATAAAAATATTTTTTTAATATTTTATTATTTATAAAAATATAGGTAATTATTTATTTTAAAACTATTCTATTTTTTTATTAACAAATAAAATAAAATAGGAAATATATTCGCAAATTATATGGCCAGCTTCTCTAAATTATGATTCTAGTCTATTATCCATCTCCCTTCTTTTTACTCTTCATCTTCTCATTTGTTCTTCAAATCCGAAAAGATTTAATGAAAATAAAAAACAAAGTTAGAGAACCATTCAAACCATTTGAGGCTAAATCAAAACCTCCAAACTCTCAAGAAAAGATAAAACACTAGGTAACACTTCAACAAATCTTAGTAAGTCCCAAATTCAAAGCCTTCAATTGTTTCAAACCTTGAACATGAAGAAAAAAAAAACCTATTAATGAAATAATCTTCTAGCTCAATAACCTATAGTTTGTCCATACTTCAAATCTCAAATCTCTTGAAGACTAAATGCTAAGCTTGGTTAACTCACAAATCAGATGTAGAAGCTTTCCTAACAAAGAATGGTATAAACAGAAAATGTAGAAGCTTCCCTAGCTACCAACAACAAACTTGACCAATAAAAAATAAAGTCAGAGGACTAAAATGAAGGAAAAGAAAATAAGTTAAGAAATTAAAAATATAATTTACTTTAAATTAAGACATTATATTTTTACCTAAAATTTTATTTATCAAAAAATAATTATATAATAATAAACATAAAAAATTGCTACTTCATTTTTTTTCCTTCTAAAAAAATACTATTTTCGTTATTAAATATAGTATGCACGGATAAAATTGTGAAAATTAATAAACTTAATAGTTGTATTAAATTTTTTGATGATAAATATTATTTTTAATAATTTATCATTAAAAAGAGAACTAATTAACATTAGTATTATAGTATTTTATTATTATAATTATTTTTTTTCTCGTATATTTTATAGATATAAGTGAATTATGAATACATTAATAAAAAATAATTAATATAATTGGAAATTTAAAGAGAATCTCAGTAATAAAATAAATTTTGGAAGAGCTAAGATATATTATGATAACCATAAGAATTTATTATTTTTACTAATTTATCTTTCCACTTTTATTATATTAGCATCTTTTTTACTATCATTTATTATTTTCTTTAGAAAGGTAGGTAACTAACTGTTGAGTCAAAAAAAACACAAACTTACACATTTTTCCTTTTAAATTTTTCCTGCAATTGAAGAAAATCAAAATCAAAAAGAGAGAGAAAGAAAGCGAATATTTTTTTGATTGTTTTTTCATTCCCTGTTGAAAGCATAAGAAAGATAGATATAGTTTCCAATCGAAAGTTAGCGAAATCAGTGTGTAAAAACAAATAATGCAACACTGAAAAGAAAACAAAATTTTCCTGGAAAAATTAATCCACAAAAAATTGCATTACAACAACAATCCATGTGTTTGTTGTTTCAGATTTGATCCTTCTTCTTGGATCTTTGCTTCTTCTTTCTCTCACTATCTTTCTCTAAAACGAACATTCTTTTGTTTCTTTCATTTTTTCTTCTTTTTGTTTTCTTGAATAGCTTCAAATTCTGTTTGGCTAAAAAAAATAAAAAGAAAATCATTTTTTTAGCCTAGCCCACAATAATTTGCTTCACATTAAATTCTGGGTCGGTTTCAATTTCGTCAAAATTGCATTATTTGTTCCAAAGGTAGGGTTGTGAATTTCACAATGTAATGTGCAAAGAAGAGTTTTATTTTTTTTTTGTTAATGTGATATTGATTTGGTTGTTGTGTGAATGTTGAAGGTTTTAAGGTTCAATGAAGCGGCAATGAGGTGTGTGTGGATAAGAAATGGAGGTTAGATCAGAAGGTATACAAGTGAGGTGTGATAAACTTCAAGGTTCTGTGATTCCAAAAACACGTTTGAGGATTTGGTTCATTCGTGTGTGTTCAAGCATTGTGCTTTGGACTTGTCTGGTTCAGTTAGTTACAGTGAGTGAACTATGGCATTCACATTTGATTTCTGGGATTACTAGTGGTATATATAACATTGCACAAATTCAACTTCCTAAACAACATGATTATGATGGAGTTCAATTGCCTCCTCCTAGTTTTCTTCCTCCAAGTTAGTTTCTTGACTTAAATTCTTGTTCTCTTAAGTCCTTTATGTATCAGATAAGATTATTAATTTGATGGTATAATGTAAGCTTTGATATAAATTAATTGAGCGGTGAAATTTATATGTATTATTGATCATATGTTATATGACTTTATTGTTAGATGGTTTTGGTTGTTATTAACTGAAACCAGGTATAAATTGTATTTGAGTCGGAAATTTTTTGTTTTTTTCGGTTCTGTGCTCATTTTAAAGTTAAATTGTTGATTGTGAAACATGTTAGGAGAATGAATGATGTATGCATTGATGAATGATGATTGTTAATTGGTGTTCATTACTGGTTTTTCAAACAGTCCAGGGATTATTTTAATTAGAAATGCTGATTCTAAGGTGTTATCTTTATAGATAACCGTCAAATTATAATTAAATAATCACAGATATGATCATATAATTAAAATTAAGTGAAATAAGCCTTCATCATTCAGTTTTTAAGAATAAATCAATGTTGCGGATGTACGACGAGAACATTAGAATGACAAATGGGCAGAATATCAGATCTTAATCTTACTAAATTCTAAATGTTGATATTTTGAGGATTTCTTGCTAAAGAAGAGTTGCTTCATACTGATTTGTAACCCAAGATTTACTGTTGAACACTTTCTTCTTTTAAGACATCACATAACCACATATGAGAGATAGTTTTACATGAACATATCTTGGTCGAAAGTTGAAATAAAGAGGTAATCATTTCAAAATAATTACTGGAAATGATGGATGGGTTTGTGATATTTTTAATTGTTTTATTTTTATTTTCTCACTCATTTTGGTAAATATTAAAGCTTTTTGAAATGACAACTTACAGGAAATTATACAAGTAATGGTTTTCTAAGAGTTTCCTGCAATGGCGGTTTGAATCAAATGCGTGCTGCGGTTTGTACTCCTATTCTAACATTTCTCTGTTTATATCATATCAAAAGCTTTAATACTCAATTAGACTTATGGTATTTCAGATATGTGACATGGTTACAATTGCTCGATTTTTGAATCTCACATTGGTCGTGCCCGAGCTTGATAAGACGTCATTTTGGGCAGACCCTAGGTATATTTACCTTGTTCTGAATTTTCTTTTTGAATATCCTATAATTTAACTTCGTTGTCATTTTAAAGTTCTGTAGTTTTCATTTTGCAGTAATTTTGATGACATTTTTGACGTGAAGCATTTCATTGATTCTTTAAGAGATCAAGTTCGAATAGTTAAAAGAGTTCCTAAAAGGTTTAGTAGTAAGTATGGATATTCTACCTTGGAGATGCCTCCTGTTAGCTGGTCAAATGAAAAATATTACTTGGAGCAGGTATGCTTCTTTTATTAGTTGCAATTTAAGGTTTGATAATATGATTGATTAATGATTCTTCGCCTTTATTTTATGGCATTGGAGTTTATAGTTTTAGGATAGTATGGCTTCATTTTAGTGAAAGTTGTTTTCTTTTCAGAGATATGGAGTACCTGAGCTCGAACTCAGGTTGGAATAATCCTATGCCAAACTTTACTTACCTCTCAGTTGAACCCTAGCTTACTAGGGATCCTTTCCTCTGGGAATGAGTATTAAGACAAAAAATGAAACTTCTACACGAGGGATAATGGTTTTATGTGTCAGTAATTGTGTCCTTTCCATATTGTTTGGCACTCAGAAAAAACTTATAGAACTTTGAAAATTGAAAAATATGACTATTTTTTCTTTAACTTTGATAAATTGTTTAATCCAATGCTATTGACTCCACACTGCAGATTCTGCCCCTTTTTGGAAAGCATAAGGTGTTACACTTCAACAAAACTGATACACGTCTAGCGAATAATGGTCTCCCACTTGATCTACAGAAACTCCGGTGTCGTGTAAATTACCAGGCTATTAAATTCACTCCTCAAATTGAGAACTTGGGGCACAAATTGATTCGGATGCTTCATGAGAAAGGACCTTTTGTGGCACTGCATCTTAGATATGAGATGGATATGTTGGCTTTCTCCGGTTGTACGCAAGGTTGCACAGATAAAGAAGCTGAGGATCTTAAAAGAATGAGGTCTGTTTCTATTTCTTGTGAGCTGATAGATCATGAGTTTTATAATATTATTGTTATATACTATAAATAATTTACTTCTATAAAACGTTTTCTGTTTTTGCTTTTCGATTACAAAACTGTCACATTATTTTCAATCCATTTCCTATTTGAAAAAAAATTGTTAATGTAACACTAAAAGCAACACTTTTGTTTTATTTTCAGTATTTCTCAATTCTCATACAAATTTTTGAAAACAGTAAACTGTTGAGAACAAGTGGCAGATTTGTATGAAATGAAAACAGAAACATTTTCTTGAAGAAAATGGACCCCCTTCAAATGAGATATCTATTCCATATGCATAAAATGTTTATCAGGCTTATGTAATTCAGGTATGCATTCCCTTGGTGGAGAGAAAAGGAGATAGTTTCTGAAGAGAGGAGATCACAGGGTCTATGTCCTTTGACACCCGAGGAGGTGGCCTTAGTTCTTCGAGCCTTAGGTTTTGGTAGGGAGACGCAGATATACATTGCAGCTGGTGAGATTTATGGTGGCGAACGTAGACTTGCACAACTCAGAGAAACGTTTCCGTTAATTGTAAGTTTGTCAACTTTTCTGCTATTATTAGTTTGTTTCATCACACAACTGTTTACAATCGCTCTCTAATGGTTGAACTTGAACCTGATCTAAATGATGCATTTTGTTTCCAATATCCTTGTTTCAGCACTTTGAAATTATTCTTCCCTTGTTTACACTTAGGTTAAAAAGGAAACGTTGCTGGAACGCGATGATTTGCAGCACTTCCAGAATCATTCATCTCAGATGGCAGCCTTGGATTTTATGGTTTCAGTAGCCAGTGACACCTTTATCCCTACCTATGATGGCAACATGGCGAAACTTGTGGAAGGCCACCGAAGGTTGCAATTTGAATACATTATTTTCAACACATTCTCGATCGCTGATTAAAAAATTTAGATGGACTAAAGTGAAGTTCGTGTAGTAAAAATGAGTGTGTTGTTAGTATTTCTCGTTAATTTTTAACAAATCTGTTGATCTGCAGGTATTCTGGTTTTAGAAAAACAATCTTACTCAATCGAACAAAACTCGTGGAATTGGTTGATATGCGTCAGAACGGAACCCTTAAATGGAATGAGTTTGCGGATGGTGTGAAACAGGTTCATGAAAAGAGAATTGTACAGCCAACTCGGCGAAGAGTTATAATCGATAGGCCGAAGGAGGAGGACTATTTCTATGCAAACCCTCATGAGTGCTTGTGTGAGGAAACAAATTGTGATGACTTGCTAGGTCATTACAACAACTCTATTCAAGTAGCATGAGTTAAGAGGAGAATCCCAAACTCTATTTCTTTGCACCCATTCCAATAGTA
The DNA here is from genome assembly GCA_037974835.1 of Cicer judaicum. Classification (NCBI taxonomy): domain Eukaryota; kingdom Viridiplantae; phylum Streptophyta; class Magnoliopsida; order Fabales; family Fabaceae; genus Cicer; species Cicer judaicum. The sequence continues at coordinate 3,076,731 of JBBPBS010000858.1, forward strand.
AGATCTAAGTATACAAGAATTTTGTAGGAAACAAGGGTAGCTTATAAAAAGTGTAAAAAAAAAAAAAAGAGAAAATATTTGTTCTATTGAGGCTTGTAAAACATGCCCCTTCATTTTACCCTTTATTAATTACTAAATTTTGGTCGCTTATAAAGGTTAATTCAATAAATGTTGGCCAAATTACTTTGGGTATGACCTTAAAAGAATACTATGTGTAAACTAAATCACCAAATTTTGGCAGTTTAATTTGTAACATTAATGATATTAATGATATTCATACATTCATTTTTTGCTACACACATGTGATACTTGATTAATATGTTCAAAAATATAGTAGTTAAGTTGAGTAGATGATTAATTAAGTTCACGATAAAAATTGAGGTTAATTCAACTATTTAATTATTCACAATCTTAATCGTGTTCTAAATTAGCTATCTACTAAATTGAATAACGTACAAATTTGCATGGGATTATTCAAGTGTGTTGTATGTGTCCCACATAGGTAGTCGAAAGAGTATAAAGAAAGAAGACTTCAATTGAAATCTAAAAAATTAATGTAACTACTGAAGTAAAATCAACAAAAAGAAAAGTCATCTAAGCCCGTGGTAAATTTATAAACACTAAAAGAAGAAATATGTAACTTATTTTTTTGTAAAAATAGGAATTGAGGCTTTGTCAAATATAAACATGGAAATGACACATGACATTACTATTTATATATCCTCAAGTTGATATAAATTTGAGTTATTTTGTAAGTCTGTCGAGACTAGTAAAAATACAGTTTTGTAAGTCTAGTGAGGTTAAGACAGTTTTGTAAGTCTTGAGAAACAAAATGGAAGGACTACTTTTGTGTTTCAGCTAAAACAGAAGGACCAAAAGTGTAATTAAACATTTTTTTTATAAATTATTATAATACTCGTACTATATTGTACAGTAATACGTCGTTTATATATTTTTATTTAATTAAATATTTTTTATAATATATATAATAAAATAAATAAAGTTAATTAATGTGATAGATAATTATCAAACTAATATATTAATTATATTTAAAATTATGATAATAAAATAATTTATGACTCTGGTTGTGGTCATCAAAGTTAAAATTTGATTAAGATTTATTACTGATATCATTGTTAAAATTATAAGCCTTATTGTGCAACAAAAGTTATAACCATACTCAATCATTAAAATCGCTTTATATATATCCGAAATCATATGTTTTTCAAAATAACTTTCATTTAACCATTTTTTTTATTGACAAAATATGATTTGAAAGAACCAAAATTGATAACTGCAGGAAGAAGCCCTTTTGTTTCTCGGATAACGCATAGTGAAACCGAATCTCAAAACAAATCATTTTGAACGGAAGGAAGAAGTGTTTGGCTTCAACCATGTATCATCCAACTAGAGGTGGCGTTCGTGGCGGTCGAGATCGTAAGTTTCATCTCTTCAATTTCGAGCCAATTTCAATTTCTCCAACTATTCAATTGTTAAATTTGTTTTCTTAATTTTATCAATTCGTTCTTCAATTTGACGTTATAGATAGTTTCTGCAAATTCAGTTTTTCTATAATTTGACTTTTTCAGTTTTCGACCTAATAACTCATAATTGAATCATAGAACCCTTATTTTTTTATTTATTTTTTAAATTTATGCTTGTAAGTTATAATTTTTTATGATTTCTGTATGATAAATATTGTTGAACTTAGTAGTATAAATGTTGAATCACTCTTTCATTTGTATTTATGGATTTTTTATTTTGTGTTACTTGTGATGGGCAGAATTCACTTGGGACGATGTAAAAGCTGATAAACACAGGGAAAATTATCTCGGTCATAGTATCAAGGCCCCTGTTGGTAGATGGCAGAAAGGTAAAGCTCATTGTTAATCTAACTTCAGCTTAATCCTTCTTCATTTAAAATGTTAAATATACAATATGTTTTATTTATGCATTTGCATTTAGCATGGGGACCAGTCAATACATATCTACATTTACTGAAATTGGATACCAGAGTCTGATTTGGTTGTCCTAAATTTGTTTTATTTTGGATTTACTGTCTGTAATTTACTTATGTGGTTGGAAAATGCTAATGAGCTTGAAAACATAGATTCACTGGACACTGATATCATGTTACTAGGAAATGAGGATATAACTGTTTTTTTTTTAACTAATAGGATACGAACATGAAAACATAAATTATGAACCCAAAGAGAGAATAAATATATTAAAAGTTAGCACGAGGGTTCCATTTATATATTATTGGTAAAAAGTTCAAAAAGTTAAAGAAGAAACATGCTTTGAATCTGGAAATGTTCATCAAGTGTCCAACACGCAAACACAATTGTGTTCGACATGGGTTGATTTAGTAATTTAAAAATGGAAATATTAAATGAAAAATAAAGCTTTTTAAAATATCAGTGTACTTGTCTGAATGATTATGTTAGGATTAAAGAAGTGACACCCTTAGTGGAAGAATAAAACTCTGTACTGGCTGCACTGAACCGAAGTGATCTTCATTTCAAGAGCTTATATCACAATCTGGAAGTTAGTAGTATGCTGTCACACTAAAATATCGGTGGTGTTAGGAGAGTTCAGAGTATCCAATTGTTCTGTTATTCAAATGCTTTTGTTCTATAACTTCTTGTAGAGGGCTAAAATATATGAAGTTAGGAAGGCTGTAGAGGGCTAAAAAGACGTATACAAGTTAATTTACCTATCTGCTTTTCTGTTCTTAGGATGCTTAAAAAAGTCTAGAGTCTAGAGGGACACACGCGCGCGTGCACATACACACACACATATATATATAAAGTTTATATTATAAACATTAGACTGTTGTTTGGCTGTTCATATCTTAATAAGAGAGCATCATTAAATCTTCTCTTTTCATTCAACAGGGAAAGACCTTTATTGGTATACCAGGGATAAGAAGTCCCAAAGTGAAGAAATGGAGGCTGCAAAAGAAGAGATAAAAAGAATTAAGGAAGAGGAGGAGCAGGCAATGAGGGAAGCTCTCGGCTTAGCTCCTAAGCGTGCTAATCGTCCTCAAGGTAACCGTCTTGATAAACATGAGTTTTCAGAACTAGTAAGGAGAGGCTCCACAGCAGAGGACTTAGGTGAAGGTCATGCTGAAGCAGCAAGGGTTCAAGGTGTTGGTTTTGCAAGGTAAAATTGACTACAAAAGGTTTTTATATTTTGAAAGAAATAAAGCGGATTTGTTTTCTTTAATAATTTTTGCTGTTTCCTGTGTCAATTGTTTCTATTTTTTAGCACATCATATAAATTATTTGGATTAAGAACAGTTGGGTGGGTTTGCTTGTGGAAAATAAGATTAGTGTTCTCATATTTCTATGTGCGTCTGATGTATTATAATTAGGTTTTCTCATGGTGAATGACCGAATGCCCATCTTTCAGAAGGTTTGTGTCAGCAGATCATAAAGAACTAAATACTCATGAAAATTTATTAGTCCAATTTGAGTTTGATTTGCTAAAGTTTAGATCTCTTGAAGCATCGATATTAGATGTGTTAAATATTTAAGTACTAATCGTCTCTGTAATTAGTGAGTTTTATTATAGAAGTGATTTTAAACAAGTGATTTGGTCCTGGTAGATTTGGGTCCTGTTTAGGATTAAACAAGTGATCTTACACTACAAATGTGATTTTATAGCTTTTTAGAATCAAACTCTTTAGCTTATAGGGCTAAACAGCTTTTTCAAGATTTTTGGTTTATTTTATTTTTTTCCGAACAATTGCATTATTATAATTTTTTAAACATGTCTTTTAGTTGAGAAAACCACTTCTCTTTAAAATTACGAATTAGACCTTTATCTAGCATATGGAAAAAAACTGAGGGTTGCTTTATGACTTTAGGAAATCACATTAGGACCAAAGTAGAGAAAAGTTATATGCTATGAATGCTCACATTTCTTCTTTGGCTATGCTGGTGTAAGACTGAATGTGAAAGTTACTCAACATAGATTGATGTGTATGAAATATGAATAGAGAAAAGTGAAAAGTGTGATAAGGAAAATCCCTGTGGGGATAGACAGCAAGAGAATTGTGGGATGGGCATGATTTATGACAGGAAGAGATACAAGGAAGATAAGAAGAGGAGGAGGCATGATACACATTGAGTATACTCTTCTTTTGGGTTTTCTCATACTCAAATTTGAAATGAAACAACATTTTAAGATTACTTTCATAACTTACTATATCTTCTTGACATAGTAATCGATAGTTCAACAGCCTGCATTTACTGTTATGAGGATATTGACACTGTCAATCAGGTATTCTTTAGCTCAAGGGGAAAGCATCAAAATATATGAAATACAATATCTTGATATTATCTTAGAGGCTCATAAATTCATATTTCATTATGTATGTTGCCAAATGATTTCCTTGATCATTCAAAATGGTAAATTACTTCGATTCATCAAGATAACATCTAATGTACATCATAATTACAATATCTAATCCATCAAAATTAACATGATCTTTTTTAGTTTTATCTAAGATTGTGAAGTTGTTGTCAATGAGGGTCTAATTGTGGTGTTGAATAGTGAAACATTCCTTATATTCATCATTCAATGATCATATCCACAAATTTGTAAAAAAAGTAAATAAGAATGAATGTTGGTTCAAGGATGTAAACGCTTTTTAAAATAAATGACTGATTTGACAAGAAAAAAATCAAAAGACCTGGTTGAATCTTTATATAAGATAAAAAAAAAAAACAGTGTAGTCTTGCCTTTATAGTTCTATGTCTTCATTTTTTCTTTTCCCTCTTTGTCTAACACCCTACGACTTCAACAGTGTGCTTGCTTGTGGTCATATTTAGGAAATAAGATTATTATTCTTGTATTACTATGATATGTCTAGTGTATTATATTCAGGTTTTTCTCATGATGTGTACCCAATCTTTCAGAAGATTTATGTGTTATATAAACAACTAAATATTCATAATTAGTCCACTTTGAGTCTGATGTGACAAAGTTCAGAATTGTTGAAGCATGAGATTGTCCAAAAAGAAGTCTAGTAAGTAGGGATAACAATGTAGGTCTTGGTAGGGTACCACAGTGTCCATCTCCTTACCCATCAAATTTTGTGGGTAACTACACATACCCATTTGGTGGATAGCACACTGTGTAAGTTTTGCTGATATTCATTGCGTCTAATACTCAGTTTCATCCCTCGCTACTGCTAAGTTGTAAGCCTCCCTGTAACTTGTAAGCTTTATTATAAAATGAGCAACCACTTTGTTTATGATTTGGTAGAACAGGATGTGATCATAGTGCTATAGCCATAACCAGCTTTTTATAGACTTCTGTTTTTCCATTTCCCAAATAATTCATGTTTAAAAGTTTTTAAATACACATCCTTCGATTGAAGAAACATTTTTTTGCAAAAGGAGCACACATTATATGCTGGCTCAAAACCTGCTTTGTAACATAGTAAAACCACCGTAGGACTTTAGGTAGACAAAAATTGTATGCTAGAATTGCCCACATCCCTTATTTAGTATGCTGGCCTAACTCTGAATGTGAAAACTACTTAACATGGGTTGATGTGGTGTATAAAATATGCATGCTTACTGTGGCCAATAATCTAATATGGCAGTGTGCAGTACCGCTCCAATCTCCAAGCTTTTCATTCTAACTTTGGCAATTGCAATTTGAAATAGTGACTGATATGGGATAATTCTTCAGTAATTTGTCGTGTGGAGTGTTAGGAATTGCACTTTTAAATGTATGCTGATTGCTTGTTTAAAATTTTGAATTGATTTCTTGAAGATACAGTCTGATTTGCTTACTTAACAAAATTATGTATGCAGAGAACTCCGTCCTTGGGAAGAACCTGGTTCCTCAAAACTCCCACTTCCACCAACTGAGGAGGAGAATGTATCTATTCCTAATCATTCACCAAGAAAGACTGAAGACGATTCTGATGATGAAAGTAGAAGAAAAAGAAGACGGGAAGAGAGAAAGGAAGAGAAACGTGAAAAGCGTGAGAAGCAGCATTCTCGCGAGGACAGAAAGCAAGAGAAACGTGAGAAACGACATTCTCGTGATTCAGATGACAGGAAGAGACACAAGAAAGATAAGGAGAGGAGAAGACATGATTCGGATTAAATACTCGCTTCTGTCGGGTTTTCTCATTATCCACTTCTGTCGGCTTTTCTCATTATCCAACGTGAAATGAAATTAACATTTTTAATCTAGTTTCAAAACTTTTTTGGGTATAAACGACATTCCAGAAGCCTGCGTTTACCGTTATCACTTATCTGGAAATTGGTATTACCATTCTAGCATTATTATGTAGTGTTTCAAATTGGGAATTGATATTGAAATGATGCCAAACTCATCAAGTTAAGGCTTTGAAATTGGAGCATCTTGCTTTGTAAAAAAGAATTGAACTGTAGTATGTTCCTTTTTTCCCTACCCGTTGTATCCATACTTAATCGACTTAAACAGAATCAACTTCTTATTCTCTGTTTGAGGCTTTTAACATTATTAGCATGTAACTATTGGAACTCCGAACTTTCAATTGAAACGATAAAAGATATATAAAAAAATTGCTTTTATTTCAAAGTCAATTAAATAAGTTAAAACTTTGATTTATTTTTCAAACTCTTGAAATTAATAGTTGTTTTTCTTCTTTTAATTTGCTACGATCGTTTCAAGTTATTCTAACACTATTAGAAATATTGATTATGTTAAAATAGACATATTTACAAATTAGAAGAGTAAATTGTACAATGAAACTTCTGTGTTGGGTTAATCTTATACTAGAGTTCTCGTTTTAACATCTCTCTACAAAGAAATAAAAGCAAAATTTCCTATATCTCTAGTGTGAATGTGTGAACTTATCACGTGTACAATCTATTTTTTTCCTACCTTACACTTCATATCCCAATCAATGTAAAATTTCTGCGAATTGTATATGCTACAATACAATCTTGCATTGAAGCAGAATGCCACTAGTCATCCTTGTCATTTTCATCATCATCATCATAGAAACTGAAAGGATGAGGAACTGATTTGAATGCACGGTAGTTACCAACATTGTTCAAGTGCTCATTCTCCAACCTGACCAATTACAATGTGTATATTAATATATGCATGCCACTCATTACATTGCTCCTTATATAATTACGAAAAAAAAATGTTCAAGATTATGCATTCAAAAGCAAATCAAACATCATAGTGGAATTATCCACATCGAGATGTTGAAAACCAAGGGATAAAATCATGTTCAATCAGCCAAACCGAGGATTAGTCCCAGTGTATTTTAAAAGCAAAAATTAAACATCATATTACCTAAAGAAGTTCCAAATGCCACGGCGAATAATTTCGAGACAGGAAATAAATGTAATGATAGCTACTTTATGAAGGGGACGCCAATCAAGTTCGAGAACCAACTGCATCCATGAAAGTCTAAGAACCACATTCACAACCTGCAGATTTAATTACAAAGATAGATTCAATTAATGAAATATCCAATATAGAAGATCAAAACAATGTTGCCTTTGGTTAGCTAATTGTTACCATGGCTATGTAGTAGACACTTTTATGAGAAACTATAAGTTTATCCCTCAAATAAGGATTCTTTGAATGCCTTTGTAAAAGACTCCAATCCTTGACAATGTCCCAATATGTGTTTAGCAGTATTGCTACAGCTGAAGTTATAAGTGCCAACAATTTCCATGTCATTCCCTTCTTTGTTTCAAAAGTAGTCCTAATCACCATTGCAACAATTGTTGATAGATACTTTGAACCATTGATTGCATGATCAATATTTCTCTCGTCGTACAATTGACGCATGCACTACAAATATATTTTGATCAGTTAGTGTACCTTCCAAACGTCGTGATGCATATAAAGGGAAGCTCGGTGCACGATGCTTCCACCAGGTGGAGTCTAAGAGGGTAGATGTATGCAACCTTACCTCGGCAAGCAGAGACACTATTTCTAGAAATAGGGTGATGCAGATACAAAAGAAATTAGATGACAGATTATATGTAAAAAGAGTAGATTTTATGAACCTGCGCCAAGCGAAACCAATAAGGAATGATGCCAACCATGAAGTATTGTACATTATAGATACCATGACTTCTACATTTTTTTTCCCTCCTTGACTGTTCTCCAAGGCCATAATAGCATATGTAAAGCACAAAACTCCTGAAGGCTTGGAACTAAAGTAAAAAAGTAAAATATATTACAATGTAAAATATGTTTGTATTAATTGTATCATATGAAATCCAAAAGAGCATAAAAAGACCTGGCTGGTAAGCTGATCAGCCAAGAAGAAATCCAAAAGTGTAACCTGCAAAAAAAAACTCATTCTTTAGTTTCATCTGGATCAAGTATATTTTTTATATTTAATCATGTCATTCAAATTGTTCGTATTTGTTTCTGTTACCGGGAAAAAAGGAGCACATATGCAGCGGAATAAACTCCTAATAAAGAAGAAGCGACTCGACCGGTGTATGATATTGAAAGGGCAAAATGTGATTAAAATAACAACCTGCATATGAAACAAAATAGTGGTAAGAGGTCAGGACTAATAGTGAAGTAACTGTATTTTTGAAACTATGTATCAACTAGTGTACTAAGAAGTTATTTTCCAAATTATGCATCTTACTACAATTAAGCTCAGAGGAACAAGTTCAGTGGCTGTCTTATAGCGTTTATCCTTTTGGTTCATCTCAAGCTCTAAATTTATCAGGAAACATAGTACTGCAACCACTGCATGACCTGTTGTGAGAAGGAAAATTTCTCTGTGATTCAACTCAGTTCCAGGTCTTATGCCGAATAGGAATGGATAGTTGATCCGATACCGCCTCCAAAAGTATGTATTTGCAGCATACATTAGCATATGTAGAGTGATATATCCAAATAGACTGCAAGAAAATGATACAATCTTAAATGAAGCATAGACAGAATTTGAAAGCTAAAATAATAAGCCATTAGTTTTAAATTGCAAACTGCATCACGTGATCCAACTGCAATATTGTGCTTGCAGCAGTATTTGCAGCTGCATCCGGAAACAACTCACTATGTAGTGCTATACAAAATATTTTCTTCTTATTTCTTTACATAGATTTATAAGATATTTTAAAGGATTGTATAAATGTTTGATACTTATATAAAATAAAATCACGTCGCAATAATCACAATATGCAAGAGTCATAAGGTAGTTTGGGGGAGTTGGAGACTCTAACAAAAACTAACAACCAATTGCTAACATTGATTATTTAAAAAATAAAAAATAAAAAATAAAGCTGCAATACATATCACAACTGTCGCAGTGTCTGCAACTACAATTTAAAACTCTAAGACTTACCATGAATATAGAGGAAATAGAATACAAGCAAAAGGGACATTTATGATCAGTATACCAATAGAAATGAAAACAAGGAGCTGAAAAATAACTGTCACCTGTATAATGGGAAAATGTTTTCCATGTAAAATGTGCCTACTTTTTTTTTCATTAAATGTTGAGACACTATTCTTAATATTGTAGCAACTAGTAGAGCAACTAAGCAGCCACAAAAGAAACCTACAAGAAATAAGAAAATATAAGAATTAATCAACATTGTTTGAAACAAACTATATGCCATTCACATACTAATATTTTAAATAGCATTGTGTCAATTTTACCAGTGAAAAAAGTTATGCTGTGCCTTTCTCTTTTCATTTTGGGCCTTAACAATTTCCTTCCCTTATTGTGATTTGAATGTGTGAAGTTTCTGATGAAGGTGGACTCTACTTTCTCCAAAAGAAAATTGACCTGCAATTAGATGCTCTTCAATCATCATGTCAACAATAAAAAATGAAGCACTAACACATACGCAGACACCAAACACGTCACTAACACTGACACATTGACACATGTAATAATTTAAAAAAATGGAAGTGATTGAGTGTAACTACATGTATCGGTATCAAACACTTGACACGCTTTCAATCTAAGATGTCGGTGCTGCATACTTTCTGTGAGACTTAACTTTAATTTGCCAAGTTTTAATATGAAGAGATAATGATTAATGCAGTGAATACAACATATGTGATTCAAACAAACAAACCTCATCAGAAGTGCCAAGATAGGAGTTGTCCACTACTCTCATGTATGCTGCTGAAGCTCCTCTTGATACACACTTTTTGAGCAAACATATTAAAGAAAAGAAAATGAAATTAAACAAATCTTGTCACAGTTGAATTTGTGGAGAAGGCAACTAACCTTTTCATATTTCTTCATGATCTTGGAAAATGCTGAGAGATTCATAAAACTGAACCATTTCCATAATAAATACATAAACACATGGTAACACTGAGATGAAGGAGCTTCTGATATTAAAAGATTTCATGATAAGAAATTGAAAGGTTTCATGATTTGTTTATTACCTGTAATCTTTGAGATGAAGGAGTTTCTGATAGAACTCAACAAACACAAGTCTAAGTTGCTTTTCAACTTTCTTCAGCTCTTCTTTGTTGAAACTTAACTCATTATCATTAGAATCTGTAAAAACATTTTTAATTGTTGACATTGGAGATTGAAGAGCATTATCAATCTTTACATTCTCAAGGATTTCCATAGGGTCTCTTCTTTTGTAATTACTGTTGGTCTGCTCTTCATGATGAGTACTTTCATTGTTCTGTTGAACAAGATCAACTTCAGATTCTTGCTGCTGCTGATTTTGATCCATGTTATCTTCAGGTGACAAACCATTCTGCTGCAATGCTGCAGATTCAGCTCAATTTCAGACTTACAGGAAATATAATTAATTGTAAATTATTAATATGACTTATATTCGCTGATAAATGGCGAGACACTCAAGCGCTTGCTCTTCAAGGGTAAACATGTAAACTGGACCATAGTATTGAAGACGTAGATACAATTGGTCAATCTCCGAAACAATTTGTTGTGTTCTTGCATGTTTATCTTCTTATTTTAGAACAAGATTTGCTATTCTAACACTAATGAATAAATGTAACTAAATGAACATCATTACTTATATTCACATGTATTTGGAAAGTGGATGAACATAATTTTGTCTCTCCTAATGTCTCGGGATTTTCTTATGACTTAATAGTGCAAATCATCAATTTAGTCCGTGAAATTAACAAAATTTCAACATGATCCTTGTATTGAAAATCCTCAAGCAAATTAGTCAATACGAGACAATATCATGGTCAATTTAGTAGGATTTTCAATTTCAAGACCAAATAGTCTGATGTTAACTATAATTTCATAGACTAAACTAATTATTCACTCTATGTTTCAAATTTTGTCTCCTAAAGCTTACAAATCCTACCAATTGAACCATGAACACCAAACAAACTACAATATCAATTCAATTTATCATTTACCTTCTGAATCCAGATTTTTAACCTTTACCCTCAATGCAACCAAAGTCTCAACTTGTTTACTCAAAAGAGTTGCTTCATGCTTAGTTGCTTCCACTTGATCCTTATAAAATTCATTAACCTTATTGAGCTCTTCATCAAGCTTCTCAAAGAACCTTGCTTCATCTTCTCCTCTTTCTCCATCTAGCTCTAATTTATTAACGTCTATAACATGTTCTTCAATACCATCATCTCTTTGAAAGTTTAGTCCACTGAATGCTCTTTCAAGGCTGAACCTGTGCTGTAAGTGCCTATTATTGTCTTTAACTTGATTCTTGCTTTTGATTTCTTTCAAAATTCTCTTGAGGCCTTCATAGTCCATGTACTCTTTCTCCCACTCAGGTACCATTTGTTGTTTAAAATCTTTCTTATATGTCATCTTTTCTTCTTTGGAAATTTAATGGTATGAAAAACTTCACATAGCAAAAGAAAATAATACTTCCTCTGTAACAAAATATAAGTAAGAAAGTACATGTATCTAGACACAAGTAAATAAGCAAAATATAATAGCTCAAAGTGATAACCAACAAAAGAAAAGCATCATAGAAAGTTCATAATAAGAATGGAGTGGTAAAAGATTGGTAATTCTAACACAAGTTGTCTTTGAGGTTTGAAGAAGCTACTACATTATAGATAGCATTTTAGCATCTTCATAAAATTTAAGAACAAAAGTTATGCTATATTACACCATTTTATTTAACTAGAAAAATTACATGAAAAGAAGCTTACATAGAAAATGGAAGAAATTAGGAGTATTCAGAAGCAGGACTCCACAACACTACTAGAAAGTCACCTTTAGATTTTCCAGTTGAAAATATGAATAATTTTTATTTTGGTTCTGTTCTTTTACTGTTAAAAATGTATTGTATGTGAGGAGTCACATGTACAAGAAAATAACTTCATCAGAGAATTTATAAAAAAAATTAGAGTAAAAGGGACGTTTTGGTCCTCACAAAAAACATGCAGGACAGATTAGTCTCAAGCAAAGAAAACAATTGCTTTTAGTCTATGTGAAAAATAAACCGAAATAATTTAGTCTCTGAATTATAATATATATTAAACATATAGGATCGAGATACATACCATTAAGTCATTAACGGCTTCCGTGAATTATTTCGGTGACTTTTAACAAAAACATAAGAAGATATTTCTTGATGTAATTTTTAGTTACATCAAGAAATGAGTGACGTCCAACACAACAATAATTTACCACCAATTTCTATCATAGATATTTCTACTGCCATCGTGTTTTACTTTTCGTGTTTTCATTTTCAAATTGCAGTTTATTTTTCTTTCAATGATATTTTCGTGTTTTGTTTTTGTAAACCATTATATTATGACACGTAAAGTGTCATATAATCTAGTCACGGTTTAAAAACTAGTAAATATATTAAGAAAAAAAATAGCCAGAAAGACTAAAATATCTCAATTTATTTTTGTGAAGAACTAAAATATGTTTTTTTTCTTTCAAAGATTAATTTATTTTGTGTTTTTTGCGGAAGACCAAAATCTGTCTTCACTTTAAAATTTCTTTACATACTCTGATAGAAATTTCAGTTGTGCAAGTGGAGGATCATACCATATATAAAAATTATTTTTACATAGTAAAACTATTACATTGTTTAGGAATTGATGCTCGATGAATGTTTGGATACATCAACACAATATTATAGGTGACCAGCATTTAAAATTTTTATTATATTTTAGACTAAAATATTTTTTACAATTCAACTAAAATATCCGATCAAAATTACAATTAAATTTAATAATAATATTAATATAATAATACTAGAAAATTAGTAAATTCTATTTGAAGAATGTATTCATCTGCGTGTCGTATTACCCCAAAATTCAGGTGTGGTGATGGCTACTTGAGAATAACCACGTGGAGTGAACCAACATGAATCATCGTAATACGTCTTTCTAGACAGATAAAAATTAAAATCCACCGAAAAACTTGTACCAAAAACTAAAATCCACCGAATATCAAATTATTATAATATATACTCTAACTTGTATGTGCCCAAATTAAATCACCAGCTTCCATCTGCAACAAGTTTTATAATTGGTCAGAAGCAGGGTCCACAAATTCAATTGATGGGCCGAGTTATAATTTTTTAAATTTATTTTAATATTTAATAATTATTAAAAATACATACTCTAAAAATTAAAATTAAAAATGATAAAAGATAATTTCTCTACTACTATTATTGTTGTAATTCTACCACATCCTAAAATATAAATGAACTTTTATAAGGTAAAATAATGACGAAATCAAATATGGAATAAAAGTCTTAATTGTCCTATTGTGAAAACACTTTTTTAAGAGTCTAAATTTAGAAATAAAATATTAGAAATTACTCAATTTATATTTTAAAATTGTTAAAAATGAAAAAAAATTCAAATATTCTTTTTTTTTTATTAAGGACATTTGTTAATATAGCCAAAACATAAAAATAGTTAATTATTACTTTTTATATAAACAAAATAACAAAGCAACAATTATTATTATTATTTAGACCAATCACTATAAGAATTTATGAAATTTGTGAGGGCCAAAATCTCTCACAAGGAAGGGAAAACAGTCACAAAAAAATATTTGTGGTAGCCTTAAACAGTCATAAATAAGTTGGTCACAAACTTTTGTAGTAGTCAAAACGGCTATACAAATTGAATTTTTCGTTATCACTTGTGAGGGTAAAGACGGCCACAAATTCCTCCTTTTTGTGATGGCTTAGACCGCCACAAATGCCTCATTTTTAGAGGGCTTAGGTCGCCATAAATGTTGAAGCTGATTAAAAAAATTAAGTTTTTGTGGGGCTTAGGCCGCTACAAATGTCGCCTTTTGGAGGGCTTGGCTACCACAAAAGATAAAACAGATTAAAAAATAAAGATTTTGTGAGAGTTTAGGCCGTCACAAAATTTTGACTTTATTAAAAAAATAATTTTATTAAATTCGAAATTAATATTAAAAAATTAAATTAAATATAATAAATTAATATCAATATAAATTAAAAATTTAAATTTAAAATATAATATTACAATTTAATTTAAATTTAAATTAAATTAAAAAATTAAAATAACTATTACATATAAAAATATAATATTAATATTAATTAAAGTAATTACTACCAAACCAAATAAAACATTCTAAAATTAATAAATCATGTGTTAGAAACCAAAAACTAAACACACCATAATTAAATAGGACAAGATATAATGTGTTCATACAAACCAAAAATAAAATTATCAAATTATTCAAGTACATCAATCATCGTAATAATTCCTCTGGTCAATCACTCCACTCCCTCCATCATTATTTGCTGGAATGTTATCCGACGAAATAAGTCCCTCAAAAGTATTATTAATTTGTGTTGGAGGAGACATCATGGTTTGAAATTGGATTTCATCTTCAATTACACCACCACTAGTCGAAGGAGAAGCCATAGCTGGTTGAGGTTGATTTAAATCTAGTATAATCAAGTCAATTGTTGGCATAGTTGGTCGGTATTGAGTTTGATTTGGTTAAGGTTGAGGAAGTTGATGTGAAGATGACGGAACGTACTGATAATTATTAAAATATTGTTGTTGTTGAAACATTGGCTATTTTTGTTGCTGGAAGGTAGAGTTTGAAAGATCCTAGTGTTACTGTTGGAAATTTGGAGGCGGTTGCTGCTGTTGGGAGTACTGAGAGTAATTTTGTTGCTACTGGAATAGTAGTTGTTGATGCAAATACTGATGTCGAGGCAGGAACTACTGATGAAACACATAAGGAAATGAAAATTGTTGTTGTTGAAATTGTTGTTGCTGCTGAAACTATTGCCGCTCTTGAAACTTTTGTTTTCATTCCTCATTTAGTTTACCAATTGTTGCTTGTATCAGTTGTTGTGTCTTTTCTTCTTGCTCACTTACCCATTGTTCCTTTAATTGGTCAAAATTATCTATCGATGGACGATGAGATTGATCTGTACTAGCATAAGAAGAAGATGTCTCAATCTAAATGTAGCCTATTGGCCCTTTCACAAATGTTGACGATAAACTACCACCACCCAACACATGCACTTTGTACTTGTCACCACTAATATTCATAAAACTTGCGGTCTCATATTGTTTCCGTTGCACTGGAGTAGCTCGCTGAGCAGGAGAAATAGTAGCTTGATCATCATCCCATTCTTTCATGACTTGTTGAGTTGTTCCTATATAAAAAATTAAAAATTAAAAATAGTTAATTAATATATAATAATTTAGAGGGCTAATTCATTATAATTAGAATATATATATATATATATATATATATATATATATATAGTTAAAGAAATATATATGAATTTAAATACTAATTAAATATATATTTACCTGAATCATTTGTGATAATATATGAGTATACTCATTTGTTTCAAGATTAACATGAAGATAACGATGTATCTCAGCCTAAGTGACCTCCCTTTCAAGTTGTTTTTCCTAAAATATTAAATTCATGTCAAGTTTAATTGGTGAAATGTAATGATTAATTGAATATAAATTAATAGATATATATTAATAATAATTACCATATAATATTTAATTTCTCCAGCAGACATGGAACCTCCCTTATGAGTACTAGTACCCCCTCTCAAATGCTCTATTAATGTTTGTTTTTTCTCTTTTCCGTTTGTAAGCATTTGTGTTTCATTTCCTCCACAAAGAACTCCAAACATTTTCACTAATCCAAATCGGCCATTTTTCCTCACATTTATTACGTGCGTACGCCAACATAGATAACAGACGCTTGGAGAAACGATGGTCAAAAGAAGCCAAAACTGCAGCTTTATGCTAATTCAAGTACATTTTCTCTGTTGTTTGTTTACATTTAAAAAATATTAAAAATATAATTCAATTAAGCAATCAAATATATAATTAGTAATTAAATAAATTAATCTAATCACTTACTTTGAAACAATGTAAAAATTGATCAACTTCACTAAATTGAGGTGTCTTATCCTCTTTTATCTCACCCCAAGACAACCATGATTTTTTATATTTCTCTTGTACGACTTCAGTAATTGTCTTTGCAAATGATTTAAAAGGAAGATATCTTCAAAGTTTACATACAAATTAAATATAAAAATTAATTAATACAATAATGTAAAATGCAATAATTGACAATAATGAGATATTTAATGGTCATAATTTAAAATAGTTTACATACTCATCTCCTTCTAGAATAACGACAACGTGGTTGTAGCAATCAATACATCTGAGTTCCATTATTTCGTCTATGTATAAGGCTCTATAGGGACCTCATGATATGGAGGAATAGCTCCACCACTAGTACCAATCGTCGGCATCGACATGAGAGATGGGTCATTAACAACACATAGTTTAACAACTTTTTTCTTACCACGTGATGTTTTGGATATTCCTCGTATTCCGGTCGTATTCGTTCCTCCTGATCCTTCTGATCCTCCTGATCTTCCTACTGCCGACACTTAAGCCATGTCTATATATATATATCCATACATACATGTGTATGTACAATTAACATAAATTAATAAAAAAATATATATATAAAGTTTCGTTCGTATTTCACATTACAAATTAATATTATATATATATATATACATTCACGTAATTAATTAATTGTCTTTGTCATCATCATTTTATGAGTGAATTAAGTCATTGCCTTCATCATTCTCTAATTCTTCTATTTCTTGTTCATCAACTTCTTCTCCAATGTTTGACTCATGACAAAGTTGACTAATAATCTCATCTCCACTCACATGATCCAAATTTGTCATTTCATCCATTTCATATGCAACTTTTTCATTTTGACCTGCTTCAACTTCTTCAATTCTACTCGTTGTTTTGATTGCAGCACACCAAACTTGTTTGTTTTTTACCATTGATGGATAAGGAACATAATACACTTGTCTTACATTATGGGTCAGGGAAAATGGATGAAACCGTGGATATTTTTTGCTCATACGAATGTCAACAGTATTAGATATCAAATTGATCTTAGCTTCTCTACAAGATGGATCAAACCACTTATAGTAAAACAACACCACTTTTTTAACATAACCTAGAAACGTATAGTCAATTTCGTAAATATGCTCAATTATGTCGTATAAATCTTCTACTACACCACTATCAGACACAGTTTTATACAAACTCCACTATTAATTGTTTCTTTTCATTCGGTCCAAGATTCAGTGTGAAATTTGTATCTATTGACATAATAGGTGTGTCATTCTTTGAAACTTCTACTCGGGTCCCATAGATAAGTGCCTCAAGTGGATGTTGATAGGAGTTTGTTCTTCAAGATATACTTGTTGTTGAAACCATAATAAGAAATTTGAATGTATATCAACAGAAGATTGTCCTATAGTTAAAAATGCTCTAATCGATGATCATATGGTGAATATCAATTTAAATATATAAATATAATAAAAGATCAAAAGTGATTTAAAATATACTCAATGTATAGTTTAACTTCAGTGCAGTTAATTAAAACATAAATATGTGCCGCATTAAATACTTTGTCACTTGGCCAAAAAATCGAAAAATCTCTACCATTATGATGACCAGACAAGCAAAAAATTGATAAAGCATGTGGGTCAAGTACAACACTATCATTATCATTTCTTTTGTTCACTGTTCACAATGTTTCGTTGTTGAAATAATGAGAACAAAAGTGTTGTTTCACAGTGTAGGTAACATGAACAAATTAAGCCCTCAACTCTAGCTTTATTTTTCACCGACCTTTTTGAATAATCCATGAACCTATAATATATAAATGAGATGTACATTAAGCTCCATGCATAAATAAGTTGAAGTATATTGAAAATCAAGTGTATGCATATATATAATATTGTCAAATAAATTTTTCTCGATATGCATAACATCAAGATTATGTCTCAAAAGATTATCTTTCCAATACGGTAGATCCAAAAAAATACATCTTTTTGTCCAATTGTGCCATTTTCCGTAACCTTGTGGTTTACAAGCCACACCATTAACAACGTGTACCTTTGGCATATCTTTTACTTTATTCCAAACTTGTTCTGATGTTAATTTAAGCGGAGGTTCAAGATTTTCTGCATAGCCCTTCATAAATGCAGCTTTGTTCCTTCTAAATACATGATCAACAGGTAATAACCTACGGTGCGAGTCAAACCATGATGTTTTCCCGCCAAATTTTAAAGTAAATGTTTTTGTATCTTCTATACAAATAGGACAAGCCAATTTACCATGGATGCCCCATTCTGACAACATTCCATAAGCGGGGAAATCATTAATGGTCCACATCAAAGTAGCTCTCATCATAAAATTTTGTCTCCGAGCAATATCATATGTCAAGACACCACTCCACATATAAGGTTTAGACATACACATATCAGGAAGAAGATTGTAGGGAGTAATGATAATCGGCCAACAAGAATAAAGAGTAGACGGTGCTTGTATGAGGCGTAAATCCATATAAGGATAATCCAAGTTTTACATTGCGTGGATCTCACACAAAATCAGGATGCATTTGATCAAAATGTTTCCATGCCTGACCACATACTTGATACAATAGGCAGGTAAAACATTTTTTTTCCTTGAACTTGATTTTTCCCTAATGACCCTAGAGTTATTCCTTTAGTGATACCATAGTTGTTGACAAAACTTATGAAGTAGAAATATCAATTATAAGGAAGGGGGGTTTGAATTATAATTGTCTCTTTTAAAAAATTCTGTTTTAAAAGTTTATATCTCAGGTTAAGATTGTTCTTTGCAGTGATGAAGATCAATCTTTTACTCAGAAGATCAATCTTTTACTTTGCAGAAGATCAATCTTTAGTTAAAAAAATTAATATCAGTTTTACCAAAATATGATTGTTCAAAGATAAGCAAATAGAGAGATAGAAAGAGTACACAAAAATTTTATCCTGGTTCACCCAAACACGGGTTAGGTCCAGTCCTCACACGAGTGAGATTTTCCACTATGTGCTCAAAAGGCTAGATTGTTATTGATGTACACTTTCTCTTCAGATCAATCTTACACTTTACACACTTCTTACCCTTCTATCTATAAAGGATTTCTACCTTACTGTTTGTAAAGACTTTAACAACATATCTTTCAAACTTTAAAGGATTTTACAACTTACTCAAGATTTGTCAAAACAATCTTGAGTTACAAAGTGATGATGTTGGGGCTGTTTAGAATTTGCTATTTACTCAATACTTGTTTGAGTAATGTATTCTGTTGATGAACCAATATTTGAATGATTGCTGCACCAGAAATAAAATAAAAAACAAACAGCAAGCTATGAAAAAGAATTGGATCACTTGAGTATGATCGAAGGAATTTATCTTTTGCTTGGTGCAGATTGTTGTGTATTGTTCTTCAGTTTGCAGCTGCATTTATAGAGTTCCAGAGAGCTTAGGACAGCTAATATGGCCGTTGGAAAAAGGACCAACTGTCATAAAAAGAGCTGTTGGAAAATCTATCATGGCTTAAGATTGTTCTGTTGCTTCAAAAGATCGATCCAAGATTGATCTTTTGGTCTGTTATGAAAACAACTTGTTCCCAATGCATTGTGTCAGTATGTCAGCCTTTATTATATCCTTTTCAGCTATGTGCGCAGGCTTTTAAAAAGGTTCAAATCAGCAGTGTACTTCACTACATGTAGCTTTGTACTTGTACTTGCTTTATGTAAAGAATGATCTTTGCATTATGCCTTAATTTGAAGTATGCTTTGATTCTTCAAAATTCTTGAACACGTGTGATTTTAACTGTTCTTTTGTTAATTCTCTAGGAGAGTGAATGTGGCTTCCAAGAATGATCAGATTTTACTGCTAAGAATGTTCTTTGTATTATTGGCAGAAATATTTAGATTGATCTTTGTCTTCAAAAGATCAATCTTTTTGTCAATCTTCATTCTTTAAGAATCAATCTTTTTGACAATCTTCATTCTTTAAGAATCAATCTTTTGATACCTATCTTATCACACTCAAATGCACATGTTAACAATCAAAACATTTAGAATCATAATTAATAATCTTTGATTAATCTTTTGTTTTGTTTATCATCAAAATATTTAATTGAGATTTTGTCTCAACAACTTACATTCAACTAAGTTGGCATCATTTATACCAAATTCATTCTCATAATACAACATGAAACCTTTAAATCAACAATCAATCCTCTTGACACCCAATCCTAACTTTGACACTAACCGTTTAGCATCGTAATAACTTTGCGGCAAACCATCTCTAACAGGTGTTGCGTCTAACATCATTTTAGTCATCAAATCTAAAGCTAAATCAGGAACATAAAATGGAGACTTTAGATGTAACAGTCTAATACACATTGATAACTTTGAGTTTGGAGATCCTTTAAACAACAATTTATTTGTCTATTTCAAAAGACCATAAAATCTATGAGCTTCTTCATTCGGAAGTCCATCGGTATCGTCATATTGATCTTCATTGAATGACAAATTAACTCCAACAACATCCAAAATCATAACATTCATCACCTCAAAGTGTTGATAGTTATAATAATCTACACCTAACATGTTAGTACTACTTGAAGGACCTATGTCATTCTCCACACATGTACTAGTATTAGGCGTCGTCGAAGAGTCTTCCCCATGATTAGTCCAAATCCAGTAGTTAGGCATAAATCCATCTTCATATAAATGCACTCTTATTTTATCTTCACTCTTAAATCGTCTACATCGACATAAACAGCATGGACATCTCATCCCCCTTCATCTTCGACAATTTTATGCACTCTCGCAAAATTGAAAAAGTCTTCAACCTTGTTAGCAAAACGTTGTTTAAGACTCTTCCTTCTAGAAAAATTCCTATCGTACATCCAACTACGGTCTATAATCATATATATGTGTATAGATATGTTTATTCTGACAATTAAATAATTATATAAATTATATATATATATATATATATATATATATATATAAATTGTTTTATTTTTCAAAAGTATTATATATAAATTATGACATACTTTATATGTCAATTAGGGGAGCATTTACAAACAATATAATAAATCATTATAGAGACTATAAATATATAAACCAAAATAAAATTTTAAATGATGTTTAATGAAATTTTTCATAAAATAAGTCCTTATATATAAACAAAAATAGAGACTGTTAAAATATATAAATTTTTAGTATGAACTCAACTACAACTCTTTTTAATGACTAGCGACAAATATTAATATCATCAATTTTAATAATGTTTTTTAAAAAATAGTTATATTAAAATCAATAAGTTTTACATGTGTTTTAAATTTTTATTTATCATATATTATGTAAACAACATAATTTCTATTTTTTTTAAGCAAATCTATACTAACATTTCGAGTGACGAGCTTTAAATATATTTTAAAAATAATATAAAAATTATATTTATAATATCACATATTTTACTAATATATATTTAAAATGTATAAAATACTAACTTGATGTCGGGTAGTGTCTGACTTAAAGCTTTCAACCACAAATAACGACTAATTTGAATTTTAGTATTTGTGAAAGCTTTTTTGATCAGTAATTTGTAAGGATTTTTTCGACCATAATATTTGTAAAGTTGACCACAAAAGAAGTATTTTCTTGTATTGAATTTCCTTAGCATTGCCATGCAAACATTTCTCTAACATAAGGGTTTAGTTTGATTTGGATTATTTTCCCTAAGATAAAAAAACCTACGATTAGAAGAATCAAGAAAAAGTTTACTTTATGCCCTATATTTATACTTCTACCTTATATATTAATAAAAAAATTAAAAAAGAAAATAATAAAAGAAAGGAAAATCAAAATTCTAAGAGAAGAATTGAGAGATGTAAAGAATGCTGCATACTTGCAGCAGAGAATCTTAATTTGTGTGTCCCTATCTCATGTAAGAGATATTATTATCTTTTATTTTAAAGTATTGTAAAAAATATTTTATTGAAAAAAGTAAACAAAATATTAAAATGTTTTTCATCTTGTGCGCATTATTAGTGCATACATCTAAAATTTGTGCCAATTTTTTATAATAAGTGAAGAAAATTTATTATAATTTATCTTATGCAATATATATGAACAAGTGATATATAATTTTATAGTTTTTTTTACTAAAATACACATACATTTGTGTGACCATACATATATTTATAAAAAATAATATCCTACTAAATAATTAGACATTTTATGATAACCCAATAAATTGTTTATAAGTGTATTTTCAAGTTAGTAAACTTTTATAATTAAATTCTGAATCAAGATGTTACAAATTAAATTTTTTAAGACAAATTTATCATCAATATCACAAGCACTATGTCATATTTTAGATATAATATATTCAATATCACATGATTTTTTAACCATTCATTTATTTTTTATATTAATGATGCAATTTATAAAAAATCTAAAATAATTTTATAAATTATCTTACATTTATGTTTTTATTTATACTAAGACGTGAATCTCAAATAATCTTACGAAATTATTTGACATTCACGTTTTTATTTAAGCTAAAGCGTAAATTTGTGAGATACAACAAAAAAAAATTGCTTAATATAAAGTAATTGAGAAAAATGATATATAAAATATTAAAAACAAAACAAAACAACTATTGAACAATTTGAAAATATAGACAATATTTTAAAATGTAACAACCCCCAACAAAAGACTTTTATCTCATATGTATAACTTAGCCACATGCCTAATATTCAAAGAGTAGATTGAATACTTACTAGAACCAATGCATTCAACCATATATTTAGAAAGTACACCTTATAATTAGATTTGAATAAAATAAATATCATCCTACCTCTCAAGTTTCTATTATGCTATCAGTATGTTTACATTATTATATCGCTATCCGTTATTAGAAAAACTTTATTTTATTGCAATATATAAAATTATAATTGAATAAAATAATATATCATTTCTCCATGTTTATGTCGTAAAAAACAATTTCAAAATTCATCTTCAACTAAAAACAATTTCAAAATTCATCTTCAACTAGAAACCCATAAATTCATTTTTATTCACTAACCCAGTTCCATCATCTTCAAATTCAAAACTCGTTTTCAATTAGAAATCTTTATTCACGAACTCAACTCCATCATCTTCAAATGCAACAATCCCCGAAATTCATAAAAAAAAATACGTCATTTCAAAAACTCTTCCTCACTTCATTCGAGAAATATCAAACAAAGAAGAATTTCATAAATTTATAATACATTAGAAAGGTGTCCAAAACTGAATAATGTTTACGTTAAATAACTAATGATTAGTGCAACCCACAAAATCGATTAGAATAGTAATTAGGACATAGAATGTATAATCAGTTGAGAATAAATGATTAATAGGATTTGGTTAATCAATTATATAGTGAATTAAAAGTAGAGAATGGTTAAGTTACTGACGGATCAATTATAGACTTGGGGTTAATTGATTAGGTAGGAAATTAAAATCAAAAAATGACTAAGTTATAAATTAATGATTAGAGTCTTAGGATTACTTGATTAGATTAACTAGTAAGAATAATTTATTGCACAATTATCTAACTATTAATAAGAGTTATATACTAAGTGATAAAATAAATAATTATGATTGATATTGTTTGATAGGGTGATGATGCACATTAATCTGTCGTAGCACGTCTTATCACATATATGAGACGAGTTTTGTTAGACAGTGATCGTTGAAAATGAATGAAATGTCTTGCTTGTTATGTGTTCCATTCAATTTGAGTTCAAAGATCGAGAAGATCTTGAGTGAATTATCAGTAAGAAGGTCTTGTGTAAAGGTGAGACGCTAATGAGGCGATATGTGGAATACTAAACCTCGCTAACTAGACGTTTTTGTTTGTGGAGTAGTAGATGACTTATCTACCAGTATCAACCCAAAGGTAGAAAGATCTAACGTGAAGTAGTTGATGATTATTGTATATGATGAAATATATTTGATTGTATACTTAAGATGATTTACTTTGTTATATATCTTGAGAATTATGACTCACCTTTGTTTGTTTCATTTGTGCCTGCATACACACTATGTGTGGGACATATGATGAAATGACAGCAGATGAAGCAATCACTAAAGAGAAAGAGGCAAAATAATTCACATGTTGACATATTGGTCAACCAATAAATTGAAATTGTACAGAGTCGACTCTAATTAGTGTGACAACTTTTGGGATTTAACTCTTTTGAGTTGATTATTTCCGGATGTTTCAGAATTGTGATATTCCTATATTTGAACATGTTTTCATTATGCTATTAATGTTATTATTTCAAATGTTGTTTAATCTAATAAATTTAGCACGTGATATGCATCTTCATCTATACATGAATTTCCTATCTTTAAGGTTTTCATGGTTTCCACTAAACCTCTTCCGGCTTCCAATATGAAGGAAGTTTCTTGGATGCATTCCTCTTATAACTTAATTAAGTGTAAAATTGATGTTGCGACTAGATGTTCACTTGGTCGCGCAACTTGTGATATTTTTAGAGGTAGAAATTCAATCTTACTTACAGTGGAACTTTAGGGTGTTATTTTAGCAATTGAGATAGTACACCAAAGATGTTAGAATAATCTTTTAGCTAGAAAGTGATTCTAAAATTGTTGTTTTGGCCTTCACTTCTCCTTCTTTAGTCTATTGGTAACCCAATGTAAGATAGAATAATTGCACCATGCTCACTTAGAGCATTTGTTTTGAAATCACACGTGTCTACAAGGAAGATAATGTTTGTGTTGATAAATCGGGAAACTATGATCTTTTGATCCAAGGTTTTTCATTGGTGGGATAGTATTCCTCACTTCATATCTGATGATTTTTTCGTGATAGGTTGGATCTTGCAAACTATAAATTTCACTAATATTATTCATGGGAGTAAAAAAAAAGTTAACATTGTTTAGGGATTTGGTTTATGCTCCCCTAAACAATATTAGTAAAATTGGAAAGTTAATATTTTTTCTATTTGTATTAATATATTTATTGGAATGTTAGCATATGATTTGTTTGAAATATTGAAGTTGCAGTATAGTCGAGATGTCAAATTGTCTATAGTAATGTCTTTATACTTTTAATTTTTTTTAAAGGATTATTTATTATTTTGGTCCCTAAATTTCATATAAGTTTTTATTTTAGTCTTTTAAAAAAAATCTTTAGATTATGTTTTTGTAATATAAGATTTTCATAATTTTAGTCTTTAATGTCATCTACTAATCCAAGTCAGATGACGTGGCGTATTGACATGATATGCTACAATCTTTAGATTATATATTTGTAATATAATATTCTCATTGTTTTAGTCTCAAATGTCATCTTTTCATCCAAGTTAGATGACATGGTATGTCCATCATATTTTATGTCATAACATCAGTGACACGTCAACATCTAATGAGTTGTTGTTATGTGACAAGAACAAAAAATAAAACTAGCATAATTATAGTAATTAAAAGCAAAAAAATAAAAATTATAGGATTAAAATTATGAATTATCCAAAAAAAACTTTAATTTCGATTTCCTATTTCAACTAATGCATGCGTAAGTTTTTCATCACTATAAAATAATAGATTTTTTGTGTGTTTATTTTCTGTTTTTCTTCTCTTTTATGAGTTTGTCTATAATTGGTTATATTTAAGTTAATTTATTTTAATTGTCAATTCACCTCGAAAATTATCTCATTAATTATAAAGTTCATATATATATATATATATATATATTTTCATAGTTATCAATAGTAAAATTCTCCACAATATACCACCTTAATTTCTATGAAGGGCTCTAAAGATCCTTAAGGAAAATGAAGATAATAACTACATCTGCCAACACAGCTCAAAAAGACAATTGAAATTAAGGCACAACCAATTAAGATTAAGGTTTTGATAATTACATGTTCATATGTGACAGGGAAAAACTAATACAGCCAAAATACAATCTCGTAAAAATCTATGACACATATATTGTAATTGAGATTACATGAGGGTTGTACCTCTTGGTTTTAAATAGAGTGACATTATCTCATTAAATGTTTGTTCAGGATTTTTGCACTTTGTTTAAGTATGTTTAAGGCGTATCTTTGGTGCCATGCTCTACAAATTCAAAGTGGAGCGGTTTTGTATTGAAATTTTAGTGTATTTTTTATCCTCTCAAATCCTTCACATAAAGTAGTCGGTTGCATATTAATATGTTTCTATAATACGATCGGGTAGAAAAGTAAATAATATAGTATTCTACCACCAAAACTTAATTTAAAAAATATTTTTTTTCAAAGGACTAAAATCAAAATTAGACCCAAAGCATGAATAAATTATTTATAAAAATAAAATAAAAAAATCCCATGAACCGATATCGACAAACCCACATTCTTAACAGTGTATTTTACAAACGACTAAACATGTGTAAAAAGTTAAGCTGTGATATAAAGAGCAACCTTGATTAATATTCCGGACAGAAATTGAAACACGTAATTTGTTATGTGAGTGTAGAAGAAAGAAGTCAAGAAGTTACTCAAGCATCTCTTGTTGTATCACTTGTGAAAAGAAGAATCTCTTTTATGTCGAGGTTATAATGAAAAAGAAAAAAAACAGAAACACGGAATAAATAGATAGTCAATAAATATGTTAATTATTAAAATCGTAAAGGTCGATTAATATAGTTGTTTAGGTATAAGATATTTTATTTAATTTAATTTTAAGTAATTATTTTGTTTTTTTCAATTTGATGTTTTATTTAATTTTAAATGATAATTTGATTATTTATGTCTTAAAATATGAAGTTATTTTTTTTATTTTACATAAATCCATAAAATTCATCATTATTTTCAAATAAAAAACTTATATCAAATTCATCAAATAAAGAATTTATATTTTAAAATTTAGATTAGGAATTTGATTTAGAGAATAGTAGAAAAATATGTTGTCTTGGTAATCTGAAGATCAAATTTTAAAGTATGAGTTCTTTATTTGATGAATTTGATATTGTTGGAGTTGAAGATATGAATATGTTTGAATATTTGAGTTACAGATTTGATAAATATAGGAATTTTTTCGAAATTGATAATGAATTTTATTGGTTTTGTTTGAAAATGACGACGATGATGAATTTTTTAATTTTTTTGTAAAAAAATAATAATAATAATAATATTATTAACATTTTTAAAACATAAATAATCAAATTATTACTTAAAGTTAAATAAAAGATCAAATCAAAAAGAAAAGAAAAGAAAAAAGATAAATGATTAAATTGTTATATGAAATTAAGTTAAGAGACGTGATAGGTATTTTGTCTTGTTTAAATTTATAAAATACAATTTAGTTTTTTGAATTTAAAAATATCCATGACTTTAGTCTTTTTTAAAAATAAAAGAATTTACAAAATTTTAGATTGTCTACTTATTTTAATACAACAATTGACTATTTAAATTAATATGCATGTCTTATATTGATTTTGATTGGTT
>JBBPBS010000858.1:3104593-3118326 GCA_037974835.1 Cicer judaicum
AATGCTTTGATAAAGGAACTTACTTGATTGATATTCTCTGTTTTTATGGATAGATAGAATTATAAATGAGTTTATATCATCTCAATCTAATTTTTTTTAAATTCCTCTATCATTTATATTTCTTTTAAGTTTAATATTTTTTTTATAAATATTGTCTAAATGAAACTTTATATCGTATAAGTTATCTATCGAAAATTTTACACAAATTTAAAATCAATTGATATGTTAGTGGGATCTCAATAACATATCAATTTATTTTAGATTTGTGTAAAATTTTACATGTACAATTTATAAGATATAAACTTTTATTCCAAATCATAAAAGAAAAAAATAAAATTGAGAAAAATATAAATGATTAAGAGAGAGTTTGATGAAGTTTTGAATTTGAGAAGATTAATTTCAGTCGTAAATACCACTTAACATTCATACAACTAGTGTGAAGTTTTGAATTTGACTTCGAAATATATACAATTTAACAATATCAATATTTGTCAATTGAATTATACATTTACTATTTTATAAATTTAAAAGACTACATTAACTTACTATTAATTTTACTCACAAAAATTACTATTATTTTTTTAAGACTATAATGATATTTATTAATTGCTTAAAAGTATAACTATATATATTACGTAAAGAATATCCAAAAGAAACATTATTATATTAAAAGATTATTCTTCGGATATCACTTTCACTGTACTGACTTGGGAAAAGGTTTACTATACTTGAGCAAAATCAGACAAAAGGAAGCTCAAACAGATATCATAAGGTTCACATGATTTCTTTTATTAAATAGTATTCAAAAGTGTATATATATAAATATAAGTATTGTTGGAGGACAATGTGATTTTAAATTTAATATAAACGTGTTTATGTTGTATTTAAAAATGATTATAGCTATTTTAAACTACATGACTCGGATCTAATCAATATCAGTGTGAATTGGATAATGAACATTAGAACTTCCCTTTACTAAATTGGATCATTTATACAAATAATAGTTCAATTTGAAATTTGAGACATGGACATCTTCCTTGCAAGTTAGTTATTCTCTTGTCTGGAAAGTGGTTGAAAACCCATTGACTTTCCTTTCCTTGTTTGTTGCTAAATACACTGCCGACATGCTTTCATACATACACCCCCCCTTCCAAAATTTCACATATCATACAAAAAGTTAGCAAACATAGTCACCACACAAAACTCACTTTTTTTTTTTTATAATTTTATCTCATTCAATTTAAATTCCAACTTCATATATTTTTTCTTGTCTCTTTTTGAATTTCCACCATCCATTCAATTGATGCTCAATTATGAACTCATCATCATCAATGGCACTTCCCTCATTCAAACCACACAACAACCCCTTATCAAAACATTCCAATTTCCAACATTTAACTAACCCAACAACCTTAATTCAATCATGGTCATCATCTTCCTATAAACCCAACAACACACTCACTCTAATTTCCTCAAAGTTTCAATCTTTCTTATTACATTGTTCCACTAAACCAGACACCAGCTCCAACAGCAACACTCATCACAGCAAACAAAACCATGATGAACCCAATTCATTTTCCAGCAATTCACACAAGGAATCACAACCACAAGATCAAAATCAAACATTTTCATCTTCATCACCTTCACAATCTTCTTCACCTTCTTCTTCAACTACAAATACTACTTTGTTTTCAAGAAGAGGGTTGGTGTTTGATTTGGGTTTTTCAAACTCATGGGACAGTGAAGACATTGGATCACCAGTAGTGAAAAGGTTTCAAAGTGATGAAGAAGAGAGATGGTACATGTGGTACCATGGAAAACCAAAAGGAAAACCTTCTTCTGATTTAATAGGGTTAGCAATTTCAAGCAATGGTGTTCATTGGGAACGCGGTGGAGGCCCTGCAAAATCAAGTTCTGATGTTGGTTTTGTGATGAATTGTGGTAATAATTGGTGGGGTTTTGATACTCATGGAATTAGGCCTTCTGAATTGGTAATCATGTCTAGTTATAGAGTTAGAGGTTCAAATCCTGTTTATTGGCTTTATTACACTGGTTATAGTTCTGAATCTGTAGAGTTTTGTGAGCAATCTTATAAGTTCAGTTTTGATAACCCTATTGGTTTAAATGATGAAAAAATTTGTAAAAGTAAGATTTTGAAGTCATTGCCTGGTTTGGCTATTAGTCAAGATGGTAGGCATTGGGCTAGAATTGAAGGAGAGCATCATAGTGGAGCATTGATTGATGTTGGTGATGACAAAGATTGGGATTCTTTGTTTATTTCGTCACCACAAGTTGTTTATCATGGAAATGGTGACTTAAGGATGTATTATCATTCATTTGATTTGGAGAAAGAGGAATTTAGTATTGGGATAGCTAGGTCAAGAGATGGAATAAGGTGGTTGAAGTTGGGGAAAATTATGGGGGGAGGTAAAGTTGGTTGTTTCGATGAGTTTGGAGCGATGAACGCGTGCGTAACGAGGAACAAGAGTGATGGAAACTATATGATGGCATATGAAGGTGTAGGTGGTGATGGTAGGAGATGTATTGGTGTGGCTGTTTCTCCTGATGGGTTGAAGGAATGGGTTAGGCTTCAAGATGAGGCTGTTTTGAAACCATCAGATGAAGGTTGTTGGGACGATAAAGAAGTTGGATCACCTTGTTTTGTTTGTATGGATAATGAAGAAAATGAATGGAGATTGTATTATAGAGGTGTTGGTAATGGAGGAAGAGTTGGAATTGGAATGGCTGTTTGTGAAGGGAATGATGTTAGAAGTTTTAAAAGATGGACTGGTTTTCATGTATAAGTTATTAGATGCATGTCATGTTTTGTTATCAATTATTTACATATTTTTTTAACAATACAATATCTACAGTGCATGTTTGGATTAACAGTAAGTTCAGTTAAATTACACAAGTAACGTGATTTTGCTGAAGCTTCAAATGGTAATCTTTGTCAAAATTCCAGTGACACGTTGTGATTCTATCAAAATCATCGTCGATTCAATATACACTAGATTTTTATGAACTGATTTTTTTTTTTTTTTGCAAAGATTGAATTATGTAGTTTTGTGTTTAGTATTTTTTTTCAATTAATACAATTTTTTATACATTAAACTTTGAAGTTTAAACATAGCATGAATTTTTATGAATGGTAACATTTTGTTGCTTTCAATTACTCAAAGAATCTCCAAGCCATGAAATTTAACATTAATTACCACAATGCAGTGTTGGGAAACAAATATGCAAGAAAGAAAATTTGATATTCTGTTTTTGATTTATATGTCTTTGATGCCTGATAAAATTTAAGATGATCTTCTTGTTTATATTATAAGAATAATTGAACTTGAAGAAATCACTAGGTATCATAGGGGAATTATGCTTGAGAATTGGCTTTGATAAGGCATAGATGCCTTTTGTGTATCATGGAAGGTGCCTTACGGGATTACTATTTTTTAGGTAA
This sequence comes from Cicer judaicum, assembly GCA_037974835.1. NCBI lineage: Eukaryota > Viridiplantae > Streptophyta > Magnoliopsida > Fabales > Fabaceae > Cicer > Cicer judaicum. The sequence continues at coordinate 3,108,054 of JBBPBS010000858.1, forward strand.
TCTAGAGTTTTGGTAGGAGTTAAGTAAATTATGGATAATGATTGTTCTAGCTAAGATTTGAATTTAGGAACTCTCATCGATTCCACTTTAATTGTAGTTAATTAACCACTTGAATTCAATTACTTAATTATGAAGATTTCTATTTTTGTTTGTTAGTTTAGTTGCTTTGTTGTGCAAATTTAGTGGTTTGTACATATTTATTTTAGGTTCAATGAAATTTTTCTTAGGCTACTAAGTTGAAATACAATACTAAGTATTAAAATCTTTGAGCTACATGAAGATTAACTTCAAACATGCTTAAAGTTTAGTTTTTCCTTTTAATAGCCAAAGTCAAACACTAAAGTCATGTTCCCTTGTATTAGTGTTTCTGTCATTACCCCTGCATACCTTTTTCTGTTACCAAATTCTGCAATTTGAGTTTATCATGACATATCATATCTTACATTCAATCCCATCATCCAGTGTCGTTTCTATTGATTTCATTTTTCTTTTGAACTACTTTGGAATTCATTTTTACATTTCTATCATGAGATAAGTGTTAAACTCAAAAAAAATTATCGGTAAAATGTATCATTTTCATTTGAAAATTCTCCTTTAAATAATATTGATACATAATGATATGTAACTTTAAGTTTTACTATAACAACTAATCTACAGTTGAACTAATTAATTATGAGAATAAACTAATTAATTATAAAAATAATTACAAATATCATCAAATTTGCACAATTAATGATTATGAAAACTGTCAATTTCATTGATTTCCCCCCTCTAATTGATGCTAGTGGGTCTATAAGCATCAATTTGTTGATTAGAAAATTATATTGTTGGCATGTCAATGATTTGGGGAGGACATCAACCAACTGAACCGATGTTGAGACATGAGGCGAAGTAATAACATTGCGGTCATAGGTTTCCCTAGTTGAATGGCAATCGACTTCTATGTGCTTCATTCTTTCATGGTATACTGAATTTGCTGCAATTTGTATGACACTTGTATTATGAGAATGCAACGTAGTTGATTTTGCTTGTGAAAAACCAAGTTCTAAAAGAAGAAGGTTGTGCAACCAAATAATCCCTGAACATGTTGTAGAAATGGACCAATATTCGACTTCAGCTAAGGACTTAGATAGATAATCTTGCTTCTTGCACTTCTAAGAGATAAGAGCATTACCTAAAAACATACACCAACCGGTGGTAGATTTTCTTGTGTCCAAGCAACTAGCCCAGTCAGCATCATTGTTTGCTTTAAGTTGTATTGTTGCACCATTAGGAAATAAGACATCGTTACTAGGAGTACCAAATAGGTATTTGATGATTTAGTGTATTGCTAAAAGATACAAATATCTAGGATTTTGCATGAATCTAATGAATGTGTGAACATCAAAAGAGATGTCGGGTCTTTTAATGGTAAGATAGATAAGACTGCAAATCAACTTCTAACATAACATGGGATCTGTAAGGAGATCACCTTCATCTCGCCTTAACTTGACATTAACTTCCATGGGAGCTTCAACAGTAGCAACATTGATAAGATCAACTAGATGAATTAGATCTTGAATATATTTGTGTTAAGAAACAAAAATATTTTTTGGTTGGAAGTGTACTTCTAAGTCCAAAAAGTAAGTGAGTTGCCCAAGATCTTTCATGTGGAAAGTGGAATGCAACAATATTGGATTATATTGATTGTCTTTTGATTTGAACCGGTGATGACAATTACATCCACATAAACAAGGAGTATCATAATTCCTTTTGACGTTAGTTCTATAAATAGAGATAAATCATAGTTGCTTTGGATGAAGGAAAAGCCAAGAAGTGTTGCTCTAAACTTCTCAAACCACACTTTTGGTGTCTGTTATAACCCATACAAAGAATGTTTAATTTGCAAATATTATTAGCTAAAGTGGAGGTCATACCCGTAGGAAGTTTGATGTAAATTTCCTCCTTTAGGTCGCCATGAGAAAAGGCGCTCTTAACATCTAACTGGTGAATTTGTCAAGATTTAGATGTCGTAATTGCTAGAATAGTGCACATTATAGTCATTTTGGCCACCGGTGCAAATGTTTCATCATAATTGAGACCAAATTCTTGCTTATTTCCAAGAACTACTAATTGAATCTTGTAGCAATATATGAATCCATTTGAACGAAGCTTTATATTGAATCTTGTTCTTAACATATAAGGGGCAATGAACAACATCCCATGTTTAATTCTCTTCTACTGATAGAAATTCAGCCTCTTTAACATCTTGCCAACATTTATGCTCCATAACCTATTTATATGAGGAAAGGATAGAAACATAAGCTAAAGTTGGTTTCAAAGATAAAGGTGAAGATGGATCTTACTTTTTCAGAGGATTACCAGCACGAGTACTACGACGTATAGTTGTTGGTTCTTGTTGAAGTACCAGATCAATAGCCTGATAATGATCGGGAGGAGGTCGTTGAGGTTTTGGACGTCTTTGGTACACCAAAAGGGGCTTAGGTGTTATTTTTCCTGCAAAATTGTTAGAAAATAAAGGGGGGGAAATGTGGATGTAGGAGAATGGGTATCTTGGTTAGAAAAAAAATGCATCCTCTTGAAAAATAACATTTCTAGAAACCTAAATTCTATTAAGATTAGAATCATAACATATAAAACATTTTTTGTGGCTTGAGTAACCAAGAAGATCACATTTTTAACAGATTGAGTTATGATTTTGGTGCGTTTTTTGGGCTAAAGATGAACATAACAAACACAACCAAAGATACGAAGATCACTATAAGAAGGTTTTGTCAATATAGCCTTAAAAATGGGGAATCGTTGTTTAATGCTTGAGAAGACAGTCAATTAATAAGATGGATAGCGGTGGAGAGAGCTTCACACAAGAATTTAGAGTGTACAAGGGAGTCCAACATGAGAGTACCGACAACATCAAGAAGATGGTGGCTTTTCTTTCCACTACCCTATTTTGTTAGGGTGTAAAAAGACATGACTTTTGTGATATAATACCATTTGTCTACAAGAACTCCTGAAATAAAGAAGATGTATGTTCCTTCCATTGTTAGAATGCAAAATTTTAATTGTAGATGAAAATTGAGGTTGAACGTAGGTATGAAAAAATTTAAATACAAAATACGTTTTAGCCTTAGAGCACAAAAAAATAAAACCATGTAAAATGACTATAGTTATCAATAAAAGTGATAACGTACATATATCGACATGAGATATAATAGGTGATATTCCCATAAATCATTATGGATCATGTCAAAAGGTTGACTCACATTTGTTTGATGAATTGGAAATATTAGAACTTTACTTTCATCAAGTTTAAAAGCAATACAATTAAATTGAATATCCCTAAGAGATGGGGAATTTTTATTTCCAAGAACTACATATTTCTTCAAGTCATGAAGTACACTTGAGTTTGGGTGACCAAGACGCTTATGCCATGTTCAGAAATCAACAGTTGAAGAATTACAAGAAATAAAATGCATAAAAGAACATGGGGACTACAGTGAATAAAAAGGAAAAATACGTCCAACTTTAGGCTTTGTCACGATCATCTTCCCTGAATGTTGATCATACACAAGACAATCAAATTTCTAGAATTCATCTCTACAATCATTGTCAATTGACTAGGGGAAACATAACATTGGTGAGAAATGAAGAAATATCATCAATTATGTAATAGGGAAATTGTTTCTATCAACAGTTTGTATTTGGAGATTACCAGAGTAACTTGTAACATTGGTAAGAGCAACAACAATGTTGGTCATATGATTAGTTGTCCTAGAGTTAATATACTAAGAAAAATTGAGGGAAGAAACGTTACTTGAAATACCCAAAGTAGAAAAGGCTAAAATGATCATTTGTTAAACCATTTCAAGGGTTTAGTTTGAAACGGTAGAATGTGAATTCTAGTTCATAGAAATAGGAGTTATAGAAGGACAACCAGAGGTAGTGGAGGTTGTTGCAGTTTTATTCAGTGGTTTGGTTGGAGATCCTTTATGATATGACTATCCTTTTTGCAGTAATTGTAGAAGTTTTTAGTATAGTTGGACGCAAAATGTTCATGTCTTTTGTAGCAGAAACATTGGATAGTAGTCATGTCTCTCCCTTGAGGTCAGCCTTGGACCACATATGCCATAGGGAGATAATCGACCTTTTGTTGTTTCATGGTTATCTGAGTGAGAAGGTGTTGTTCCTCACGAAGCAGCTCATTGAGACAAGTATCCAAGGATGAGGCAGTAGTTCGGGTCATGAGATTGGACCTTCTTCCCTCAAAATAAGATCTCAATTTCATCAAAAATTGATCACATTTGGTAGTCTTATGAACTTTTTGCACATTAATTTTCTCTTCACTTGACATATCTTTTTTAATAGACAATGTTAGTGTTTTCATCCCAAAGATTAATAAAATGAGAATAAAACTTAGAAATGGAAGGATTTTCCTTCTGAAAAATTGTGATTTCATGTTCAAGTTAGATCCATCGAGTAGCGTTGTCTTCAAGTAGTCCTACATCTTTGCTACAGTAGCGAAACGTCGAAGATTGAGAACGATATTAGGATCAACATAACTTATGATCCATGTCATGACTTGTGCATTTTTGACTTCTCATTTGGAATATGCATCCTTATACGTCTTTTCAAGGACATAATTAGTTTCATCATCATGATCCCAAAGTTTTTTTCCTTTGACAAAAATCTGAAGTTGAAAAGCCCATGTAGAGTAGTTATTTTCCATTAAGACGGACAAAAAGGATATTATGCTTGTCGGTTGTAACGCCCCAATTTTTTTATCCAAAGATTACTTAAAAAAATATTTATTTCTTTTAGAAACAACTATAAATTTTTTTCTTAGAAGTAGTTCATCATGCAATTTACTAAAATATTATTTATTTATTTATTTGCAAAATTAATATTCAAGTTGTTAGATCGATATTTATTTATGCTCTAAAACAAAATAAATTATCTTTAAGTGAAATTTAAAAGAAGCAAAGTTGACTCAAATTAATGACATTCAATTATGTACTAGCGAATGAAATCTCACTTCTGCATTTCTATTAAAAGTTAATGATGAAGAGTAAATAACTTTACAAGTAATACAAAAAATTTAGTAACACAAAACATCATTTTTAAGTAAAAGTCTCCTTCTCCCACACGCGTGCACCAAGTAAACATTATTATACAACTTTTTGAGATCATTAGTACATAAATGTTGGTGTAAAGGGTCAGTTCATCTTATAGTAAAATTAAACCAAATAATAAGTTAACAACCATAAAATAGAAATATAAAATATGTGTAATAAAATATTTAAAGAAGTAATTTTTTTTATAATTCGCAAAGGTGTATGAAAAGTTATAAAATGTATCTAAATAACTCAAGTAACAACTCACCTTAGAACAAATAATTATATAAAAATAACAATGACAATAAAAGGTATGCAAGCTATGCATGTTCCTAAACATATATGATCCGGATATAATCAAACACTAAGGCGTCCACACATAAGTCACATATACCAATGGGGAAAATTAAACCAGCCACTAAGGCGTCCACAAATATGTGTATGGTATGTCATGACAATGATAATGATGTTTGAAATGTACAAATCACTAACCACTAAGACAACCACAAAGAAAACTATTCAAACCACATATCACCAGTCACTTAGACAACCACAAGGACAAATTATTCCAGATTAAATTTTTTTTTAACTCACATAAAACGCCAAATTTACATTATCATGGATGTTCATAGTTAGATCTCAATAACTTCAACACGTCAAATGTAAACAAATATCTCAAAATCACCACTTTCATTTTAATAATCCATAAGATTCGATTTGACTATGTGTTATTGATAACAATTAAAACTCATATCACCAAGAATTCAATAACAACAAATTTCATTCATTTTACTATAAAATTTTCCGCATTCTAAAAATGAATTATTCATTAATGCATTCAATAATCAATTTTCTCAAATTATTAAAATTAAAAAAATATAAAATTCTCATCAATTTCCTCAAGACACATATATTGTTCATAAAAGTCAAGTTTTAAATTTAAAATACTCAAAAGTCAAGACTTAAAATCAAATACATCATAATAAACATATTACTAATTATACTATTATAAAAATTATAACTTTATAATTAAGTACTCTAAAATACGTAAGGCATTAAACATTTTCACTACAAACATATTTATCAAGGTATAGTAATAAAAATATAACTCTATAATTAATTTCATCAAGATAGAGGTATTACTAAAAAAACAATCAAACTATTATAGTTAATATGTTTATGACGAAAATAAAATAAAATTTTTTCTTTTAAGACATTCAGACATCATATCAATATGTTACAAATCGCTAATTTAATATCTAATCTAACTCTGCATGGAGAAAAACCCTTACCTTAGTCGTTTTCTTTCTTAACACCTCTAAATTCGAACGAGAAATAGCTCATGAGGCAATGATGAATTCAACACAGATAGATATTGGGATTTACGACTTAGAAAATTATTTTTGGAGTGTACAAATAATTTGTTTACGACAAAAATAAAATAAACCTTTTTCTTTTAGGACATCTAGACATCAAATCAATATCTTATGAATCGCTAATTTAATATCTAGCCTAACTCTACATGGGGAAAAACCCTTACCTTAGACACTTTCTTTCTCAACACCTCTAAATTCGGACAAGAAATAGCTCACGAGGCAATGATGAATTCAACACCAATAGATATTGGGATTGACGACTTAGAAAATTATTTTGGGAGTGTACGAATGATAAATAGGTGTAACAGCAAGAGGCCTAATGAAAATGTATGAACATAATAGCTATTTACGTTGCAATATTAGCATTTAGTTCTTGTCTAAAATTGAAGTGCACTTAATTCCAAAATTATGCTACTAATAATTACTATTTCTTTAATTTTATTAGGTTGTTACAAAGTCAATTGAAATCATATGTATTTATGTGTATAAGTTAATTATGATTAACTAATAAAGTTTATCATATATTGCAGGGTATCACACCATCCATTTTAATTAGATAAATAAATTAGAGGTGTCACATCACCCTTTTAATTTTTTATCTAATAGTTACGAAACCAAAAATGGCATATAATTATTTTTGTAGACAATTAAAATAAAATTATTATTTGAGTTTAAAAGAGATGAATGTGTGAGATACAAAAAGGAGAATAGTCCTCTCTTAATTGCACAAAACAAAACTCATAATTAAATTTATAATCTTCCTTTAAAAAATAAATTAAATATTCTAAAAATGAGTTAATGCACATTATGCCAAGAAAACACAATGAATTGTCATAAAATTTTGTCATAAAGAAGAGTAAAAGAATGCATGGTCGTAAGTTTTTTTATAGGATGGACCAAAAATATTTATATATAAAGGTTGGGTTTCACTAATTCTATAATATCTCCTAAAATGAATACTTATTTGGTCGTAAATAAGACACACAAACAATATAACTTTTATAAATTCTAATTTAGTTAAATAACTCAACTAATATTTTATCAACTAAAATAAATCAAGCAAGACAAGAATACCATTCTCACATAACAAAATAAAACAAACATATCTAACATATCAATTTTATGATTATTGAAACTAATCAAATAAAAAAATTGTACAATAGCTCATTTAGAAAATAATTACATCATAAATCGTCTTCATGTAATTGTCACGCCAAAATAATTAAATAAAAATAAAGGTTATAATTATTCAGGTAGAATAGAGTATGATAAAATTTAGTTTAATTTATTTTTACATAGAATAATTATTAATTTAATAATAAGTCATAACAATTACTAACAAGACACGTATATAATATATATATATATATATATATAAAAATTAATTGAGGGAAACAAATGTAGAGAACTTAGAAAACATCAACAGTAAAACAAGGAATGCATAATTAGCAACAAAATTATGATCGTCGTCAACGACGAATTATGATTTCAAGAAAAACAATGAAATCTCATTTGGATCGCAACCTGCTCTAATACCATGTTAAACTTTTCATTGGAGCATTCTCCTTTTAATAATATTGATACATAAATGTAATTTTAAATCTTACTATAACGATTAATCTACAACTGAACTAATTAATTATAAAAATAAACTATTTAATTATAAATATCATTAAATCTACATAATTAATTAATAATTATGAAAATTTTCAATTCCGTTGAGAATAAGTGTTCAGCTACATCTTAAATGGCTGCTTCTTTACTTTTTTTTTTGTTAATTTCTTTAATGTGCTTTTGAGTAGGTTGTGGGCCAATAAAACTATACTCATATCTTCATAAGCAAGGGACTAAAATTGAATCACATAACCCACTTTTGCTCATTCTTGAATAGAGTATATGAATATATCAGTTTGTTATGTAATCTATTAAATTGTTAGTTTAGTTCAAATCCGTTAGAGTTTATTATTAGATTTAATTAAGCCCGTTCACAGTTATATGTTGACATGGCATCGGTTCTTATATGACTTGTCTTCTTCAATCATAATTTTGTTTTCATTATTCTCGCTTTCATAGATTCCATTAGAATGAATTATGTTAAGTAAATAACTAAATATTTATTTAATTTATATTATTAAATGATAATAATCATCATTTGTTTGGTCAAGGATTGAGAATGTTTTGTTAACAAATTCCTTTAGAGCATTAATCAATGAATCAAAAGAGATAAGTTTGTAGAGATAAATAATGTATTTATTACATTGACATGTAATTAAATAGTATTCTCCAGAAAGACTTATCTATAATAGAATCTTCGAGGAATATTTTTAGAATATTAGTTAGCAATACTCTTAAATCTATACCGCTTTATATTTCTTACTTTATTACTTCTTTGTAATGCATATTTAGCTATAAACTATCTACTTAATCAACAATGAATCTTAAAGAAATTGTTATATATCTTTATTATAGTTTTCATGAATATAATGCAAAAATTAATATAATGTCATTTCTTAAAAATGAATAGTAATAGCATTTTTTTTCACATTTAATTCAAACAAAAAATTATTATAATGTCACAGTTTAGGTGCAATCACAGTAATCGTAATTACAACCATCTATTATCTATTATATATATTTAAAACAGACCCCCCAATACTACCTCACATACGAATGCCACTTCACTACCTCGAATGCATGTGGACCTCTCATCCTTTCTCCCCTCTCAATCATACTTTCATTTCAATACCTAATCTCCTTTAATCCTATTCTATTTTTCTTCTTTCTTCCACAATTTTTTTCATACCTTCAAAACCTATTCGATAATATTATTTTATAATAAATTTATATATTATAAAATTATTTTACAATTATTTATAATTTATAAATTATTTTATAATTTGATTATAATTTATAATCTATATTATTATCAAATTATTTTATAAGTTATTTTATAATATTATTAGTCATTTACCAATGATAATAATTTATATTATTAATCATTAAATTCAATAAAAAATCTGACTAATCACTCCTAAATATCGACATAAATGCTCTTTATCTAATAATATTATTTTATAATAAATTTATAAATTATAAAATTATTTTACAATTACTTATAATATATTTATAATTTATAAATTATTTTACAATTTGATAATAATATCTAATTTATATTATTATCAAATTATTTTATAAGTTATTTTATAATAAATTTATAAATTATTTTATAATATTATTAGTCATTTACCAATTCTATTATATATATTTAAAACACACCCCCGAATACCACCTCACCTCTGAATGCCACCTCACCCCCTCGAATGCCACCTATACAATATTTCTCACATCAGCCAAAAAGCTGATGTGGACCTCTTATCCTTTCTCCCCTCTCAATTAAATTATATATTTATAATTAAATGCTATTTTTGACTTTAATTTTCGTTATTATAATGATAATTTGAATATTGCATAAAATTAAATTATTTTTTAATAGAATTTATTTTTTTGTACATATCAACATAACTATAATTCAATTGCACAAACAATTAGTTAAAACTTTTAAATACCTAAAATTAATTTAAAGTATATGTAAATCTTTAATAAAATAAATTTCAAACTCTTGATGAAATATATTCAATAATTTTTTTTTACAATAATTTTTCATGCTCACAATTAAAACATTGTACTAATAAAAAATATATTCAATAATTTTCTTTACAACAATTTCTGATACTCGCAGTTAAAAAAATCATACTAATAAAACAAATTTATTCTACGCTACAATAT
>JBBPBS010000858.1:3121391-3162777 GCA_037974835.1 Cicer judaicum
TTACAACAATTTCTCATGCTCACAATTAAAATATCATACTAATAAAACAAATAAATTTAGACTACGCTACAATATAATTCAATATTAATATTTTTTAAAATAAAAAATATTAAATAGTCAATTATATTTTTAAATTTTTACATCTTATTTTTGGGTTTGTATTTTACATTTTATTTCATCAAATAAATACAAGTACCATTATATGTTGATAAATAAATTAACAATCACACTACAATGAGTCAAACAATTATCCTATATAATAAATTATCATACAAATTTTAAAAAAATATTTTAAAAATTAAATTAGATGATTGTGATAAACATAATTTTATATTATTTTAATTTTGCTAATTATATTCAATTACTACAAATCAATAAAATAATAATATAAGATAATTATATTTATAATATATAAAATATTACTTACAAAATTTATCAAATTAATTAATATTCGCGTAGCGCGGGGCCATAATCTAGTATAAATTATTACCGGCGTAATTTAAAACGATTATGATGGAGAATAAATAAGAGCACGTGCCTTTACTAATCGCCTAGGAAGAGAGATCATTATTTCGAAAATGAAACTAAATTACACTTTCCATTTCCATTGAATTCCATGATAGTGTGACCATTGAAGGAATGATCTCTAAATGCTTCCAATGCATCCATTATATCATCATCATCTTTCAACATATAGTCATCCATATTGATCTCTTCACCATTAGTAGTTTCCATCATATTATTATTACTATGATCACTCTCATATGATAGTGAACCTTCGCTTAACTTCAAATCATCATTGGTAGGAACATGAAGCTCCCTACTATGAAAGTTCAATTTGGATATTGGAGAAAGAGGGCCATCATGATCAATTGCAAGCATGATAGCACAAGAGTTATACATTGCATTGTTGTTGTTCTTGTTTGATAGTGATGATATTGATAAATTTGATGAACTTGAACATAGTAAAGGTTGAGTTTCATTAATTTTGCTTATGATTAGTTTAGTTGGATTAATAGTGGAAGTTGTTTCAAATTCAAGCTTGAATAACATTGATGAGCTTGTTTCAGCTTCTAATCTAACACTCTTCCATTGAGCCATGTGTTTGATAACATTGACATTTTTGTCCTTCTTGTTGTTGTTGAATTTTGGTTTATGTGTAGTGGGATCTATGCCCCTTCTTATAAGTCTTTTCTTGATGTTAGTGTTCCAATGATTCCTTATATCATTGCATCTGTAAAATGCATTATACACATGCATGAATAACAACTATTATTGTACACTCATTACTATCCTAACAAATATCATATATCAATAATGAGAATTATTGATGTTTAGTAACATGGGACAAGACACAACAGAATAGTAATTTACTTATTATAGGAATAGGGATATTAAAGCATTATTATATCTTGAAGCTTCAATACATTTGCACTCATACTTATCTATTTCTATGTGCTTAAAAATAACTTTTAAAATAGTAATCCTTCCTTCTACAGTAATTGACCAACTTATAAAAATATTTGTTCAAAATTAATTACTCATTTTAAGTTTCAATATAATATACCTACTTTTTTTTACTGTACCATTTACAATAATGGTAGAGTCCATCCAATAAGTTTGGAGGTTTAAAGAAATTTTTTAAAATGAGTCTTTTTTATAAAAAAAAAAATTAAATGATATTATTTTTAATGTAAAATAATAACATAAAAATTATAGATCTTACAAAATTAAATCAAAAACTTATTGGTTACACATATGACTTCTAAAACATACAATAAAATTAATTTTTAATTGGTTATGGGAAGTTTCCATAAAACAAGTTGTATCAATATTCTTTTAATGTATGTATATCATTTAAATAAATTGTAAAAATAACTTAAGAATAATTGCCTAATTTAAAGTTGAACTATAGACAAAAAAGCTCATAACCTTAAACTTTATCAAAAGAACTAACATATATCTATAAATAAATTTGTAACATTGTTTTAGTTGTTTGACTCTTGAGTCAACTCTGGTAAATAGATCAATATATATTTGGTAAAGATAATTTAATAAAAATAGTATTCTCTCTTTTACTTTAAATTAATCAAATAGATCAATTATTCTGATACATATACTCCATATAATTTAAATTTAGTTTTTGATATTATATTGTATTAGATGTGTCTAAGCTACAAACTAATATAGTCAAAACAATCTAGAAATATGTAACAAGTTTAACTATGTATAAAAGTGTAGTCTCCATTGTATAGCAAAGCTCCATTTTTAACTAGAGAATCTTAAGAAAGGCGAATTAAGGAAAGCTCACTTGTCCCCAAGAAGATCATGCAATTGAATAATAGTGTGATCTTCCTCCAAGCTAAAGTTTCCTCGTTTCATATTAGGTTTTAGATAGTTAATCCACCTCACTCCACAACTCTTCCCACATCTTTGAAGACCTATATATAAATGTGAAACTCAAGATTTATGATTAATATATGTTATTGTTTCTAAGACCGCTAATGAAATTGCATCAACTTGTTTGATTGAGATCAAGGATCACCAAGCAACCGATAATTGCCTCATAATCAAATTATGGCAAAATTACATTTTTAATCTTTTATTTATTTAATTGTAATTCTTAGATTCTTTATATAATTTTTTCATGTAAGTCTTTTATGTTTTAAAGCGTGGATAAATTTTTTTTTTATAAAATAAATTGTTGATGTGTTGAGTCATATGAGTGATAAGTTTTTCCAACAAAAGCAGCATTAATGATGGTGAAAGGTGAAAATTGTTTCCTCTTATTCACCATCCTAATTCAAAATCCAATGCATATCATTTCTCATATTTGGGTCAGATGTAAAAAGTAAACAAGATCGTTGTTTTGTAATGTTTATAGCACTAAATGGGTTGAACCCATAACTCATCAATTCTTCAATATAATTATTGGATCTAAAGGTGAGTTATATATATCAAACTGAGAGAGAGAGAAAGTAACACACCAAATTTGTTTTCTCTAACTTTCCTACAACTAAAAAAAAAATTAATAATAATAATAATAAAATATCAATCACTCCAAGTAATTGATAAATCATGAAATAAATACAAGAATTTGCAACCATGACAAAGATGAATTGAAAAAACTACAAGTAAAAAAACTAACATAACCGTATACAAAAATAAACGTAACAGGTATTATATGTTACATTGTTTTACTTTTAACTCAACAAATAATTCAGAATCTTTTTATACTATTATATAAATAAATAAAATACCATACTAAATTTGAATCTAACTATTTGATTACCAAACAAAATTTTTGAATGACATAACAATTTAAATGCACATTAAATTAAGTTTTTTTTTTTTCTGAAACTAAATTAAGTCATTTAAATCATAAAGTTCAGTCATATATTATTTTTTTCATATATACACGAAAAAATTAAAAGTGATAACTAGAATAGCAAATATCAAGTAAGTGGATTTAAGTGGTTAAAAAGTTAAGTTAATATATTAGAACGAATTCATGTTCGAATTCTAATTGAAATAATTTTATATCAGATTTTATTTACAATTTTTGATCAAACTCTAAATTACTATCGTACATAACCAGAGAATTAAATAAACAAAAATGGTAAGAAAAATGGTTTTAAGGTTATTAATTTGTTTATAGTAGAATTAGAATATGTGTATGCCGTAGTTAAAAAACCAAGAAAACAAGGAAATTAGCGCTCAATTTTGGATGATTGCTATTTTATTATATTATTAATTATTATAAATAAATTGTTTGTTTTTGAAAAGTTAAACAAAACAAATCTGATATGCTACTCTTTATCTATTATCCGTTTGATTTATTTTTTATATGTTTCGTTGAGAAAGTGGTGTAGAGAAACCAGTTTAGTTGATCCAAACGTCAACGTGTTAAGTATTAAATTAAATGTTTCATTAACCAAATTTTGATGTGTTTTTCAATATTTAGTTATCAGATACGAATTCTTTTTGTAATATATGATTTGGTTCTTAATGAGTTTGATAAATTTAGAATTTATACTTTTAAATTGGAGATCTTAATTTTTTATTTATTTTAGGGGCATTTAAATATATTAATTTTACTTTTTTTTTTAAATCTTTACAAATTTATTAAAAAAACTATTTATGTAGCTTGATACATTAACATTTTTAAAAAATAGATAAATAATTTGTGCATGTTTTAAAAAATAAATAATTTATATAAGAGGGATAAAAAAGATAAAAGACTTAAAGTGTTACAAATAAGATTAAAAAACTAAAAATTGTAATTTTGTGTATAATTATAAAATTGAAAAATATGGCTTTCATGAATGTAGAAAAGATATGTTACCTGCTCTGGATGGCAAAGAACACCAGTTTTGATGGCCATGTTGAGAAACATATGGTATAAGGTTTTTGTCTTCTTTTGGAGTCCATGTTCCTTTCTTCAACCCTACCTTCTCACAACACATGGCCTCCTATTACTCATTTTCAAATCACAAACTTGTAATTAGATATAGACCTTACGCTTGCTATTATACGATATGCAAAATACTGTAGCCCTACTTATAATAGTACATATATTTATGAACTAATAAAGATTCTGTAGTTTGTAGGTGATAAAGTTCAAATGAATTCATATCCTATTTTAATAGGCCATATCCTTAGTGTTATGTTTGGATGACGAAAATAATCTTATCTTAAAATTGAATAAATATTTTTTTTGTTTTTAATAAACACACTTAAATGATGTTAAGTAATTTTATTTATTATTAAGAAATATTTATCAACATAAATAGGATTATTGAAAGAAAAAAAATTAATGAAAAAAAAAATTACTATTAATACTTTTTTTATGGAATTATTTAATAATTTGAGTTTATTTTTCTTCAATATTTCACTTGTTATAAACACAATAAATGTATATATATTCACTACAAAAGATTAAAACTCAACATTTTTTATGTGCATTATTTTAATACGAATTATTTTAAAATGATTGATAAAATTCCTTGTTAAGAAAGTGATAAATAAAATCAACGTGGTCTAATAAAAAAAATTACAGCCATAATAAGGGTTTTTGTGGAATTTTGTCACTAGTGGAAATCAGACATCCTTTGAGTGGATACCACGTAAAACAATCTATCTTTCCCATTTAAGAAAGAACCAAACAGATGAAGGTGCAGATTCTCATTAACTTTCTTCCTTTTATGAATCTTTCCCTTACTTTCATTGATGATACCAAACATAGTGTAAATGCATTTTGTGCCTTAAAAAATAGGACTTGTTTAGCGTCCATTTATTTTATAAAAAAAATGGTATTTTCATTATTTAAAGTATGTGTTTATTTTAATTTATTAATAAAATGAGATACTCATGATGACCAAAAATAAAGATAAGATATGTTTCGAAGTTATTAATCATAAAGAGAAGATAAAATATTATTTAAACATAATTTATTTATATAAATATAATTAAAAAAATTAAAAACAAAAAACAAATTTTTGTTTTCGAAAATGCATAGATTTGTTTATTTTAAGAATTTTTTTATTTTTTTAAATAACAATATAAACTATTTTTACAAAATAAATGAACCCTTTAAAGGTTGTTTACTTTTTAAAAGTATTAGGAAAAAACTATTTTTATAATAAGTAAAAAAATTCAAAATAAATTTTGGAAACCAAAAAATTAATTCACAACAACCCTGACCATACTCTTTAGTTAGTTAGTTTTCAGCTTCTCTAAGTCAAAATTGAAAATGTTTGTAAAAAGCAATCAAAGCCCTTCATTTCTAGGATCCGACGTGATGCTGTAGAGCCAAAAAAGCAACAACAAAAAAAGTGTTTAATAATTCCGTACGTCCTAAGATAATCAAAGGCCTTCATCATTAATATATTAATGTATCAAATTTAAGAAGATGGAGTAATGATATTGGTAGGTTTAGTCCATGGCCATCCATTATTATTATTTCCTAAAACTTGCTTCTTCTAAGGAGACATTTTATCTTCCAACGTACTCCCGACCGTACATGTCCCAAGCATAAACATGCATGCACCTACTCCCTTGCAGTTGCACCCTTCAAATATATAGGACGTGCTTTGCCTACCGTCAGTAACCTTAATTAGTGTCATTAATACAAAGAAACATATAGCAATCATCGTCTATTGTATGTACAATAGTGCTATTTGTCACAAAGACAAATATCACGAACATGTCATGAATTAATAATTACTTGTGGTTTGACTAAAGCCATTTGTGGATAAAAATAAGAGATATAGGAACATGTAAATATGATGTTGTCGTGAAGTAACTACGTGAAAATAATCATTTTCCTTCTATGTGTGGTGTGTTTGATCTATTCACTTGTATTCATAATCATAGGATTTAGATTTAGATTCTCTTCATTGTTCATATGAAACAGAAACTTTATTTATGAGATAAAGACACAAGTATGTTTTTTAGTATGATCTATTTTGAAAAATACTTTAAAGGGAGGCTCTTACAATTATATCACTTTATGTATATTTTTCTTTTTTTTTTTTTTCAATATGTATTTAATTTATCTCTAAAATGAAATCTTTTTTTTTTTTTAAGAAATAAAGAGGATGTCGTCGTGGAAGACTTTTATCTCATAATTATCTTTTGATTTCCTTTTCTATCCATTAAATTAATTTGGATAGTTCTTGTAATTGGGATTGTTCTTCATATTCGGTAGTCGTTGAAAAATAAATAAAAATCAACCATTATTATAAATAATTGATAAAATATTAATTTATTATTATATTTATTATTGGTAGATTTTGCTAGACCACGAGATCATATAGTGCATCATATGTATGGAATCTTTCTGACTCAACCCCTAACCTTATCCACACCATCATCTCTAACGATGGCAATCAACTCAAATCTACTCTACCAAGAATCTTTGATATCACATTACATTCATTATATCACCATTCTAGGCCTCTCACCAGAACTCATAAGAGTCCCACAATGCTTCTCATTCTGTTCGACACGATTGTAGATGGCCCTCCATCATCTAAGCCTCTAATGGCCATATCTCCAAATAGGATGGAAAAATATCATCAATGTTTTTGCACACAAAGATAGGATAGCCAGGGGGAAGTTTAGATTTCATTTTCCAAAGATAGGATACCATCAATGTTTTTGCCTCTAATGTTTTTGCACACAGAGATAGATTTCATCAAAAAAGCACGATTCAAATAAGCTTGTTTTGCAAATCTGCAGAGGATCCATGTATATGTATGTACTCCTTCATAGCAGCCACACTACTCTTCAGCAATTCCCCCAAACTTGATTTCATTACTTGGATGAAATTGAGAATCAAATTACCATGAACCACCGATTGAAACGAAAAAAGAAGATCCTACTAGATCCAACCCCAACTCAGCACACCTCATGCTTCTAATCTTCTCACTACTCCATGTATATCATTCTACAAGTGAAACAGTTTAAGGTTTATCATTCTTCAAGGCAATGTCATCGATTTATCATTTTTTACTTTTCTTCAAGGCAATGTCATCGTTTTTTCATTGTATCGTTTGCACCCTCGTCCTTTTTTCCACCACACTTAGCATTACACATGTAAATAAAATCCTTTTTTAGGTGAAAGAACGAATCGAGTTACACCCAATAATTTGCAACTAAGATTCAGGAGTTAAAAATTCATAATCGACAAATAAAATACAAAAGTTATCAACTCGGGAAACATGATGTTTGAAAATCATCATATAGAAATTATTTTCGAGAAAAAAAATTGGTTAAAAAGCAAGAGTGCATCATGCCCAAAAATACGACCAACCTAAATTGGTCCCATGAACACAACAACAAAAAAAGACCACCTATCCCTTTCAGCAAAAACAATAAATGTCAAACTGTAATTACAAAAGCAAAAAACTAGGGTGAATCAAATGTCATTCATCCGCACCAACTTGATATAAAGTATTCGATCGTCCCTCCCGGTGTTGCTCTCCAATAATGCACTCTGTACAAGCTCCTGTTATAATAGAGAACATTAAAATGACAGTCATAGAGAACACAAGAGGCAGAAAAATAAAAAATAAGTTGCAGACTCAGAAATATTCACACACCTTCACATCCCTGTGAGAAAGGAACATCCCCAGATTGTGAATTATTATCCTCATATCTTCAACCTGGAAATAAACATATTTTCATCAGTCATGAGGGATGAAAATAAACTAATAAATAAAAGATTGAGATCATTACCCTAATGTAGCCAACACGGTTCCGATCAAAAAATCGAAAAGCCTGTCATTAAAAATAAATCATAGCATTATTTCATCGAAACCAAATTATGACAAATAATGCAGTAGATGTATAGATGACCATAAAGAAGCAAATAACCCACAGAAACACAGTATACAAGAAAAAACAAGTACCTGCAACAATTCTTTGTCCACAACAACCTCCTTAACAGCAGGGGTTTCTTTCTTACTTGTATGAGCCTTGCCTTCCTTTTCTTCATTGAGTTGAACATCAGCCTTGGACTCATTCACCTCATCTTTAACCTTTATTTCCCCTTTAGAAGTTTCATCTGCTGCTTTTTCATTGCTAGTAACAGTTTCAGGTTCATTATTTGCATCAGCCTCTTGCTCAGCATTTTTATCATTAGATGAGTCATGTTGGGGACTACCATTTTCCATTTCCTCATATTCTTCAGGGTCCTCTTCCGGATCTTCTTCCATATCTGATGCATTTTCCATCTTCACATCCTCCTCCTTATTACTAGAGTTGTCATTCTCGGCAACAGTTTTCTCATTATCTGCTTGGGATGGATTTGATGTGTCCAAATTTGGCTCGCTCTTCACAGAAGAATCATCACCCTTTTGACGTTTTATGGGTGACTTGTTTGCATTATCTTTGTCGGGCCCCTCTTCTCGCTGCCTCTTTCGCTGAGCTCTTTTCATTACAAATTTTATGCGCAGTTTCTGAAGAAAAATTGGTAAGCCAAACTAGTTAACCATCTTTAGAGGATCAAGTCAACCATAAGTTAACAAAAACAACTGTAACCAACCTGAAGAAATGTCAAAATTCTAGAACCCATTTGAAACTGAAGCATTTCATAAAATGATTCAGCAAACAATGAAAGCTGCAAAAATAACAAACCAGAAAAGGAGAATGTCCGTTCAGAATCAGCAACAATTCCATAGACAAATAATGGAGAAAAATGTTGCATTGACAAATAAATAAAAACATGTAAACAGACCTCAAGTGTTGATTCTTCAACATCTTTTTCAGTATAATCCAACAATGAATCGAGAGAGAGTGATAATGACCGTATCTGTACAAGAATCGACATTAGATATAAAGTACACAAGATAGTAATGTAAATGTTTCGTAAGTCAAGCTAAAGATACCGTACTTTAGAATCTTTTGTCCCTTTTGTTTGAATAACAAATCCGGGGTGCCGAGGAGGTTCATCAGATTTCCTCTTCTCTTTCACTTCTTTACTAGATTTGCCTTTGGGCTCAACTTTTCCATCTTTCTCTCTTGTTACTTTCTGATCTTTTGATTTATCCCCAACTTTCAGTTTCCCCTTGACAGCTTGGGTGTCTTTCTCAGAGGCTTTTTGTTTGACTATCTTGGATCCACTCTTTTCCCCATTTCCTTTATCATCCTTTTTCTCATCCTGGTCGGACTTCATTTCATTTTTATTGGAATCACCTGCACCGTCTTGCTTTTCAGGGGTAGGCACCTTCAACTTTTTCTTAGGAACTAACTTCACAGTTTTCTTTGCCACTGACACTATTTTTGTATCTGCACCAGTAGACTTCTTGCCAGAGCTCTGTGTGCCATCCTTTGCATGAGCAGCCTCAGCACTGTCTTCTTCCATTTTATCAGACTTCACGTCTCTTTTATTGGAATCAATTGCATCATCTTTCTCCCCAGACATTGGTGTTTTTAACTTTCTCTTAGGTACAACCTTAGCAGGTTTCTTACCCTCAGTAACTATGGTGTCTGCATCCGCAGTCGGCTTGCCAGTGCTGTTTGTACCATCCTGTGCCTGAGGTGTTACAACACCCCCTTCATTTTTAGGTTCAGAAACCACAGATTTAGATGCCTCGCCAACAACCTTCTTTTTTGGTACCCGCTTGATAATTTTTTTCTTTTTTATTACTTTCACGGTAGCATCCTTGGTAGCTGTATTAACTGCTGGATCTGGCTTGTCCAGAGGTTTATCTTCAAAACTGTTAATTTCCTCAACATTTCCCTCTCCTCCATCAGTTTTCCCAGCAGGAACATGCTCCGAAACCAAGTCTTTTCCAGAGGTTTGAGTTCCAGTAGGATCCACAGAAGACTTGACCTCCTCAGCAGCAACATCTGATGCTGCCACTTTATCTGCAACATCCTTCTCATCTGGTTTGTCAGTTTGTTTCTTGGCAGTATCATTTGTCTTATTGACGACTTTTTGTTTCACAACCTTCTTTATAACTTTCTTCTTCACAGACTTCACACTGCCTTTGGTTTGTCCAGGGGTAGTTTCCCCAGTCTTTTTTTCTGCACTCTTGCCCACACTTAGGTCTGAGGCGTCCTTTTTAGCAATTGTATTGTTACTCACTCCTGCTTTTTTTTCATTTTCTTCCTTAACAGTATTACTGTCTTTCTCCTTTTTCTTGACATTTGGTTTCCCAGATGCAGCAGAATCCTTTTTCTTATCTGATTTGTTTAAATTATTAAAAAAGAAAAATAATCACAACTAGAGATAAAAATAATTGGAGTGAGAAGAAAATGGTACCAAAGGAGTGAAGGGCTATGAAGCAATGGATTTGAAAGAAATATACAACTATACATAATTGGGATATGGAAATGATACT
The DNA here is from genome assembly GCA_037974835.1 of Cicer judaicum. NCBI lineage: Eukaryota > Viridiplantae > Streptophyta > Magnoliopsida > Fabales > Fabaceae > Cicer > Cicer judaicum. The sequence continues at coordinate 3,132,242 of JBBPBS010000858.1, forward strand.
ATGTTTTGTAAAGGACGAAGATGAAGGATATCTACTGACCATTAGATTCCTTGATAGCTCTTGATTTCTGAAATATTAAGAAAACATTATTATAAGATAACAGTAGATAAAATATGGAAAACACAATGTGTTTTGCAATCCAATCCATCCAAAAAATCATATACATAACAACCTAAACTAATGAAACCATACCTCTTTCTTTAAAGCAATTTGATGTTCTCTTTCAGCCACAGCTTTCTTGTGAGCAAGCCACTGTTGACGCCATTCATCTAATGAAGGGAGGCAATCAGACAAATCGGGAACATAAAGTACAGTGATTTCCTTGTGGCTAAAGAAACCATCTTTGCCAATTCGATCATAATGAATCTGGAAGACATAACAGCTTTGGTAACTAACTTTTTTTGGTTAAATATGAGATATTGTATAAATAACCAAAAGATATAACATAATCTCAGATGAAGGAAATATTACTAAAAAAACAGAGGCAATAGATGCTCCAAAAAATATTAAACCAATAAATGTAAAAAAGATCATTACTCACAACATGAAGATATAAAAACTACAACAGTAAATATGACTTTTTCATGCAGTGTCGAAGCCGCATGCCCACGGTAAAAACGAAAACTTAAGACAATAGATGTTGACAGGTTCCTAATAGGGGTTTAAACATAAATAGGTGCCTTCCAGTTCATCCCAATAAATAGTCAAAAAAATAAACTGCTACCTCAAGAAAACGGTTCCAGTGTTGACACTTCAGCAAATCAAGCTGAATAATATCCTTTGTGTATCTGTAAAAATAGGGAAAATGTCCATTACTCAATAGTGGAAAGCATAATTTTTTACACCAACAATCATCTCATCCTGTCATAGGTATATACCTAAGGGCAGTTCTGATCAAAGAGTTATCTTCATTAGATGGATCACCCCCATCAGCAGGTTCCCATGGACCACCAACTGCCATGAAAGAATGATCTTTCTTAAGGACAGCAAACCTAAGGAAATTGCAAATATGAGGAATGCGGTCATCAAAAAGTTTATCAGATGACAGCTCCTCCAAAGCGCCCCTACTAAGCCCACTCATCAAAACTACCTGAGACAAGAAAAAATATTACTTATCAAACAGTAGAAATACCAAACCTCTTACAAATAATCGGGGTAAAATACCAATGATTCAATATCGAACAGCAGACCATAAATTGATACTTAACAAAATTATCAACGTGGATAGCAGTAATAGGATAGCCAGTATAAAGAAGATATATAAGAATAAATACTTGAAAAAAAGGTAATGAATTGCCCAAATCAACAAGTCATTAGCAAAATTGGAAAAGACAAGTGGGCACGGCTGGATATGGAACCCTGGCCGGGAACAAGCAGTAACAGATAAATTGTCTAAGAAAAATTGGAAAAGGCAAGTGGAGGCTGGATATACAACCCTTGCAACATGCCCAAATTTAGAAGGAAAACAATCATTAGAGTTTGGCCATTTTTTGCAGACAAACATTAAAATATCAGAAAAATCATTTGGAGCAACAGAACAAAAGACCTGGGAATAGAGGCTGGGGCAACTGGAAAAACAAGTCAACTAATCATTCACATCAGAGGATTTGACAGAGTTGTCAATCGCAGATTACGGAAAATAGCAATTTGTTCAAATTCCACAAGCTACATTGCTATAGCACCACTATAGCCGCTATCTGACAACACTTTGTACTAAATAGTGTATCAAGGCAAAATAGTGATTGGTTCAAATTATGCTACATATATTGCTTTAGCCTCTATTAGACAACATCGATTAGGATGGGACTAGACACCTTGGGTAGCAAAAGATAATCAGAAAACAAGTCCACTAATCTTCACAGAATTTTTGCAGATTTAAAAATGATCAATTCTCGAGAACAATAATTTGTATGCAAATATAGAAGTCTCTTGACAACTAATTTATTAAAATTCGACATCCCAAAACCTACTTTTGGTATTAAATAACTATTGAGAAATAAAATAAACAGTGATCGATGATATTTAGATCAACAAAATGCAATTCTTCAAATCATATCATATAAAAATTAAAACAAAATAGAGAAAAGCATAGTTTATACAACTTTGATTTTAAACCTACTTTGGCATTCCAAACTGTCTTTCCTTGTTCTGAAATTGAAGGTTGTCCCGTCAAAAGCTTTCCAGACGAGTCTTTAACACTTTCTTCAACAAAATCATGCTCAAAACTGCCCAAAATCATATTTATTTTACTTGTAATTTCTCAAATGAAATAACATGAGAACCTTATGAAGGGAATGCACAAACAATTAAGAATATATTCTATGCATGAAGAATAAAGCATTTTTTATGAATAAATACAAATCAATCTAGAGCATTTTGCGACTTTGAAGAAAACAATACTTTTTTAAACAGCATATTACACAAATGTTACGACTAACAATCAAAACAATTTGGGAAGACATCCCACCCACATATTTGTTTAGCCTACAGAAATACAAGAAATTTACAAAATAGACAAATAAATTCTCAAACTTTTGAGCAAAATGCAAAAACAGTGGAGACATAAAGAGAGGTACCTGACCGGAGTATGGATAGACAGTTTAAGGTTTTCCTTCGGCCAATTTACAACAGCCTAAAGCATTTGTGCAAAATAATATGAAGTCAAAATTTACCATTAAGGAAGAAAGTTATGTTCAGGTTCGTTTATTTTCTTCTTAAAAGAATTTATAATAAGCTTATTGAGATTTATTGTAAAAATGTATTTATTTCCCATAAAATTATTTATTACCATAAGCAAACAATAGTGTACCTTAGAGAATTCGGGAGGGATGAAGAGCCGCGTGTATCGCTTGTCAATTGAGAGGTAATCCCTCTCAATACTCACCAAACAAGAAGGGTAAACCTGTTCAGTCAGATTAGACAATGTGATTTCAATTAATAAAACTTGAGAAATCATGCAACATTATATGATAGACAAAAAATTAAAACATAAAACAGGTCTACTTTTAAGGAAATCAATGCACTCCTTCCTGAAGTATAACAGTGGACTGATACTCCTGTGTGTAATCGATAAGGATAGAAATACTCTTAAAAAGATACATGCTCTTTTATCTAGATGTGTGTCAAGGATGCAAAGAACTGATATGGAACATTTGAAAAACATCCCAAAATCAAAAGCAGGGCCTGACTATAAGGAACAAAAAGAAACCAACTAAACACCAGAGAGAAGAACGGCAAAGATAACATAACATAGGATTTGGAGAAAAGGAACAGAAAAGAACAATTAAAACCCAAAACGCAAACAAGATTTCTGAGGATGCACACTCAACAAGGACAACGAAGACAAAAAGGAAGCAAAGGCAACTGAAATATCCCCGCATCGTTAAATCAAATCATGGGGGCTAGTAGAGAACAAGAGTGAATTACTCAATAAATCGAGTCCAAGGTTTAAAAAAATGGTTCAAGTGCCAAACTATTATCTATAACAGGAAATACTAAGTCTTATAAGGCAATTATCCAAGGATCTCCAGAGGAAAAAAGCAGCACACCAGGCTCCTTGAAGAGAAATATTCTCATAATTATGGAGCAGCCAAGTTTTCATTTCCTTTTACCTTGCAGACATATTCTCTCCGTTTTTCTTTAACAGGTGAATGGTGCCTTCAGCATAACAGAACATTAAGTTAGTTACAGAATGCTGCAAGATATACAAGCAGCTAGTTATTCAGAACCAGAGCAGGACGCAGAAATAGAAAAATCATTAAGATCCACCTATGTAATGCGACACGATGTGGGGAGTCCCGTCGTGAAGATTTTCCCTCCTTTGACAAAGACGAGCCACGAGGATCTTTTGAAGTGCCACGGGGATCTTTCGATGACCTCACTGGAGTTCGTTCAAGTCTAACTTCAAGTGCACGTTTGCGTTCTCGCTCCCTCTCCTTTTCACGCCGCTCCAGCAAGCGCTCCTTTTCACGCTCCTTTTCACGATCTCGTTCCCGTTCTCGCAATCGCTCTCGTTCTTTCTCCCTTTCTCTGTCCCTATCTCTGTCACGCAAGCGATCCCGGCGACGCTCTTCTTCCCTAAGTTCAAATTCCCGCAGGTAACTAGCCCGGTCATCCTTCCGATCATGTGACAGCAAATTTCCTGAGTAATCCAAATCCATAGCACTTCCATGAAGACCTTTTCCACTGGCATAATCCCTACCAGGTGGCAGGCTCACTCCATAACCAGGATTTGACACATTCTGGGAATACAAGAGATCATCCACATTTCTCCTTGGTGCTGCTCCTAATATTGATGGTGCATGTTGTCCACTGTATGAAGTAGCACTTAGCATTGATGAAGCATGGGGATCAGAATCAATCCTTCCTCCATAGGACATGAGATCTTGGGTTGGGTGACGACTTGCAGCAGCCCGTGCTGCAAGATAATCAGTTTGTCTGCCAGAAACGTGTTGCTACTTAGTGTAGAGAGAAATATTATTACCATTTAACACAGCCAGACACTGTTGAACAGCTTCTGCCCAGTGTCATCAGAAATTCAAAAGACAACAACTGCTTTACATATAACACTCAAAATAGAAGAATGAATCATATTAAGCAAAATAACATTATCTCAAGTTATCAAAAGTTGACTCATTGATATTAAGCAGCATTACCCAAACATGTAATGCAAATTATTCCAGAAATAAAATGAAATACCTGGTACCCCCATCCAGTGAGGCAGCTTGCAGAGACTGAGATTTCAGCATTTGCTCTTGTCGAAGCAAAGGTGCCTGATCAATGCGGTCATAAATTTCTGGTTGCTGAATATATAATGCAATATATGATTACAATAAGAAAATAAAAAACAGGTACAAAAGGTTTCTTTCTTTTGTTTTGCAACAAGTAGCGATTATTAGGACCTAACATGGATTCTCAGAGAAACAAATAAAGCTAGTAAATTCTTCTCTGGGAGTAAACACACACCTGATGTTGATGGCTATATCCAACAGTATCAGTAGCATAGCGTCCAGTTGTATCGCTTGCTAAGTCCCTCCCAAGGTAACCACTCTGTCGTTCACCATATTGCCTTCTATCTAATCCAGAGTAATCCAAACTCTTGTCACCATACAATTGATCAGATTTGTGGCCATACCCATGGCTTGAGGACGAAACATAGTCACCAGAAGCAAACTTGGGTGAATCTGAAACACCCAAAGAATATCCTCCACGAGCATCTAAAGCTGATGACCCAGCTCCCTTAGCACTTAATGAAGGAGCCTGTAATTGAAAATATAAATATATAAAACTAATTTTTCACATGAACCATAGCAAAAAAAAATAAATGATAATGATTCATAAAACACTGACCTGCTGTGCGGTGCTCAGAGCAGATGAACCATAAACAGAACTATACTGTCCTCCATACTGAGCAACGGAAGCATGAGCCCTATAAGCATCAGCATCCTGTGAACCACCTAATATTCCTGAATGCCTTGAAGCTGCGGAATGCGGAGCAGCATCATGTGCTCCAACGGAAGCTCCAGAATAATTAGCACTCAACTGCAGTCACAAAATCCAAAATCAACGCCATAAGCTATAAACAAAACTTCATGCCTTAAATATGACAAGTTATATATCAAATAAATAAAAAAGGTGCCTTATTATGCAAATATTGAAAGATGGGAAATTTCAATCCATCACATAATTCATGAAAAGTTGTTGAAATATTTCGAAACTCTTACGTTTTGGCCATATGCGGATTGACCCGTGTACGATTGGCCGTAAGCACCACTCCCTCTGGAGGAATACATGTTGATCCTTCAAGAGAGACCAATCCTGAAAGCAAGAACAATTGATCAAATCATTAGTCAGAATTACAAAAACAACAAAACAGATTGGGGATTTTCTTTTATCTTTTTTCTTTTCATTTTTTTTTTTTTTTTGTATTTCTCACTTGATTATAATTTTTGACTCACCGATTAATGAAAGGGAAATCGAGATTCGCAAATTTGTACGGAAACTCGGCAGATGAGAAATCGAATTGAAAAGTGCGAAGTGATTGAATGGGAAAAAAAGAGTACGAAGAAACCCTAGAAAGAGTAGAGAAGAGTGAGTGAAACCTATATTTGTCAGTGTTATGCGTTATAGCAATTCCAACTCTCCAAATAACCGAGCGTGCTAATTTGACATGACGAGTGTTTTCATTCTGCATTTCGCGGGTATTAATCGGCTTTGGGCCTGGAGTCGATGTTTGCCTCGGCCCAAATATAGGGTCTGGGATAAATAAGACTATGTTCATCCAACCTCTAATTTTTTTTTTTATCGAATTTTAATTTTTAGTAGCATAAAATATATTAACATATTTTAAATTATGATGATATTTTTAAGGGTAGAGAAACAAAATAATGGGACAGATGAGCATTTACCTAATAAGACTTTTATTTGATAGAAGGCTAAATAAGATTTATGTATGTTTAGATTCGCAATAAGTTTGACAAAATTACAGTGACACTAAGTTTTTGTTGAAGTTCTAAAGTGTTGTTTTAGTCGATAACATGAAGGTTTAATGTGATTCTTTCAATCTCAGTGTGAATCCAAACAGCACACGTGTTAAAAAGGGTGTGAAAAGTGCATTAGAAATAATGTGTTATGACGAATTGACTTACTATAGTTACAACATATGTAATGTTTGATATAATCTCAACTAGACATTGATACATTTATTTATCTACTACAACATCTTTTTTTTTATTACTCAAGTTCATATTTGGATCCATATAAGTACTCGTAGGTTGATGTGTCATTTTTCATGTCTCTTTGAGTAAATGTGTAAGGTATATTTGTTAAGATATAAACATATCTTTTTGGGAGTGTGTCACCTTGACTCTTTAGAAAGTACTTCAACTTTGAAAATGTTTTATTTCAAACGCCTTAGCTAAACACTAACTTAATATTTGTTACTCCCTTTCATGGCAAGTGGTTGATAAATAATGTTTGATCTTTTTAACTTTGTTTGCATTGATGGATATTATTTTATCATTCTTCGATGTTATTTGTATATAAAATTTTCTCTTGAAGTTTCTCATGTAAAAAGTAATTTTACAAATCAAATTATTGTAATTTCCAACCATGACTGGCAGCAAGAAGCAAAATTACCATGATTGTATTCGTGTATGCAATTGGAGCAAATATCACTTAAAAGTCAATTTCATAGTTTTTTGGGAATCATATAGCAACCAATATGATTTTTTATCTTTCAATTGATCAATTAAACTTATATTTTATTATGTACATCCATTTGCGTATAAATATTCTATTTCGCTCTTTGATGTGTACATCTAAATAATCATGTATTTCTTCTACTTTACACAAGACAATGCCTTAGATATAGAAGTGGGTATGAATGTACTGTTAACGTTTGTAAGGAAGGCTTTACGAGTGGGTGAGATTTTTCAAAAAGAAAGATAGTTTGAATGGGGATATAAAGGTTGTTTGGTGCTTTTTTTTTAGTTCAATTTATAATGGAAACTAGAAGGTCTATGTCATCATGTTTTGTTTGGGCTATCATTTTATCCTATAAAATTGAAGAATTACTTATCTCATTAAAAGAGTCGATTCGGGCTTTTGAACTTGTGTTGATTTGGGAATGGCTTTTGACTTTCTCAAGTTAACTAGATTATTTTCATACATTATATCTATTTCAAGCCTAAGTTTAGATGCATGTGCTTTTAGATTTTTATGGATTTTATATAAGTATGCTTGACTGGAAGGCCGTATGTGTTTAAATTAAGACATGTAAAATTGATCGTATATGATTCAAGACTAGACATAATCAAGTTTTTCAAGCTTATTTGACGGAAAAACATATGTGTTTAACTTAAGACGTGTAAAATTGAGTTCATTTGATTCAATACTAGAAAAAAAATTAAGTCTTTCAAGATTATCTTCCTTAATTCCTTGTGAATATAAGGTTGAGTAAAATATGTGTACCCCTCGTGAAAGGTTACATCCTACAACAACAAAATTTATATGGAGGATAAAAATATTTATATCCCTTTTCAGGAGGGCTTTAGGATTTTGTTTTCTCTTGTCTTGATTATGTTAATTAACAAATTAGACATACTCAAAGATTTACAGTTTAAGATTACAATTTGTTGAAAACTTGGGTAGAAAGAAGAAATAACATCTATAGGACACTTAAACCCTAAAACTTTTTAATGTAATCGATTATTAAGATATCTTTTAGCGAGAACTAGCTCACCTCATAAATTTTTAGCGAGAATGAGTCGTCAAATGGACTTGCTCGAGCAAATCAACCAAAATATCCTGATAAAACACCAGGGTTGAACTTTTAAACTGTAGCCCAAATAAATTTAGTATTTTTTGGCTGGACTCGACAAAAGATCATATTTAATTTGGGCTAGCCCAATCAGGTTGCGACAACCCATATAAGCTTGAACATTTTGGATAAAGTGGTATATGATGGTGTAATTATTGTTGGTGCAATTTTTGATAAAGTGGTATATGGTGGTGCAATTTTGTGACAAACTGGACCATAATGCAAAGGTATACTACAAATTACATGGCTACCCTAAACACCCTCACCCATTATGGTCACAATACTCCTCATTCTTATTCACAAGTTTAGATCATGGGCTTTGGTGCAACTTATCATATCACAAATGCACTAGACAATTTTCATCTCACTTACCCTTACCATGGTTGAGTTGAGGTTTTGGTTGGAGATGGCAGTGATGCCCCTACCACTAATACAAGTAAAACTTGCATTCACGCTAAACCTAAACCTATACATTTATCACATGTTTTACATGTTTCAAAAATTGCAAAAAATCTCATTTCTATCTCATCATATTGTCAAACTAACCCTATTTATGTGGAATCTTTCTTTGGTTATTTTTTTATGAAGGATCTAAAGACAAAGGTTAAATTTACTGATGACAGATTTATCTTGAGGAGGCACATTAGTGAATAGTATCGTTAGAATATAATTATAATTATTATGTTCATTTCAGTCGTGATTGTGATATAATCTTGACAATCAATGATATCCTCGTCATTCCAGTAGTAATACATTATTTCCTTAATCTACGAGCTAGAATCTTGGTAATGGTCTTGTAAGACACATTACACAAACTAATGAGCCAACAATATTTAACATAAGTGACATTTTCTAACTTATAAATCAAATTTATAAGAGTTATAGAGAAAACTTTATGAGGATCATTAAGGACATCCTAAATCATTTTAATAAAAATGTCCCCTTTAATGTTCCATTGAGATTAATAAAAAGACAATTTTAAATCTATTTGGATCTAGCACCTTGAAATCTCTAATTAGAGATGGTAATGGGTTGAGTTTGGGTAAACTACTATATTACTCATCACTATACTCGCAGTTTAAAAAAATACTCATACTCTCGTGGATATCAACTTTAATACTTGTACTCTTATATTTTGAATACTTAAGTGTCCGTGCCAAGTACCCAAATTTTAACTAAAATAAATCGATAAATAATCGATATTATTGTGATTAAAGTTAAAAATTATCTAAATATCTTAAATCCAACTCATAAAGCATTACAAATCAAAATATTTTCTAACTTAAAACATTTCAATATTTCAAACGAGCACACACAATAATAAACATCTAAAATATTAAGTTAGTGAAATATAATAATACAAAAACTCTTAGTCATAAAATCACCACTATTTACTTCTTCATTATAATCAGATTTTTAAAAAGTTTGTATATATTTATCTTTCGATTCTAAATATTCTAGTGGTTAAGTGATATCAATAAATGTTACAACATAAATAGTTAAACTAAACACAAAGATAATATAATAAATAAATAATATATTTCTATAAATATGAAATGTATACTAATATAATATATGTGTCCACACTCACTCAATTTTATGAATAATTATATCTCTCCGTATCTATATTCATTATGTAGATTTTTAGTCATGTAATTTTTTTTTTCCGCAAATTTCTAATAAATCTAAATTTAATTGATATCCCCAACTCTTATACTTCTGAAAGACATACCATTATAGATATCATCTTTAATAACATTAACATCAAGGAGCCCAATATCTTCCAGACTCAACTTAGAAAAAAAAATTATAGCTACTAATAATTTATTTTTAAAATGGTATGGGGTTTATAAACAAAAGTAGGTATGGAATCTAAAAAAATAAGTAGGTACAGAGACGGACACATTCAAGATACTATAGTCAAATGCTTTAAAAACTATACCGATAACAACGAAGACAATAGTTCACCGTTTAATTATTTGTTTATGATTAAACCGTACTTGAACACATAACAAATTATTATTATTATTATTATAATATAATATACTAAATAATAAATTATCAAAATATTAAGAATTAAGGTGAATAAAATTTTAAATTCCCATATAAGATACATATTCTGATAGAAGATTAATAATTAAAATCTAATATTTTGTCAAAAATAAAAAATCTATGTATACTAGCCTTATAGAATCTTTAAATACAGTTTTAAAATTTTAAAAATCACAACACCTTTTTTGAATAAATAATTGATTGTCACTAGATTTGAGCTGTTTTTATGTTCAATGTCTTATTATTATTATTATCAAAATATTGATAAGAATACCTTATTCAGATTTTATCTATTGCCATCATTTCAATAAGAAAAAATATAATTAAAGTTTCAATAAGAAAAAATATAATTAAAGTTTAAATATATTTTTGTTGTTTATAAATATGTTTTGTTTTGATTTTAGTTTATATAATTTTATTTGTTTATTTTATATTTTTGTAAATTCTAATAAATTTTCAAAAATTCATTTTAAAATTTTTTTTAATAAAAAAATAGTGACATAACTAATTTTGGATAAAGGGATATATGGTGGTGTAATTATTGTTGACTAGACAATATTTAATATTTAGAATTCATTTTATTACCTCATTTAATTAAAAACTTAAAACTAATTAATAAATCAAGTAAATAAAAAAAACTCAATAGTCTTCATCTTCAACCTCCAATTATTTTTAATAAAAACTCAACAACCTTCATCTTCAATCGTAATTTGTTCATCTTCAAATCACAAATTCTCATATTTGATTCAAACTCTAAAAGTTCTAATATCTCTTTTTTTTTTAGACCACATTTATGACTCTAACTAAATATGCACTATCTCGGTTTTGGAAGGGGCAGGCTTCGTGGCCAAATCTATGCGGGGTAGAAAAACATACAATAGAAGCACTAAATTTATCTTGTGTAACATTTTTCAGTCTTTAGTTAATCATGCAAACACAAATATTAAACTATTGAGCAATCCAAATTATACATACCCTTACACACAAAAATAAAATTAAAAATCGAAAGAAATTTTAGGAGGAAAATTGCAACCACAGTGATAAAAAATAAAAAAAAGGAAAAGGATAAGAGAGACTAAGACCATAATATCATACCATAGCCAAATCACAAGAAGACGAACATGTCTATAATAAGTGTGGTTTCATAAAAATAAGAGATTATAATTTTTAGGGGTTGGATCAAATATGATAATTTGTGATTTGAATATGAAGAAATTAAAGTTGTTGAATTTTATTAAAAAAAATTGAGATTGAAGATGAATATTATTGAGTTTTTACTATTTATCTGGTTTATTAATTAATTATTAGTTTTAAGTTTTTAATAAATAAGTTAATAAAATGAATTTTAATTTTAAATATTAAATATAGCTTAGTCAATAACAATTACTCGGTCACCATGTGTTATTTCATCCAAAATTAGTCATGTTACCATTTTTTTTTATTAAAAAAGATTCATAACAAACTTTTTTAAAACTTGTTAGAATTTGCAAGGTATAAATCAAACAAAAAAAAAAGTTACATGAACCAAAATCAAAACGAACTATATTTGCAAGGACAAAAAATATATTTAAATTTATAATTAAAGTTTGTAAGTTCGATTCCTATTAGTAACATTGAAAATAAAATCAATATAAATATTTTTGTAAGTGTTCGATGGACATAATGTTTTCTATACTTTAGATTAGAACACCATCCTTCCACTCTAAATTTTACATATGTAAAAAATAATAATTAAAGTTACTGTTTTTTTCCCTTTCTTTGAAGATTTTTTTTTTGTTTCTCATAGTATTGTCCACTCTCTACGCAACCACAAAGATCAATCACTGATTTGGGACATATTTAAAAATTATCTCTTGGTGAAATTTTATACTTTTGATCCATTGGTCGAATATATGACTATCTCTGTGATACCCTTAATCCTAAAATAATATATATATAATAATTTATATCATATTCCTATAAAATTTGATTCAAATTAAATAAGTAAAATACAAATTAAAATCATTATTCCCGGTATCACTTATTAGAGCAGGGTTCCTCCCAAACTTGAACTTCAAGACTCATTAACCTGTAATAACTGCGATTTCGCAAACGCAGGGCCCAGCCAGTCAAACACAAATAACGAATGAGGTGAGTTTTGAAATCATGTTAATAGTATAATATGAGTAAGAAGAACACGCAAACAATCATAATAAAACCGTATCATAATCACTTTACGATATATCAAAATATTTAATTAAATAGTATCATACTATAACATCAAAGTCACCCAAGTAAAATAATCATCTCATTATAATATGCATCAAATCATCTAATTAATATTACCTTTGAAACACATCAATCACAACAAAACAATCACAAGGAAATGCAATGCTATGCATGAGCTTAGACTCTACTTCACAATGTGGTACCATTCTAACTCTGAAGTACTTGGTTAGGAGGCCATGATACTATGCCACTACAAGAGTGGACGGACAGTTCATGAATGGCCAAATCCTCATAGATCCCCTCAACTCAACCCGAGACACATATACGTGACGGTCGGGGTACTCTTGTGTTGTACGGTAGCTCCCGGCCTTAGGGAATAACCCACTAATCCACTTAGGAATTCCCCACTAGGTGTACCCCCAAGGTCTATCAGTCTTACTTTACAGTTCGACTGTAGCCCTCCACGATCAGACTCATTCCCCAGAATCACTAGGCTTGTTATGCCCTACCTATATGATGACAAAATAATCTTCACTTCACAATTCACAATATTTATTTTCTCCCCCCATTAGCTTAGACTACTCCATTAAGAGCGCCATATTTAAGAATCATCACTATCTCATCAAGTATGGGGTACTTCAATATTTTCATCACAATTTTATAAAAACATTAATCATAAATAATCATAATCATCGTATAAACTCATCACAATTTTATAACATCACTATCATCAATCAAAAATCATCATTATCATCAATCAAAAATCATCATTATCATCACGTAAGCATATATCAAACCATGCATCCATATTTTATTATCACATCACATAATTTCATCTAAGCAAACATGTACACATAATTTCATTCAACATCCAACATCACAATAATAACAAATATCAATTACCACACAAGTATCGAAAATTAAATCAATCAACACCTTATAAAAATTTCTATTTCACATTTTAACCTCACAATTCTCATAGTTCAAATTAATCAATTTATCTCTCAAAGGACTACTGCCGTACGTAGCAAGCCCCAGATGAATCGTTGGGAAATACGGTTTTCTCGTTCATATCACAATATGTTATACTCATGAATTCAAACGTTCTCTCCCCTCTTATCTTATTTTGACGCTTTCACACATGAATACGATTCCACGAGCAAATAACCTTTGTTCATTGACTATTTGTCCTTCAATCGATCTAACTCGACAGTTTATGGGTAAACGTCAAAAATAAATTAAGAGGAGATATTCTAAAAAACTAAATTCCAAAATCGGTCAAAGAAAATTACCATAAATCAGAAACCCAATAAGTGGATAATATAGTCACTTTTCACATGGTCGTTTTGGCGTTGGTTTCACTCAAATCGGACTTACGGTTAAGGAGAACGGTGCAAAATAACGAATTCTACAAACGAAGAAGTTGAGTATTTTAGAGAGAAATTGGAGTCGTTAAAATTCTGGAAAATTATGTTTAATTGACGAGTTAAATGAATGAAATAACATACTCAAATTTGGATGAAAACGAAGAAGCTTTTACGGAACAGTTATCGATCACCGGTGTCAAAAACGATAGGTTGTTGTTGTGTTTACTCTTGGGCTCTACGGCTTCCCATTCAACTCCCTTCCATTTTATTTGTTTTGTTTTGTTTTATTTTACTACAAATCAGGATTCACTTATTTATGTTTTTATTTTGGAAAGCGACGAATAGAAAACAAGCAGCAAAACCTAACAAACTCATCTAAATATTAGCAAAACCTAACAAACTCATCTAAATATTTGTAAAATTAGTTAACAGCCAATGCCTACCTTACATATATCAATCTGATTCTACAATTTAGCTTGTCCTATATATTTTAATGTATCATTATTATTTATTTATCTATTTATTTTAAAGAAACAATTATATGGATATTTATTTATTTTTTTAATAATATGTTTAACTATGTTTTATTCTTCTTAATGGATCTAACCCATAAAATACATTTTTATAATAACTATAATTATTACTATAATATTTCTCAAAATCAACCCATAAAAACACATTTTTATAATAACTATAAATAAATATAACATCAATAATTTATATTAATTACTAAATCACAATAAAGATGTATAAAATCATCATGTCATATGAAATATATAAAAGTAAAGAAAATCAATCACAATATTAGTAATATCTAAAGATAATTAGTTATAAAATAATTAATAAATTGCAGAAAATAGTTATAAATAATTGAAATACAACTATGTGCATGTTCAACATCAATCATGCGTACAGAAAATATTACATTAATTGGGTACACGTATATACACGTAAAATTACATAAAATCTTTTTCTTTAAAATATATATTACACTAAAATACTATTATTATTTTTTTAAATATATCAAATGATAAAATATAATATGTATTATTTATATCACTCATGTAATATAACATGTATCAAACTAGCACATCATAGAAAGCATCTATATGACGAAAATTAGCTACAAAATTTATCAACATATATTCTAAAATAATATTCGTCATCAAATTAATTATTTAAAATTCTATTTAATTAATAAAATAGTTTATTATAAAATTTGGGGTGTTATTACTCTCATTACCCCAATTTAATTTTATTGAATATTCTTACCAGACAAAGCAATGTTATTTTTTCATTAATATGAAAATTGATCCTCAAATTCGTAAATATCAGTTAAAGTTGTTCATAAATTTTGTGAATCAAATATATTTATGAAATTGTAAAGTGTAGTTCAAAATAGCCTCTTTTTTATATAGTCAATTTAATAATTAGTTGTTAATTTTATTAAAAATAATACTTGAACCTATGACTTTGTTACTCCAACTAAACCTTCAAATCACCTTATGAGTTGTAGTTTAAAATAGTCTATCTATAAACTTTATAGATTGATTTGACATATTAATTAAATATGTAATTCTTTCATATTCATCTCGTATAAATATCATTACAACATGAATAAATTTGTCTATCAAATTTAGGTTTTATATAGCTTAATTTTTTGATAATTAATTTGTTTGTCTTTTAGATGACCATATTTCATAATCAATTTTTTAAGGTGAAATAATATTAAGATCAACGTTGAAAAGTCACAAATTCAATTAATGTATCATATTATAATCTCACACAATAAAAAGTTATATATATATATATATATTATCTTGATTAGCAATTAACAATTTCAATAATGTATTATCAATTTATAAAATCTAAAGACTAATTTAATTCACAATTATAATTTTAAAGTTCAATTTATGAGTTCACTATATTTTCTTAATAATCAAAAATTAAAAAAAATGGGTTTTGCTGACATCAACTTCACAATTATATGAACTTTATGTATTTGTAGTATGCCAATAATATTCCTCCAAAGCATTGAATGCAATCTGAATGTGGATAAAGACACACTAGTGTTATTCAAAAAAAAGAAAATAAAAAGTCAGATAAGAGATAGGTGAAGAAATTATAGTCACTGATTGGAGCATGGCATAAGAGCTTTGGTGACGCATATTCTAAGGTACATAAAAGTCTTCACAGTAACCAATCAAATCCATACAACACTACACAAAAGACAAAAAACCTCAAAGATAAAAGGGCCATTCATTTCATTGCAAACATTTCAAACACCTTGATTTCTCTTGAACCCTCTCTTACAATACCAATTTCCTAGCAACCCTTTTCCTTAATTTTCCTCCAAAAATAACCATTAATATTTTAGCCTATAGTTTCATATTTCTCTCTTTTTTATTCAATGAATGCAAGAACAAGCTCTGATCTTCCACCTGGTTTCAGATTTCACCCAACTGACGAGGAATTAATTGTTTATTACCTTTGTAACCAAGCAACATCACAACCATGTCCTGCATCTATCATCCCTGAAGTTGATATCTATAAATTTGATCCATGGGAATTACCTGGTATACATATTAATTATATTGTAATATTACTATTCTTGTTTGTGTTTCCAACTTCTGTTTTCCAAGAAAAATGGAACAAAATAATCTAAAGTTCAAAGTCAGGACATAAAGTCTGACTCATGATTATTTCAGTTAGTTTTTGAGATGAGATACTCTCGATTAATTCGACTTTCACTAAAGTTTATAAATCACTTGAGTCCACGATAATATTATTTTAATATGTATAAATTTGATTTTGTTTTTTAATATTAACTTGTGATCATAATGAAATGCAGATAAATCAGACTTTGTAGAAAATGAATGGTATTTTTTTAGTCCAAGAGAGAGGAAGTATCCAAATGGGGTGAGGCCAAATAGAGCAACTGTTTCTGGGTATTGGAAGGCTACTGGCACAGACAAATCAATCTTTAGTGGGTCTAAACATATTGGGGTTAAGAAAGCTTTGGTTTTCTATAAGGGTAGGCCACCAAAGGGGCTCAAGACAGATTGGATTATGCATGAGTATAGGTTAATTGGATCAAGAAAACAAACCAATAGGCAAATTGGATCCATGAGGGTAAATCTTTTAACCCTTAATTTGTCTCTACGTTAGTTTTATACTATGATTTTCGAACTCTAAAAACTTATCGAATAAGTCACTTGTTTAGTCTTAAAATTGTAGATACTGTCGAATAATTTGATTCTAAAATTAAAATATTCAATCACATCAACTCTTTTCGGTCCGTCACTTTAATACATGAAATTATCTCGTAGTATTTTTCAATTTTCAAAATCATTTCAAAATTTTGTTAATTTTAATGGACAAATTGTGTAGCTTTGCTTTTCTCTTTGGTTTTCTATAACTATATTTAATTTATTTTTTATATAATTGACCTTACCCTTATGTTTTTTCATGTGTCACCAGCTAGATGATTGGGTGTTGTGTAGGATCTATAAGAAGAAGAATACCACAAAATCATTTGATACAAGAGAAGAATACCCTACAAATCAAATCAATGTGACCCAAAGAAATGATGATGATAGTGAACAAGAATTGATGAAATTTCCAAGGACATGTTCTCTAACTAATCTTTTGGATATGGATTACTTGGGTCCATTATCACAAATATTATCAGATGGATCATATAACTCAACATTTGAATATCAAATTAACACTGCACATGGTGGAATAATTGTTGACCCATTTGTAAAATCACAAATGGTTGAAATGGCTTCTAACTCTTATGAAGCTGATTCAGAGAAAAACAATGTGAAACAGAATAGCAGCTTCAACTCAACCTTATTTGGGAATCAAGTATATGACCATAGAGAATGATAAATTAATTGCAAAAAAAAAAAGTAAATGACATTGGTTTATTTAATTAGGCATGACGATAAGCTTCACCAATAAAATAATTCTGAAGATTCTTTGTAGAAATATATAATATATATTGCATCACCCTATGAATTTTCAGTTATATTATTTAATCTGATAGCTCCATCAGAATATTAGTGATACATTTTTCCAATACTTTTTATTTTATTTTAGTGGGTGAAATTTTATAAAGACATGAACATAATAAATTTCATTCAATAATAATCTACATCTATATATATAAAGGAAATTCCATTTTTTTTTTGTTTTTTCTCATTTACTCTTTATTTAAGTTATTATTTACAATTTTATTTTTCTTTATCTAATCAAATAACTGAAGTTAATCCTAATTTCAATTTTAAAGCATATCTAATGCTTAAATCAATCTTAACAAATCAAATATAAAATAATTTTAATTCAATTTTGAATTAGAAAAATAGTGATTAAAATAGTAATAAAAGCGTTTAAAAGATAATGTTAAACAATTCGGTTGCTAACATTAGAAATTTTCATCATCACATAAAACGACAAGCTAATTTGCCTTTGAATTGAAGTGCAAAATCTAGAATTACATTCCATAATTTGATACATTTCAAACAAAATGCTTATATCATGCTATGGTAGCTTTTTATGGTCCTATTAATAGAAATAATTATTTATTGTGACGAACGAAACAATTGACCAAAAAGAATAGAAAGTATAGGAAGTCAATAATTGAAGCAAGAAGAAGTTATAAGAAGAATAGTAGTTAATTTAATGTGTTATGTTGTCATTAATTAATTAATTGTGTTCGTACTATAGTGTTGCTTATCCAAAATGATGACGGCAGTATATTGGTACAAAAAGGGAATGACGTGTTGAAGAGGTTGGTATCTGGGCATGCTTTTGAGTTTTGAGTTTTGAGTTGAGTTGAGGCTTACACATACAAAATCCTTGTATTTGCTTTGTCATGAAAGTGCTACTTAATATAAATAAGTAGTTGAAGTTAGGCAAATCAATCATTTGAATTAGTCGTTATGTACTATATTACTCTTTTATAATTCAATTTTTATTTATATAATCTTTCATCATAGCCACCTTTTATTACTTGAAAATTGAACAAAATACTTTACAAAATCAATACATATATAGGATAACAATAATTGTGTAGACACCGGACCAATATGTAAAAGGATATTTATATAAGTATGTTTTACACAACTAACTACAAATAGGTAATATATTATTTAGTTTGGTTTAAATAGAACTTTAGGGATGTTTAGTGTTTGCATAGTCTTAAGGTATGTTAACAAAACCATGTTGACATGAAAGCTTAATTTTGTTGCTTTTACAAATTCATGGAAGGATAGTATAGGATGCGATTGTCGTGCATCCAAACATGCTTAGTTTAAGACACCACCAAGTGGATGATATGAAATGAAACATTTGTTAGTAAACTCATATATAGACTTTAAAATTGTGCACATTAATGCTTGCTAAGGGGTCTATTAAGGAACTAAAGTACTGTGTATCGGTCCAAATTATTTTCTAAACCGATGAATGCATATTTTTTTCTTAAGAAAAATTACCAATAGACACCCGAACACTTCATTTATGCATTGAAATCCTCTCTACTTATCACCCTCTTCATTTTTTCCATTACCAAAATTTTGATAAATATAAAATATAAAAATGTGACATTTGATGGACTCAGAATATTTTTATACAACTAAAAACATTTAAATTTTAGTAATGGAAAAAATAAATGGAGAGGATATTGACTCCTCAATGACACCTTGAGAGAAAAAGAAATAAAAAGAGTAATGTGACATATGTGATACATTAGTGATATATGTACATCAAAATGATAGATGTGTATCATTAGAGTGTTTTGAATCTTTTATGATAAATGTTTACTATTATGCCAAAAAATATTATAAATACTAACAAGTGTCTTAAAGACATTTGTTAAGAAATTAAAATGTAAAATTTTGTCATAAAAATTGTGTATTCAACTCCTAAAAGTTAAAAAAAAAATTGTTTTCATTAATTACAAAATTTCTACCAAATGTTAGAAGGACACACACACGAGTAACACCAATATTTTATTTATAACCGACCTATCTTTAATATAATCAACAAGGTTATTTTGGCCAATACATTTCTCATATTCTCATCTCTCCCACTTTGTGCAATTCTAATATGATTAAAAGGTCTATTATAGACTTGGATTCCCTGTAGTCACTGACTGCACGCAATCACGTGAGTGCGTAACCATCTAACTAAGATCGAACGGTTCAGATCTTCAATCCAATAATTTTTTTGTTCTGAAAAAAATCAAAAACTGTTTGAGATCAGAATCGTTTGATCGAAATTGAACGGTCACACAATCACTGACTACGTGAATGCGTGCAATCAGCGACTACACCAAATCCAAATTTGTCTATCACACCACAATGCAATGATGATTCCCACTCTACCATGAACACTTCCATGATGAGACTAAGATGCATTGTTTCCAACCTCTCGAGCGTGGTAGTGCAAGGTAGTTTACGACGCCAATGCGGAAAAGTTGCAGGTCTCCCACACCTTTGTTACTTGAAAAGATACTCATAATTGAAAAACCAATTGTGGTGATGGTGGGGGAAGAAAGACGACATTAGGGTAGGGGAATATTTTTCGGTTGTCAATTTCACCCTTAAGTGCACCGATACAAAATCTATTAATTTAAACTTAGACTCATCTAAAGTGAAAAATTACTAAAATGAGTATTTCAATGATTGATATTATAGCCACCAATGATTGGTCATGTATGTGCACATAATATCAACAATTCATTTGATAATCAATGGTTGATATTATTCATTTTATTCTCTAAAGTAAATTGTTCATTTTAGATAAACAAAATCCATCGATTTGGATACCTTAACATTCACCTACTATTAATAAATAATAATTAATAAATAAAATATGAACTATACATTACTAGTTGACATTTTAAGAGCCAAGTTTCTCGTTGTTAATTTAACAAACTGGTTAATTCAAGCGCATTCATTCATTCACTGCGAATGAATTTCTTTACTCACTTCTTAACAAACAGATCTAATGATTCTATCTGAAAACACAATTTAGCACAACAATAGTATTGTTGTTTTCTTCACAAAGATGTATGGCTAATAAATTATAATTTATGTGAAAACAGATGAGGAATTAATTATCCTGAAAAAGCATGAATACCTTTGTAATATATACATCATCATCTGTAGCTTTTTATTACTCCTTTGTTGATGTGAGATCATTTAACATCAAACAATTATTAAAGATACACAAATCCAAGCAGAAGTCTATGAAATTAGTCTCAGCTTACTTTCTTTCCATTCATCTACATTGGCTTCAACTTTTGCTTGCACAATTGAATGAAATCCTGGATATGGTTCATAGCCAAATAGAGTTTGGAGAGCCTACACCAAACAAATAGGCTTACATTCAAACATAAATGAACAACAAAACTGCATCGGAGGTTCTTTAACTTAATTTAAAGTTTCAACCAAGTTCTTTATTACTCCCCCTTATCCTTTTTATAAAAGACAATTGGATCAATAAAAATGGATGTATTTTACATCAATTTTTGTTGACTCAATTATCTCTTAATAGATCAAATTTTGTTGACCCAATTGTTTTTTTTTTATAAAACAGACTGGAGGAAGTATTTTTTTAGATAAAAAAAAGTATTTTATCTTTAGAAACGACAACTTTGGATCTTTAGTAATTTTTCATCCAAAATCATGAAAAATTGTCTTGTTTTACCTTTTTAAAAAATATAATTTGTCATTTTGGCTAGTATTCAAAAACTGAAAGAGTTATGATTTATACATTTTAATGGGACCAGAATGGCACCAAAATTTCCAAAGTAAAGACATAATGACAATCTACATTTCAAAGAATGCCAATTTTCACAGTTTTAGACGAAAAATAACTCAAGGTCCAACGCTATTGTCGTTTAGAAAGATAAATTACTTTTTGATCTAAAAAGAAGATAAATGACATGTTTGAAACTTTAAATTAAGTTTTAGGCAGAAAACAAAACATGAGAACAAATAATATTAGGAAAAATATGAAAATTTTCTGTACAATACCTCCAGCAATACAAAGAAAGGAGCCATTACTAAGGCCTGAATGAGGTTATCCAAAAGAGCAGGCGCTCGTTTCTGCGGACAAAAAAAATCTCAGGTGCATATATAATAGGGTAAGTCAGGAATTGAGTTATAACTTATAATAGCAGCAACTTACCTCAAATATTCCATGACCAATGAACTGTCCTATCCAACATACCAGCTGAACCACCAGAACAACCTATTTATGAGATTATTTGAGAATTGAGGTCAAAGATCCAAAAGTCACAAATTTTATGTTGATATTTATGTATGCATCAAACAAAAATATTTTTTCCATCAAAACATAAAAATACTTTTCTTATCGCCATTTGACAATATCCATCTTTGGCGTGATATTCTAATAACTGAAGAAAACAGCATAGGTATTCAGTGTCAGATGAGGCTGCTGACAATAATCTCTTATACAAATTTATGTTATATATGTTATGATGCAAAACATATGGTATTAACTCCTGGATATAATAATACTAGACTCATAATCCTAATTCAATGGGATAACAAATCATTAAATATAAGGAAATAGGAAACCAATCGTAAGAGATAATTTGAGATATGCATAGTTACTCCAAGATAGAATCATGATGTTATGAGATATCATTTATGTTTCTGAAAAATGTAATGTACTATGCAGAAAAGGGTTGTATCATTAACTCTGATTAAAAGTACATGCAATAGATGTTATGAATGATATGGTTTATTACAAAAGAAATTTAAGCATAAAACACCTCATTACTAGAGGTAGCAAAATGGAAGGATCGATTGGATATGGATTGTAATGGATGGATCAAAATAATCCATTAATTCATTTACAATCCACTAAAAATTCTTAGAAATAATTCAATCCAATCCAATCCATTAAAAAAAAAACCCAACCAATCCATCCATTATCACATTTTGATCGATCGATATCCATCTAATCCACTTAATAATTTTTTTAATATCATAATATACCTATAATAATAATAATGGTTTTTAGTTATTGTTGCAAAAAAATAAATAATGGTTTTTATTATTCCTAAAATTAATTTATTCATTTAATTAAAAAACTATTTTTTAAAATATTAATAAAACTGTTTTTAAAATATTAAAAAATACTGAAAATGACTGTTCTTAAATATTTTAAAAAACTCTTTTTTATATTAATTTTAGATAGGTAATTAATTTAATAATTAATAATTAGATAATAAGGGTGGTAGCCGGAGGCAGTGCTCCGGCAGCCACCAAGGTGGCGCTTTGGCATCCAGCCACTACCAACCACTCTATTTAAATTAATAATTAATAAATTATTATTTTTAAATTATTTTTAAAAATAATTTAAAAAATTTTATTCTGTTTTTTATTTTAGCAAAACAAAATCTGTTTTTTATTAAAAAAAATCTGCTTTTTTTTAATAAAATTAAATCATTATTTAAATTCGATTTTTTAAATATAATAAAGATATGAGTAATAGAAATAATAATTAAAATTCTGATTTTTTGAAACAAATTTTTAAAAATAATAAAGTTTAAATATGGTTTTTAAAAAACAATAAATAAAACTATTTTTAGAATTATTTATTTTTAAAATAATTAAACAAAAAATATTTTTTTAAATAGTTTTATAATAAAATAATATTATTTTGAAATAAATATATAATATTTTCTTAAAATTATATATATATATATAAAATGTAATCCATTGGATTTTATTAAATAAACTATGTGATCCATTGGATTTTGAAAAAAAATTGGATGGATCAATTCATTCATATTTTTAAATGAATG
Organism: Cicer judaicum; assembly: GCA_037974835.1. NCBI lineage: Eukaryota > Viridiplantae > Streptophyta > Magnoliopsida > Fabales > Fabaceae > Cicer > Cicer judaicum. Next base: position 3,156,036 of record JBBPBS010000858.1, read on the forward strand.
GATTGGATCCCATCAATTAAAATTTATATTAAATAGTGGATGGATTTATAGTTTGAAGGATTGGATGGATGGTGGATAATTGGATCAAATTGTCACCCCAACTCATTACCTATGAAACACTCAATTCATTACCTAAGAAACACTGACACAGTCACGGGTACGAACACATCGGCACTAATATTAATTTGAGAAAATAAAAATGATAGGATATAACCGCATGCATTAGAGTCATGTAAAACACGAGACACACCTTTAATATGAAGTGACATGCTACATAATTCATTACAACTATGTCTTCTTATTAATAATAACTAAAATATAGGTTTTTCTAATGATTGTGGAAGGAATAAGGATAGTTCAACTATCTACTCCTCAACCTAATAAGAGAATGGGAACTAACAAAGAAAAAGCTACCAAAACTTCTCCCAAAATTTTCTTAACATCAAGAATGAAATGGTGGAAACGAACAAATAAGCACCCAAAAATGAAAGGACGAACAAAGCGAGTTAAGGAACAGAGCAATGCATGATTGAGCAACAAGCAGACATGAAAATTATGCAACTGCAATACTGTGCGTAGATTAGAAATTCTACTTTTACATCATAAACACCACCATTAGACAAGACCAAATATTTTATCATTACAATAGCAACTGTAAGGGTATAAGGTTCTAAATACTACATTTCTTTGTTACAAGTTGCAACATTAGTGATTTGAATAGCATGCTACAACAGTGCTATAGCATTGTAGCAGAGCAGAGCAGCCACTGGCCGCTACAGGACCTGCTGTTGCAGATCAGTTTTATGTGGCAGTTGTAGCGGCCAGTATAGTGGCAAAAATAGCAGTCCTCCCACTGTGAGCTGTCCGCTATCTCGCTATAGCGTTTTTGGGGTCTGCTATTTGAAATTGATAACACTGTGCAACATGTATATATTTTGTAACTAAAATTTATCCTCTAGTATGCCTGTTTATGAATTGAAAATCCAAAAAATATGATGTGCCTCTAGTGCATGTCAGGCAAGGCAACAAATCCATATGTAAACAGATTAAATAATTTTCTTTTGTGGGGAGAAGATTTGAAACCAAAGGATTATGCTTAAGAAAATTTAGTGACCATTCATACCACAAGTTGCCTAATTAGGTGTGGAGGTGAAAATTTAGTGATTATTCATACCACAAGTTGCCAAAATAAAGAATCTTGGATCCACCATGTGATTCATAAAATGCATATATATTATTCAAACTCAATTTCTAATTTTTCAGAGCCTATCAAACTTGGAGGAAAACTCAACTAGATAGCTAGACCAACGATACTTTAGGGTAATGGAGATGAGAATGTTGAGATGAATAATTAAACAGACCAATGTACAAGAAACGATAAGATCAGAAACTAATGTATTCGGGGAAAAGTTAAAGCACCGATGTCAAAGTTGCATAATGTGGTTTGGACATGGGAGGAAAAGGTCAATAAGGTTTCACAATTTCAGTGAAAAACAAGTTAACAAAATGGAGCATTGCAGAGAAAAGTGGTTTATTCAAATCCTGCTACGCCACAGATGTTGTAGCCGCTATTAGACAACACATTATACTAAATAGTATATCATGGAACGCTTTGTTCAAATTCCGCTATGCTATCTCGCTGCTATTTGATTATATTAAGCATTAGTCAGATGAAAATAATAGAGGAAGACAAGAGATAACTTATGAAGAAACCATGGATAAGATGAAAATAATAGAGGAAGACAAGAGATAACTTATGAAGAAACCATGGATTAGAGAAGCTTCGCTCAAACTGATTTCATCAAAACATTGGCTTTCAATATAAATCAATGGCATCGGCTCATTCATATAACTAAATTCACCTAATAGGATAAAATCTCTTTGAGGTTATTACATCTAAATATACCTTTTGCCCATCTTCCTTTTTGAACAAGTTTAGGCTTCACATCAGAATATGAAGTTAAGAAACAATGGACTAATTCATTGCTATCCCTATCTCAAATATTGTATTGTAGACGAATGTACTTTCAATCAATGTTGTCAATAGCATGCTACAGCGATAGAGCAGTACAGCACACATAATAGCAGAGTAGTTTAGTGTCGGAGCTGTCATGGCGAGATAGCACCAAATCTCAAACAAGATCGAAAATTCAAAAAAAAAAAAAAGTCTTTGAAGTTTAAAATTTACAGCTTTTTGGTTGGAGTACTTTAGGAATTTTACAATTAAAAACACCAAAACAACATTTGGGCTTCTCCTCTCTCACTGATGCTGTCATTTTTCTCGCTTTTACTAATCAGTAATAGCTAGTTGTTGAATTTTTATGATATATAGCATAAATTAAATAAACAAAATAAAACATTCAAAATACTGGCCATCACACTTATGTATTTAGGGTCACAATGCACTAGCTACGCTCTGTTATCTAACTTTGATAACATAGATTTCAATTCAAAAATGTTATTTGAACATCAATTTGGGGTAACAAAGTTTGACAATTTTTTAAATGGTTAACGAAGTTCACACACATGGTAGTTAATGAAGTGTTAGATTTGGTTTATATATCAGGTGTTATAACTTATTAATCATCTACTGAACTTCATTAACCACAAATTTAAATGTGATTAGCCTTGATTTTCAAGTGTTCAAATCCACAAGTAGTTGAAATACCTGATATCGTGGTTAATAATGTTCAAATTCGTGGTTAATTAAGTTCAGTTGATAATTAACGAGGTATCTAATTTTGATATATCTATTAACAACTCATGGAACTGCATTAACCACTTGTTGAAATGAGTTATTTCTGTTTCAATTTCAACAAGTTACTTGTTCTATGATCAACAGTAACAGCAATCAAGCATTATCCCACTAGGTAGGGTCGGCTACATGGATCAAACAATGCCATAACGTAGTAATGTCATACATCATACCACTTTCTAGTTCATTAGTCTCTAGGTTTTTTCTAATAGTTTCTCTTATAGATTTTCTAGGTCTTCCCTTGCCTCTAACGATTTGACTACCCTTCATTTGATCTACTATCCTCACTACATAGTCCAAAGGTCTCCTCTCCACGTGTCCAAAACCACCTAAGCCGAGTTTCTACAATCTTTTTTTACTATAGCTGCTACCCCAACTCTCTCGCTAATGATGTCAATCACGTCTAGTCTTTACACACATCAAAGTAACATTCGCATCTCGTCTAATTGTTCTATGGCCAAATCAGAAAAACACACAGATACAAAAAAGACAAAAACAAGAAGAAAACAAACATGCAAACAAAAAATCCAATTAGCAAAAGACAAGAACGATTATTCAAAATTGTGTACCTTCCAAGCTAGAGACCAACCAAGTTGACGAGCAAGAAAACTACTTAGAACCCAACAAAAAACACAAAGCAAAGCAGCCAAAGAACCAGCTTTGAGATCCAAACAAGCATAAAAAACCGAGTAAAGCAAAGTAACCAAGAACCCAAAATTCCAAACCAAAACAAAATGGAGGTTACCGAATAGAAAAAAGTCAAAATTGGGGAGGTCGAAAAAGCGGGGTGTAAAGTAGAGTATGAGAATTGCAGAGAAGAAAATAGGCCAAACGAATAAGACGTGAATTGCTACGTTGATGGGATTGGTGTGATATGATCCGTAGAAAGCGAAGTGTTTTTCGAGATCAAATAGTCCAGTTCTTCCCATATTGAAAAAAAGGATTTTAGGAGAGAATGGGAAAGAGAGAAGTAGATGTTAGTTTGATGACGTGAATGAGTACGAGGAAGTAAAGGTTTGGAATTGACGGAGACGATAAACAGGGTTTGGTAAAAATTACTTGTCAAATTCAAATACATCAAATTCACGGCTAAATAATACCAACGACTTATTTTTTACCAACAAGATCTGGGTTATAACTTATAAACACACAATTACGCGCTTCTCAGAATATAAGTATCTAAATCATGCGTGTTTTTGCACGAAATTTTGTGTTTTTTTTTATTATTAATGTAATATGATAATAATTAATTATTAGATTGATTAGATTTAATTATTTTAGTATAAAGAAATTTAATTTTTTTAATGAGATACTAAGAGGAAGAATTCAACTCAAAATAAAAATAAGGTAACTTGATTAATATTTAGAAAATAGAAGAGGGATAGGTTTGTCTTTGCCTCTTTCTTTCTATAGTTTGATGATAGAGATGTGATACTAATACTTCAAGTCACTATTATAAATGAAATTTAAATTATTTTTTAACTCATTTAATATTATTATTCTCAATATATTATTTATTTAATTTAGAGTATTGTTATATATTTGATATTAAAAAGAGACAATTTAATAGATTTAACTTGTATTTTACATAAAATCTAATAAATTAATTACATTTAATTATATTTCTTAATACTTGCATAATTTTTTTGGTTTTTTATAATAAGTACAATACAATCTTTTAATAAATATTTTAAAAAGTACAATCCAATCTTTTTTTTTCTCTCTTTCTCAATTTTTCCCCTTTCTCACTAAAAGTAAAAAAATCATTAAAATTATCAATTTACCCCTTCTTAAAAATTCATCATTAAAATGGAAACAATATTCACTAAAAATAAAAGATTGAATTGCAACTTTTTTTAAAAGTTAATCATGTACTTAGAAAATATTTCAAATATTTACTTGAAAAACTGAAAACAATAGATAATATTCTGAAATACGCTTAATACTATAAATTTAATAAAGGTATTTTAGTTTGTGGGGGTATATATAAAAAAATGAGTAGAGATAAAAATATCACATCTACGTCAAGTATTTTGGTCTATCTAATGTGTGTTAGTTTAATTCTTATAACTAAGAGATTTTTAATAGTATTTTATTTAACATTTTCACTTTAGACCAACATTAATCTTATAACATGTATTTTCTTAGACTATGTTTAGATTAAAGATATGAAATTAAAAAATGAAATAAATTGATGTTTCATTGATTCAATTGCTAAAAATATAATTGAATAGGGTGGAACACAATATAATGCATTTTATTCTATTCTATTACTTACTTTCACTTTTCTTTCCCTTCAATTTAGAATGGATTAGAATCTTTCATTATTCATTTCATCTTAAAATATCCAAACAATGAGTGTATATTTTATTTCATTATGCTTCATTTTGTTATGCTCTGATCTATTATGTTCATTTTAACATATCAAAACATTGTTTTAGTCTTAATAAATTTGTATTTGTGTTCTTTTAGCCTTTCTATACTTAAACACACTAACACAATCTATCTTCTAACTTAGAAAGATTTGAGAATTCTAATAAGAATATGAGAGATTTATAGAATTTGTTTACAAATCAAAATAAATGATACTCAAATATGTTGATTCACAAATCTAAGTGTGTTAATGATGATGAAGATAGCTTGATAGATTTGTACTTTGAAAAAATGTATTATAATTTAAGTGTAGTATGTTAGATTTGAAGTTTACAATATATATATATATATATATTAGAAGTGTCTGTTATGATGTAAGAGACTAATCTTATAGGCACATATCCCAAAATAATATGTTTTTTTATAATGTTTTGATCTTTTGGGTAGTTAGAGTTTATAATATTTTAACTTTTTTTTTTGTTTGTTTATGACACAATGTTCTTAATGATCTTACAACATTTTTAACAGTAACATTGAGATTTTGGGCACACAGTCCATAATTTTTGAAATTTTTTTCTTCAAATTATTCAATTTGCTATGCAAATACCCCTAATTGCTACACTTCACACTCCTCTCAAATACCTACAAATATACTAATAAATACTAATTTAAATCTTAAAATACATGCACATTGAATATTCTTTGAACACCTACAAACGAATCAAATCCATCCACTATCATCAAAATTCTACGAACCTTACAAATGAATCAAATCTACTATCATAAATGCTTCAAAAGTTTCATCAAAATCAAAATGCTTCAATCTCCAACAATGACTTTGACATCTTTTTTTAAGAAGAATGACTTTGAGTTATTTTCCCAACTCCAAAGTGGATAATAAAGGTTCCACGTGGCATAATTTTAAGGCCAAAGTTTATATAAACCGGGCACCACGGTCAGCCAATAAAAACCTGCCCAAAACTTTCCAATTCCAAATACACCATTCAAAAATCAAAACTCTCACACCATATTTTGATACACAAATTATCCACACACACAAAAAAATGTCTAGCTTCACTTATGCTACTACACTACTCCATGCTCACATCAAAACCAAACACAAAACCACATCAAAAACTTCAAACAACAACAACAACAACCCTTTACCTCTTAACCAAAATGTAACCAATAGAAGGAAACTAATTTCAACATTTCTAGCCACATCAATACTTGGAACAAATGTTAGCACAACACCAATAGCACAAGCACAAAATTGGGGCACACGTTCTTTTCTCAAAGAACATTTTTTTGAGCCAGGGCTTTCCCCTGAAGATGCAGTTGCAAGGATAAAACAAACAGCTGAAGGGTTACATAGTATTAGGGAAATGTTGGAAACTATGTCTTGGAGGTATGTTATGTTTTATATAAGATTAAAACAGAACTACCTTGAACAGGATTTGAAAAATGCTCTCTCTACTATGCCTGAAAATCGTCGCAAGGAGTATGTTAAAACTGCTAATGAGTTGGTCGACAATTTGACTGAGGTATATGCTTAATTTGTTGTGTTTGAATCACTTATTAATACTTGTTTTTTTTTTTTTTTTTTTTTTTTTT
>JBBPBS010000858.1:3162858-3193137 GCA_037974835.1 Cicer judaicum
TTTTTTTTTTATGGATGAATTAAATTACTCTATGAAATGTAACAACTTGTGTTATATTTGTGTGTTTTTTAAATTAATCTATTTTTTTGAAATCAACGAATTTTGAAACTAATCGGCAAAAATTGTTAATTTCGTGATTTATTTTGAATTTGTGTTAATTTTAGGGATCGATTTGTCTTATTCCTACAATTTTAGAGGCTTACACACCAAATATATTAAATATGTTTGTTATCTTTTAACAAATGAACTACACTCGTTGAAAAGTGATTTCCTTTATTAATACTATCATAACATGAGTAGCTTATGGTGGGAAAAATATAAATTTTTATTGGATGGTATTTATTTGTACTAGGATATGTTGTGGTTTTGGACCATGTATTTTCACATTGTAAGTGATTTGAAAAGTCGATTTGAGATCAAACAAATCAAATTACACAAATAATAAATCTCAATTGTCGATTTAAATTAGACGGTCAAAATACAATATTGCATAATATATTTATTGTATTTAATCCAAAACCCATTTGTCCTTTAAATATTTAAAAACTAGTAATTTGTTCTGTAAGAATAAGAATCCACACAATGTTTGCATCTTGTAAGCACTAGTTATATTTTATTTCAATTTGATTGTTACCAATGGAAAAATGAAAATAGAGAGAACCTCATATATATAGATGATGAAATTGTGAAAAATGAATACAAATTTTCTTAAAAACTAACATCTGGTAACAGATTAATTGTCTGAAATAACTATATAATCATAGATGAATCATATAATTATGTATTGTAATTATCATTATAGTCATGTTAACATGTGTTTTATCTAAATTTCCAACATGTTCCGTATAAAATAAAATATAAACAAAAATGATAGTTGAAAAATTAATATATTAAGTATTTAGTCTAAATACATCAACTATTTTTGTTTATGTTTTACTCTGGAAGGAGTAGATTATGTTCAATTAGCTAAATAAGAGTGCATAGGTTCTACTTATTCATTAGCTTTAATAAATTATTATGTGTATAATAATGTGATTTATGGTTTTTCCTTGTTCAGATGGATCGTTATGTTCGGTCGCCAAAGGTATATGAATCCTATGTATACTACGAGAAGACGTTGAAATCAATAGACGAACTTGTGGCTATGTTAGCATAATAATGCAAGATTGAAGCTGCAGGGTATTTGGAATTCTAATTGTATAAAAACATCTTGACATTTTTTTCTATCTTTTGAATTTTGGATTTTAAATATTTAACATATATAGAAGGTTTAATTTAGAATGTTAAACTTTAAGCATATATATGTAAATGTTTGTCATTGGAATGTGCAACTAAGCGTATTATGTCATTAGAAGAAACTTGAAATTGCATATACATTAATGTAGTATGTAGTATCCAATACAAGGTATAGAAAGTGAGAAACACACTTTGATACAAATGCACATAGGTGAATTTTCATTTTGAAGAAAGTAAAATAATTCCAAATGAGCAATTTAATTAGGTTCGAGAGATTGCAATATGTGATAGAAGAATTATTATTAGGAAGAGAGCAACTGCAACATAAGAGCCAATAAGTGAACCAGAAATGCGTTCACAGAAACTGTTGTATTGTTGACAAATTGGAAACCAATTGGCTTGTGAGTTTCCATAATGTGCTATGTACACAATTGCTGCTGCTGCTGAAGCTGCGGCTGTTAGTAGACTCATCATTCCCTTCACAATAATATTATAATAATTAACACTAACTTTATTCACAAAATCTTTTTTAACGACAAAGTTGTTATATTTTAGTTGTAAAAAAAAATGAGAAAAAAATTAAAACTAAAAGAAGAAAATGAGAAAATAATGAGAACATGGACATTATAGATTAACATGCTACAACGGGTTTCCATTATTTATTTGATGTAAGGGTTTCATTTATTTTGTTACTTGTTAATTTGCAATAATATTAAATTAACTTAATATCATTAAAAAATTGGATACACCTACTATATCAAAAGTTAATATCCAATTGGATCTTTGGACCTTTTTCTTAAAAGATTAATATTAGAAGTAGGGGGTGTATAAGTACATGTCTCTCCTGTGAACTTGTTTTGGCATGTAAATAATGGATTGGGCTGGTCCCAAATTAAGACAAAAAAATAAAGATAAACGTAGACAAAGTAAAAAAAGAAAAATCGGGTTTGGGTTATATCCGTTTTTATTACAATATTTTTGAGTTGTAGTAATAATAAAAAAGCGGGAAGCAGACAATAATTTTCGAAGTATGGTGTAAGTGAGTGTAATCTACTCTTTAAGGTAATAGTTTTTTACTTTTGTATACGTATCTTGAAAAACCGTTATTTAATACATTCAAAACTAAACATCAACGCTTTTAAAATTCCACAACTATATAAATTGTTGTCTATTTCTATTTTCAACTAAAGTGTTTTAGTTGTAGCAAAGTGAAGTGTGACTTAAAGTATAAAATGTCGTAGTGTCCGTTACAAATTATTTTAAGAATAAATAATTATTTTTTGTTATTATTGATTTACTCTCTCTTAATAAATTATCAATGAAATTACTAACATAATAATTTGTAGCTTATGTTATAATTTGTAGCTTATAAAACAACTTATAATTATATGTGACTTGTTGTGAGTTACTTTATGTTTAATTGTTTTTTCTAAACAAAAATTTAAAGATTATGAGCAATTCAGTCTCGTCTCATCTTTATTTTATTTCGTTATTAATAAATCCGTAACTCATCTAGTTTAATTGATTAAAAGACAGATTAAAATCTAAAATTTAACTAGATTAAATATAAGAATCAGGTAAAAGAAACATAAAACCCGTTGTACCCGTAATTAGAAGGACTCAATGTTTACCATGTCAAGAAGAATGAGAAAAATTCTACTTTTTACTGCAGTGCTCCTGACTATATGGAAAATTGATAGGATTAATGAAAGCACAAGATAGCCACAAACAACAGAGTTGGCCATCACAAAAAACCTGAAATATTCATGGTCAAATATTAGCCAGTATTTTATCTACTATAAATTTAATTTCTCACGACAAAATCATCTAATAAATTTTAATTAAAAAACATTTAGAAGAAATAATTAATTGGCATATAGTCCAAAACAAAACATTTTATATTGTTGACAAATTATAATTACTCATATATATAATTTTAAAAATAACTAAATTAAAAAGTGAAACAGTTAATAGATTGATAATATAAATTAAATTATAGCACTTACACAAATGATGGAAGGTCATCATATTCAGCCCTGAATTGTATAAAAGCTGTAGCAAATGGAAGCCTCTCATCAGTTGTAGCCATAGATACTGCACTAGCTAGTGTTGCAACACCTCCAATAATTCTAAAAATACAATCCATTATAGATAACCCTCTTTTCACCCCTTTTTTTCTGTATGCATCTTTAGACACTTCACCAATTTCAATTGAACCACCCCCCTTCATCTTTTTTTTCAACTTTGTAAAAACTTTTTTAAATTCTTGCTTAAAAACTCTAGCTAGGATATTGTACTGTACAGTACTTGTGCTCCTTAACTATCCAAAAATGTGCATTTATATAGTTTGGAATTGTAAGTCAAATTTAGAATATCCGAGGATGATCATGAAAAAGAAACAAATTAGCCAATAATGTGTTAGGTAAATCCCATAAAAATACAAAGTATTAGGTTTTGCCAAGTGGTTTGTTTCTAGAGCAAGACACGTGTAAGTTTTGAGATTTTGCTTACATTACGATTCCAAAATGAACATGATCTGTCTAAACTTAATATTGTATCAGCAAATATTACATTGACTAACTTAATTTGTCATTATTTAAAAATAATTATTATACAAAATCAATTATATTAATTGAATAAATAATTTTATATTCTAAAATGTATGAGAAATAAATTTTAATAAAAAAATTGATAATTTTACTAAAACAATGATAAAATTGTACTACAGATTCTTTATCTTATTTATGTTTAACATTTAGGTCACTTTTTTTTTTCTATTTATGTTATTCATCTTTTAAAATATTTACAAATTAAGTTATCTTTGAAAATATTTATAATTTTTTTTTAGTCTTTTATCTCTAAATATATTTATAAAATTATCATTTAAAAACGTTAATAGCTCGTTAAAAATGATAATCGATATTTCCGTGCAAGATTATCATTAATAATCTTATTTTGATATTAATAAAAGATAAAGAAAATGAATATTTTATAAAATAATACAAAATAAATTTGTAAACACTTTTAAAAAATAAAACTACGAAAAGAATTAAAAATAAAAATTATTATTACACATAAATAAAATAAATGGTCCACTTTAAAAAGATATTGTCACAATGGGTCCAACGTGAATATGGAGTGATGATATTTTCCACTAAAATTAAACATCAAAAAGAGATTATCATAAATCAACTAAAGTACACACCTGCTCGTACTTATTCAACCATTTATGCATTTAACAAATATTATATATATAGCACAACTGACCGTATTCCTGCTCCACTATATGCAGTCGTTTTGGCTAAAATAATGGCATTGATAGGATATTATTTAGGATTTGGATTCCAAGTAGTTATTTTATTTTATTTATATAGTAAAAGATAGTAATTACTTGTTAATTTTGTTTGAAAAACTTTTTGAATTTATTATCTCTTTGTTACTCTAACTTCTCCAAACAATCATATCATTTTATGATTCACTAATTCCAAACAACTATTGCGTAAAGTTGTTGGATTGAAGATTGACACTTAAGTTTCGTTGTTGCATTAAACTACGTGATATCTTATTCTTTATAGACTTTTAGCCATATAAGAAATATGAGTGTGTCATCTTATACACTCTACCCATGTTTCTTATAATTGATAAATAATGTAAAAAATTTAAAATCAGATTAAATGTAAAAAATTTAAAATCAGATTAAAACAAAATCACAACCGTTATTCAATGATAGTCACATAATAATACTTCGTGAAAATTATCACAATAGAGAATTCTTTTAAATTTTTTGACTCTCAATATATCTACACTTTCTAAAACAAATATTTAAATTGTATCTCACAACATGTTGAAATTCGTATAAGTGGTTAGTCTGACATCAACTAAGAATGAAGAAAATATTCGATCTCTTTGAAATCCTTAATATTTAGTTCATTACCACTGTCACATATCACATCTATAGTGCCGTGAGTGATTTATTATTGAACAAAATATTATTGTAATTTTAGTGTGAGTTGTAACCTATATATCTATTACTTTAACATTTTGAGTTGAAACGTGGGATAAAATATACATTCAATTATTTTTAGAATTTTAAGAACTTACCTTTAGAATCAAATTTGTGTTGAACATTTTTCCTAATACACTTGCATGAAGGATTTGCATTCACATAAGCTCCATATCATCCTCAATCTAACATGTAAAGAGGAGATAGACATGTAGCCAAAGACGACTTGCCGATTTACATTATCCCAAAACACACTTCATAGTAGCCCACTTTATACATTGTGGACGTGGACACGAGTTTGCTACAGTCTTTTTTTAAACAATTAATCACTTTTAAAAGTTTACATCAATTTCTTACAATTTTATTTAAAAAAAATGAAAATATGAAAAATAATTTAAAAACCGTTTTAAATAATAAGCTGTTTTAATAATTTTTTTAAAACAAAATCATTTTTATAACTTCTGTTTGAAAAAAAAATGATTTTTATTGAGACAAATAAACACAAAACAATTTTTTTTTAAATCTATAAAAAAAATTAATCTATAAATTATCGAATATCAAATTTTCAGCACTTATTCACATAACATGTCGTTTATTATAAATTTAAATAAAAGTGATTTTGATATATAAAAATAAATTATGAAAATGATTGTGTTTGTTCAAAATTTAAAAAGGAATTTTAAATCTCTCTCTTCCAATTTTAAAATTATTATTTTTTCAGAATCTAATTCAAATAGTTTTTTTTTTAACAAAAGAATTATTTTTTGAAAAATAGTTACACAAATATAACTAAAACATTAAAAAAAAAATTACTTAAAAAGATGATTTTATGCCTATATAATCTTTAAACAAATGTACTTAAATTAAACTAAGCTGAATTAGAGAAAGAGTTTTCGGCAAGTCATCCTTGGCTGCAGTATCATATCTCATGTTCACATGTAAGACTTCAGATGAACAACACATATAAACCATCCAAATGAGTGTCATATCATGTTTTCCTGCAATGAAAAGGTAAATTGCCATGATAAGTTAGGGAAAAATAACTTATTTCCATTATAATTCGAGTACTTGTTTAAGTTTTTTGGTGGAGAAACTAGTTCTATGAGATGTAGGAGAAGTATATGATTTAGGAGATAATTTTTATATGATTTTGAAATCATAGAGTACTTCATAAGATAGTGTCTATACTTCTTTCAAGTATTGATTCATAAAGTAATGCAAATATCATCCTATTATTGTTGTTTGAATCTTTTCCATTAAAATAAAAATGCACACTTCATGGTCCTTTTGATGGACTGTGTCCCTATTCAAGGCTCCAATCCTTCTAATTTATTGAACTGTATTTTCTTGGAAAATTTATAGAGTCAATATATCATAATTATCCGATAATATTAAACACCGCAAATTTTGAATTATTTTTTTAAGAAAATTCTTTAAATTAGATTTTCTAATTTAAACTTGACTCTTCTGATCTTCGACTTAATGAACGGTCTCAAACAATCAAATTGTCTCGGCTTGTTGACTACATGACTCCACAAATTGTGAGATTAAAGAGAATCTTGACCATCCCTAATTTAATTCACAAAATATGTTTGGTGTAAGGTAATATTTTGCAACATAAACAAATGTGCTAAAGATGGAAACTGCTTTCTTTATTTATAAAAACTTAAATGGTGGTATAAAAAAACAAAAATTATAAAAGTATCAACACTGTTGAATTTATTTACCTATATCATTAGGGAAATAAATTAGACTAAGTGGCATTTTCCATTCTTGTTAGAAATTTTGGCCACTTATCTTATTTCAAACAATATCAAAAAACATAGATCAACTGATATATGTTTACTAATAAAGAAATCATGTTGACATGTTTATTGAAGGCATAGTATAAAACCAAATGAAGAAAGTTAGGAAATGAAAATAAAATGAGTCTAAGGAAGAGAAGAACATTGTTCCAAAAATATTCAATGTACTCACATATTTCATTATTCATATTTAAGCCTGGCCATTAACTAATTAATATAAATTAATAGCTTTCTAAAGAGGAAGAAAAACTTGTGTTAAGTGGACTTACTTCTTTGTGAATTAAACCTTCAATTCGAGAGCATGATCTTGGAGATTAGAAATTATGGTCATTTTTAGAGCATAGCTCTGCCTCTATTTATTTAAGTTGTTATTTGCAAATGGTTTCGAAGGAGGTTGCATTTAAAAATTAGGATATTGACCTTATAACTTTAGTATGCAGCATTTGAAGGCTATGCTTTCTTGTGATTTATGAGGGTATATATAAGAGAATTGGAAAGTCTTAAATACCCTGGCTTTGTATTGTACTTGCCATTGGATGAGAAGTATAGAAGGCCAAATTGGGTTTCACAAGCTTATATAATATGCAAAAAAAGTATTACAAGTAAGAAGCCCAAAAGGTGAATCTATTCCAAAAGATTATTCAATTAATTTGTAAGTTTCAAATTTTAGGTGATATCTAGAACTCATAACAATTACCTATCGAAAACTAATATTCTTTTTTGTTACATATATATTTTAGGATACTTTACTTAACTTTAACTTTAAGTGATGTTCATTGTCTTCTATCAATTATAATCCTTCCATTTTCATTCAACTTTTTCGTTGGGTAACTCTCTCTATATTATTTTTTGGGTATGACTAATATTTAAATAAATCGCTCGAACCCTTTAGAGTTTATTTAAAGATAAATCCTATAAATTAAACTGTAGTATTTAAATATAAATTTATATGATACATTCGAAATTAAATATTGATAAAAAGATATCATATCCGCTCTGCAATTAAATATATATATTGGATGCTCTACAATCAAAGACATATATGCAATTGTCGAAACTCTAAGTTCGAACGTCATGTATTTTTCATTCGTGTTTTTCTTATCTATGTCTTTTTAAATTCAAGTTATTCTTCTAAAATTATGGAACATAAGATCAAAGGGAGGGTCAATATCAAATACTATTCTATTAAAAAAAGAGATTTAACGTAATGCATGAGCCAAATTAGCAATTAATTCATATTATTAGAAAATGACACGATTGTATGATTCATTTCACTACCCTTTCTAGCATATTAGTACTCATTATGGAAACAAATCTTATCACTTTCATGGAGAAAAGATTGAGGTGAAGTAAGATCAGCTGTTGTCAGCTAGAAAGCAACTCACATCACATGCACATAATGCAACTTGTGTAAGGAATATTTCAGGATCAATTTTTTTAAGAAAAGATCCAAGTTGCTAAGGAATGGAAGGCAATGTTAAGTTTAGCTTATATGCATATAACAATAATAATTTTTAAGATACCACATATACGATGATAATAATTTTTAAAATAGAAATAATGGAATATATGATATTGTGTCAATGTAAAACACAGATATATATTAGATATTAAATATATATTAATTTAATATATTGGTGTTATATATACTCTCTGATTATTATTATAAATAAAAATATAATATTAGTTTTTTTTATTATTATCATAAATAAAAATTATTTATTTTTAATTTATTTAATGTTAATATTTTTAACATATCTTTATTTCAATAAAAAAATATTAACATTAATAGTTAAATGTTTGATATTTAAATAAATTATTTATAAATTTAAATTATATTTTATATAAAATTTAAAAATCAATTATACTTCAATAATTATAAAAGTAATTATTTTTGTCTAGAGAGAATACATTATAATAGATGATAATGAAAATCAGAATAATTCTTTACAGATATCATACCAATTTGGAATATCAGACACAACAAACACACAGAGTTATTTTTATTAATTTTTAATATAGCAAAGAAGGAATATAAAGAATCCACGTGGGTTTGGTTATGCTGTGGGATGTGTAGCTAATAATTATTTCGTGTACCAAATTTGATGCTAACAGAACAGATCGGCTGATGTACTTTGAGATTCGTACCTCAATCCTATGTTTGATTAATGTACAATACATGGTCTAAAATAAAGCACACAGAAAATAAAAAAATCAATCAAAAAATTCAAGCATTCCAGCAAATATAAAGGAAATTAACTAAAGCACATAGGTTATCCCATCAAAGGAGCAAAAAAACACACAAAAAGTTCAAGCATTCTAGCAAATTAAAAATGCAAAAATAAAAAAAAAATAAAAAAATGTACATCCATAGCGATAACTTGGATTTATGTATCAACTTCTCGTTAAATCGGTTTTGTAAGTATGGGAGTGGCTTTTGATGAATTCTCCAATTTGAAATGAGAATAGTTATGTGGCCTACCTATTCTTTTTGCTCGCAAAGCCAATTTGTGTGTGGATAGTGTCCCCCTTTCAAAATAGAGCAACCAACGTTTCATTACTTCGTGCTTTTCTCCCAAAAAAATTTGTATATTCTTTAACTTAGTCAAAACTGATACTCATATTTCACAGGTAGAGAATAAAAACATTTTATGTAATTTATAGTTCTATTGATACATCTAATTAGGGGTGTTAAAAAAAATCAAAAATTGATTCAAATTGTCGAACCGAACTGAATTGAACTAGTTTAATAATCAAACTGTTTTCGATCTGATTTTTTAAAATTAAAACTAAACCGAACCGGTTTTCAGTTAGAAAAAACTGAATCGAACCGAACCGATTTTTAACTAAAAAACTGAACCGAACCGATTTTTATTTTAAAAAATTTGAACTAATTCTTTTTAGAAGTAATTAGAGGTAATTATGTAAATTTTGGCCTATATGAACAAAAAAACTAAGTTAAACCAGTTTGGTTCGATTCAAAATAATAAATCGGTTCACCACTTTTATAAATCGGTTCGGTTTTTTGAACTGAAAATTAGTTCGGTTCGGTTTTTCCAAACTAAAAACCAATTCGGTTCAATTTTCAAACGGTTTTAGTTCAGAACTAAACTTTGTCCACCCTTACATCTAATATTAGAGTTAGTGAATATTGGAATTGTTTATGGCAATTGAAGGTGTCATCAAAGATTACTTATTTGTCATAATATCTTTCAAAACTCCTATGTAGAATTTATTCGATCTTTCAAAACTCCTATGTGGAATTTATTCGAGATAAATCAATTATGTAACTTATATTCTTGCAAGAATGGTCACACTCTTAATTAGTCATTCTTGTATTGAAGATATTATTATTAATGAAATATTATATGCAATCTTTTTTGTAGAAAAAAAAAAAAGAAAATCAGTGGACTAAGTTTGAGTTTCAAAACCAAAGCTCTAACCGCAATGTTGAGATTTTAGAAATTCTGCACGATGACCGCACATATGCAACATGTATCCACAATTTACACATTATTAGAAAAATGTTTAAACTGAATTTTGATTCCCTAAAATAAATAAAGTGTAAAGTAAAAAACTTAAAAATTGATATTATAATAAAATTATGATTAATTATAATGTCTATTTTTAATTTCTTATTCAATTATTGTTATTGCTCACTTTACTTTAGAGGAACCAACTTCGTTTAAACAACAACAACAATTCAAAATCCTTTGTCAATTATACCACACCAATAAGTGAGTTCATGAAACCAAAATAGAACCTAAGATTATATATATACATACACATAATCCCTTCTTCCTTGAGTCATCTCACACTTCGCATCTATAAAATCATTACTCCTAGTTCCTTGACTTCATTCTAATCCTCTAGACATCTCCAATTAGTTCGTTTTTAAATTAAATTAAACCATACCACAATCGAATTTAAAAGCATCAATCATACATTAATTAAACAAGGGTACATGTTAAATATACTAAAGGTAGAATTTTTTTATTGAAAAATATAATATTTAAATTTTTGAAGAGTTGAAAATATAAATTTCAATATATAATTCTATATTGGAATCATTAACGTGTGTTTTTAAGACACTTTCCATTCAATAAATCTAGAGTAAATTCAAATTAACTATATTCACTTGATTGAATACAATTTTTTTTAGGTATTGATTACCAAATCTTTCACATCCAAAAGCAATCTAATACAATTCTATTGAGTTAAGACTATTTATTCTCTAAAAATAGAGAAACTAACCCACAATAAATAAATATGGAGAAGAATGATTTCCAAATTATCAATAGAATGGATTTAATGAAAGGTATTTATTCTCTAAAAATAGAGAAACTAACCCACAATAAATAAATATGGAGAAGAATGATTTCCAAATTATCAATAGAATGGATTTAATGAAAGGAACTAAATCTTTACATTATGGTGAACTTAAATTTAAATCTTCGCCCAAACAAATATTAATATTTAATTTATAACACATCTTGAATAAAACTATTTTAAATTAAAAAATTTTATAAAAGAAAATAATATTTTAAATTCGAATTCACCTCATAATTTATATGATTAGATTAATTTCTATATATACTTTCAATTTTACTATATTGATTTTTAAAATATCTCTTCAAATATTTTTTTTTAATAAATACACAAATACTATATAATGACGTTTGAATTGAATATATGTAAAATAGGTTTTCACCAACAAATTAAGGCTAATGATATGTAGTTTACGATAGACTAATATTTAAAATTCTAAGTGACGATACTAAAGTGTAAATTAATGATTTTATTAATATTTATGATTAATACAATGATTCTATCAATTTTAATTCAATAAAAATAATGAAAAATAAATTTGTCTTCAAGAGTCAACTTATTGAACCAATATTAAACTATATTTAAAAATTTGTGTTAAATTATATTTGTTAAAAGTGTAGTTTCATATTAAATTTAATTAACTAGTGTATAATAGAATTTGTCTTAAAATTAAATTCTTAAAATAATATATGTTCTGAATTGGCCAACTTATTTTGCAACTTGTTGCAAGATCTAAATAATAATATTTAATCTAATAAAAATCTATGAATGTAATGTATGTTCCTATTTACAACAGACTTTGTATCAACGCAATTCGAGATGCTCCCATAGCAATCAGTTTCATCTTCTCATTTCACTCTTCCTAAAGATCGCGAATTTTTCATACTTCATTTCTTCCAATACGGTACGATAACATTTCTTCTTCCTTAATTAGGTTTCATTTCATACTTAATTGGTATTTAATCTATTTATATTAGATTGATCCGTGTTATTATCATTTAAATTTATCTTATGAAAATGAAAATTGTTACATTTAACTCACAATTGGATTTGGTGTTTGTAGAAAAAAAGAGTAAGCAATGTCAGAGGCTAATAATGTTGAGGATGTGAAGAAGCAGGAACTTCATGAGGATTCTTCTAAGAATGAAGTTCACTGTGATCATTCTGGGGATGATCTCAAACTGTCTGATCAAGATACAAATAATGAAAATGAAAGCCCCATGCCCTCATCTGAACAGGAGGTAACTATTTTCTTCCATTATTATTATTATTGTTTATTATTCAAATTGGAAGTAGGTTTTTGTATCAGTTTAAGATATTACTATTTTCATGTATTGGTGGAAAACTGAATATTTGTTTATTTTTTAGAGACAAATGTTAGAAATTAGTGATTATGTTAGTTTATTGGGTTTGAACTTGAGAGCTGCTTCTTAATAGTCATTCGGTGTCCCTTATCTCACCGACCAAACTACCTACGAGGCGAAAAACTGAAAATGTGTTGTTTTAAGTTTTTGTAAGCTTAGATATTAAGAATTGGGGAGATATTATAAATTGCTTTCATTATAAAGGGTTTATTTAAAGTTTATAACCAGATTTACAGCTATTCTTTGCATTAAATCTCACAATTTGTGATTATGTTGTAATATCATTTGTAAATTTATTTATGTTACCTCTACAGGAAACAATCAGATTGTAAGTAATTTTTTGTATCAGTTCAAGATATTTCTATTTTCATTTGTTGGCGAATATTGTGTTGTTTTAAGATTTTGAAAGCTCAGACATTACTAAAATCACTCCTTAAGGATTAGGGAGACATTATAAAGGGTTTCTTCTTACAAGATTTATGGTTATTCTTGGTATTAAATCTAACAATATGTTATTATGTTGTGATATCATTTGCTGTAAATATATTTCTGCAGGAAGATGCTATCAAGAAAAAGTATGGAGGGAGATTACCAAAGAAGCCTCCACTAATATCGAAGGTTACTTCCTTATCTGTTGTTATTTCTTCGAAGTTCCAATTCTTGTATGGCTCTATCATTTAACCATACGTGTGTTTGTGTGAAATGCTCTTTTGAAACTGACTTTTGTTCATGAACAATTTCCATTTTTGGTAGGATCATGAACGTGCTTATTTTGATTCTGCTGATTGGGCTTTGGGAAAGGTATTTTCTGGTCTTATAAGCATCTCTTTATCATTATGCTATTAAAATTTTCAATGAAACCTTCAATATATATTTGGATGCCTGATATCTCTTATCTCTATATGATTATTATTCATATAGCAAGGAGCAGAAAAGCCTAAAGGACCACTTGAAGCACTCCGTCCGAAGTTGCAGGTAAAATTCTTAGTTAACTTTTCCAAGCCTGTTTTGTATAAATAGTTAGCGTGTTTGGATTGCCATCAAAGACCTCCAAACTTATGTTTGCACAACCAAACTTTATATGCACAATTTCTGCCTTCAAAGTAGTTCAAACTTAGTTCGAAATGGAAACAAGGGTAAGGTTGCTTTTTCAAACAATGTTTGCAAAATAAAGTTAGTTCAAACTTAAGCTAGCAAACTTCAATCAGAATATAGATTAAGTTGTTTCTTTTATGCATTAGTGCTGTTAACACACCATGTATATATTGTATTTGCAATAGTTTTGAGCCCCCAAGTAGACCCAGATTGAATTTCAGAACAGATATGAAGAATGGTTTTGTTGTTTGGAGTACATCTCTGCAATGATATATATGTGTTATGCAATCTATGAAATTAACTTCAACAGATTTTCCTAGTTAGTAACAGTTGTCAAAGCCGCTTTCATTATGTTTACAGTAAAAGATTTTAAGGAAACATGTAATCTGAACATGGAATGTGATTCACTGGTCCATTACATAATAGAGTAAATGATAACTTGCAATAAACATTTGCCTACGCGTACGCGTATCATTAAAAAGATTTGCTAATAGTGTTTTACATTTTCTGTTCCCTGTCTTGGGGTTCTACCTAATTTGGTAATCAGCCAACACATCAGCAGGCCCGGTCAAGGCGCTCAGCTTATGCTCCAGCAGATGGTTCTGAAGGTATGTGCAAATGATTGTCCATTTTTGTGTTCTATAAAGTTCAGGTCTGTCAAAACTAAAATGTTGTGGTATATATCTTCTTTGACAGTAGATGGTGATAATGCATCATTAGAGGATCCTACTGAAGATGTTGGCAGTGATCAAAGTGATGCTGCTCAAAACCAAAGCTGTCATTAGTAGCTACGGGTTTGAGCTATAAACTACATTTTGACAATGTGGTGCTTTCTTCTTTGAAATTACAAACTAATGATGATGCATGTTAGAGATGGTTGTGCTAATAACTAGAAGTAGGAATTTTGAAGCGGTTGTAACCAAGAATTTCATGATGTGCTAGGATTGCACAGTGAGAGGTCTTGAACTATCATTTGGTGTCACTATTGTGCCAATTGTAACATTTGATGTCTTACAAAATATAATCATCTATAATAAGATTGGATACTTAACAGTAATATGTTAGCAATCAATCAGTATGTTATTTTGGTCACTTTTTGTTTTGAGTAATAAGTTAGCAGGCTTTAATTTTAACATTAATAGTAAATTACAAATTATAACCAAATATTTTGTGTCACACGGATCACAAAAATGAAAGTCAATTTCTATAATTCTATTTGTATTTGTGTCCTGATTCATACTTTTGCTTTAATTTCTCATCACATTTATTTTATTTTAGTGCATCCATCGCATAAGCATTGTTCTCTTTTTCATACTTGTTATCATTTCTACTTTATAGAAATATGTGTTTCTATTTCATTTCTGTTTTTTTGTTTTTGTTTTTGAGTCTTCTAATTCAAAGATTTTAGTTTACGATTGACAAGTAATTGCAAGCATCTAACATGTTATATTAAGATTTATTTAACAACTAAAATAAAAGCAGTAAGGAACTTGTTAGGATTAGGATGTCTGAATATACTAGCAATGAGTTTTCTGGATTTCACAAAGATCTTACAAAAGAAATAGGCAGCTTCGAGAGTTTTTTTTATTTAAATATCCCAATTTTTTTTATTACTGAATTGTTCTATTTTGAGAAAAATTACACGAATGTCTTATTTTTTTAATCAAGTAAGAAGTCGCTTCCTCGAGAAGCGACCATTTTCAACGTTTATAGAAAGTCGTTTCCCCGAAAGAACGATTTGCAACTAGACTTCTTATTTTTTTATTTTAACATTTGTTATTAATTATTTAATAAATTAAAATTAATTAAATTATTTAAAAAATAAAAATACTAATAATAAATTAAAATAAAATACATTAATAAATTATAAATTAATTTTATATTTTTCTAGTATAGATGCATCTTTACCAACATCGTCAAACGTATCCTTGAGCCACTTTAATTTAATAGAATTATCTTTTGTTGCTGCTTCATGTGGGATAACTCTTAAATAATCTTTGTAAAACGCATGTTTTTGATAAAGACAAAGACCAAGAATTGTAATCAAAGCAACAAAGCTCAAAAAGAAGTCCAAATAGCATATGTCAACTATAATCAAACATATTAAATGTTTAAATGTAAAGGTACATGATACAATCAATACTTCAAAAATACATGAGAACCCTTCATCTTTGCATACGCATAAAAAGAATTTTTATTACATTAACAATGTTTAAAATTAAAGTTTTTGACAAACAACAATGTCGTATTCGAATACAACATATTGTATTCGAATATAGATGATAATTCAGTAGCAAAAACTTGACATCTGTATGAGGTGATGTTGTCGAATACAAGTGCTAAGTCAGTAGCTCAGACTACACATCTGTGTTCGACTACAACCTGATGTAGTCGAATACAAACAACAAGTCAGTAGCAAAATACACTTATTTGTATTCGACTACACGACTTTTGTATTCGAATACAAGATGAAAATTTTGAATAAATCTGAACGTTATAAGAAATGTATTCGAATACATACATACTGTATTCGAATACACCTGGAAACAATGCAGTTTTTTAGATCTGAAATGGCTCTAGATCATTGCGTTTGTTCATCAAAACTCTTTGAACAATGGCCACCTATCTGAAAGGATGTCTACGGAGTACAAATACCCCATAGTTTCAGATTAATGGACACACAATCCTACTACCAAACCTTGAACAACTTTGAACAAATTTCTGATTTATTTTCAAAGTTATCTTTTCTTATTTCAAGTACTGACATTACATTTTCATATCATTGAGAAAGGTTCTCAAAGTACACTTCAAATAATATTGAATTGATATCATTATATCATTCTTATTCTTATTCCAAATCAAATTACATTGTTTGTAAAAGAAAGTAGTACTTTCTTAAAGTAGTTTAATCTAAGATAGTGGTGTGCTATCTTAAAAGTTTTTGTTAGAAGTTTGTAGCAGTGATCCTAGTGTGGAATTTGTACATTTTCTGACAATAGTGGAAAAATCTCTTGTAGTGTGCAAGAGGACTGGATGTACATTTGGTCATAAGGGAAACCAAGATAATATTAATGTGTTCATTAATTTACTGTCATTTACTCATTGCCCTACACTATCCAAAGAATAAAAATTGATCACTAAAATCTCTAAAATCAAGAAAATTTCCTAACACCTAATCCACCCCCTCCCTTTTAGGTACGCCTTTGTTCTTACAATCTTGACAAACTTCTTTAACATGCATAAAATTTGAATCGCTGATAGGTAAACCATAAACATTTAATCATAAAATATAATATATATCTTTCAAAGTTATTGTGCACTCACCTATTAGAAGATGAAATGTGTGATTTTCATATCTCCATGTCTCAACCATAGAAGTAATCAGGTCGACATCTATTTTATAATTTTCAAGTTTGATCATTTCACTGAAGTCATCCGTTCGCAAATATGGTAATATGGTTTCATTTGGTTTTTTTGTTAACATTACTTTTACATTTCAGTTTATCCTTTAAGGGTGACAGAAATTAATAACATATAACAAAAATAAAATAACTAATGAGAATAAAAAAATTATAAATAAAATAAAATAAATAATGAGGATAAAAAATTATAAATAAAATAATTAATGAGACTAAAAAAATTATAAATAAAATAAAAAAATTAAATTAAATATTTACAGATGCTTTAATGTATTTGATTTCAGCTCTGTGATTTATAGATAGTTCCATGATAAAAATCCAAAATTTTGATAACTTAGAATGTATGAAATTGATAAAGAAAAGTGAAGTTGTGATTAAAAGTTTGGAGGAATGATGTATTTATAGGTCGCTTCCTTAGGCAACAATATGCCTAGTTTCAGATGCGTTGAGGGGGTCGTTTCCCCAGAATGGTTATGCAAACGTTTTCTCTAGGAACCAAAATTGAAATGGAAACCATCCTCAGCTTATCATAAGAATAGTTTGATAGGTGGAATAAAGATCTTTCATACACTGTTTTAGGCTTTCGTTCTGTGTATATCTGCGTTTAAATTCTACAAACTAATAGTACAAATTGATGGGATTTGGTTGTACGACAAGTACAAGGGAACTCTATTGGTAGCAGTTGCACAAAATGAAAGCGACAATGTAATCCCTATTGCTTATGCTATTGTGTAAGGTGAGACAAAAGAGGGTTGAAGTTTATTTTTGAAAAATCTGAGAAAATACATTACTCCACAAGCCAACATTTGTTTGATTTCATATAGACACGAATTCATTAAGAGTGCTTATAATAATCCGAATAATGGGTGACAAGATATTGCGTCAAAGCATATGTTATGCGTCCGACATATTTCACAAAATTTTGCAAGGGAATTTAAGGACAATGCTTTAAAGAAAAAAGTTATTTCTATCGATAATAGTTTCATTCTTAATTTTTATAATTAGTGTAACTTTTAATAATTTTATTCTTAATTTATATAATTAGCGTAATAATGCATTGTCTACCATTTCAATACAGGTTACTCAATCAATGAACCTACATATCGATACTACTATAGAGAAATCGACATAGTAAACCCGAAGGCTTTGAAATGGTTAAACAACATACCTCGACAAGATTGGATTCAAACATTCGATGAAGGTAGCCGTTAGAGTTAGATGACAACCAATCTTGTGGAGTCAATCAATGCAATATTAAAAGGCCCGCACAACCTTTCCATCAGTGCTTTGGTCCAATCAACTTATTTTAAAAGAGGGACACTATTTCCAACTATGAGAAAATGACACGCTTCAATTTTAACTTCTGGTCAAGTATGCACATAAATTTGTATAAATTTTATGAAATTGGAAATAAGTAAATCCAATAGTCATAGAGTGGATAGTTTCAATCGGAGCAACCATATTGTCATGGTCCACAAGACATTAGTTCCAAGATAAGGACGATCAATTGGTCATTTCAGTGTAAACCTTCCTAATAAGTGGTGCGATTGTAAGAAATATCAAGCTAAACATATGTCTTGTTCACATGTTCTAGCGGCATGTTCTAGCATAAAATATAATTATTGGAGCCTTATATCTGATGTGTATAAGGTGGAAATGGTATTAAAAGTCTATGATGAAACGATCCAACCCATACCAAACGAAGGATGTTGGCCACAATATGAATGTGTTAATATGTGTCACAATCCCCTAATGTGGATAGTCAAGAAAGGTTGCCCAAAAAGCAAACGCATTAGAACATAAATGAACACTATAGAAAGAGTACCAAAAAAATGCGGATTATGTTGTGTCTCTGATCATACTAGAAAATATTGTTCAAACACTGTTGGCACATCTACTCAAATTTGATGTATTTTTTTCTTCAATTTTAATATATATTTTTTGAAATTTAGAATATAATTTAATCATTTTAATTATAATAATTTTTAATTATAATTATAATAATTATTTATTATAATAATAATTTATTATAACAATAATAATTAAAATATAAAATTAATTTATAATTTATTAATGTATTTTATTTCAATTTATTATTAATATTTTTATTTTTTAAATAATTTAATTAATTTTAATTTATTAAATAATTAATCAAATGTTAAAAATGAAAGAAAAAAAAAGTCTAGTCGTAGGTGGTGGTTATTCCCCAAGGAAGTGACCTTCTATAAGAAATAACTTCCTAATTAGTTACAAAAGTAGGATGTTCGCATAACTTTCTTTTTAAAATAGTACAATTCAATAATAAAGAAAAAAAAATTGAGATATTTAAATAAAAAAACTCCATCTTCCGCTTTACTTTTGATGCAACCTTACCGTGTAAGCTATTGTTTATTTGTTTTCAATGGCCATCCTTTTCATCTCCACTTTCTTCAAAAATATGTTTATTATAGAAGTGTACTATGAATTACATAATAATTTTTTAACAACAAAATTTATATTTTTTCCTTTATAAATATAAAAGGTCTCAAATTTAAGATATTATTAATCCACAAAGTAACTAAAATTCATCAAAGATATTTTTGGCAAATGAATCAAACATTTGACTGTAGTAACTTAAGCATCTGCTAGACCAAGTTGGTGTTTAAACCACCATTATAATTTTTGGTTTTTTTTTTTCATTTACGATTGAAGTCCAAAACAATTTATTTAATTTATTTATTATCATGTGAGAGGAGCTTGAGTCAAATGACAATCCCCAAAAGTCTAAAAAAAGAATCATAGAAAATATCAACACATTGAAGTTTCAACATCTATCACCCGCGTAAAAAATGAATCTTGTTAATTCTCCCATTCATCTTCCTATAAAAATATCATTGCTTTCCTTCACCCCCAAATCCAAAACTATTAACAAAGACACCCACAAGTTTCGTATGAATTACAATATGATACCAAAACGAGTTAACTCGGACGCGTCAAACAAACTCAGTACCACCACCGAGTTTCCCCTACCTGATGACTCGGTGGAACCCGCAAACACCAAACCATGTTTATGTGGAAGAAGACACTTCATAGAAGCTGCTGCAACTGCAACACTTACATCATTCCCAATTCAGCCTGCCACAGCCACAAATTCAGATTCTGATTACACAGTAATTTCTTCTCTATTGTAACAGTAAATAAATGGAAAATTATTTAACTTTTTACTTTAAATAAGTAAATATTCATTTTTTGATTCTTGAATTTGTGAGTCATTGTGACTATAGTTTTTGAATTATCGAAATTATAAAAATATTTATGAATGTGTCTTTCATTCATTGTTTAGGTTGGTTTTTATGTGTGTCTTTGTTAGTTAATTTGATCCGTAAAATTAAAGAGTCATTATGTTTTTGAAATTTCTGTACTTTTGAGGGTCTTAGTGACTTTGCCTTACAGATTTATGGACTAAATGAGTGTTTACTTCTCTTTTTTTTTTAGGCAATTGTTAGTAGTTGTTTTCTTCACTTTTAAATTGTGGCAATTGCTTGGGTGGAAAATGTTACTTGTCAAATTTGGACATGGATGGATGATTGAAAATCGCTCTAAACTTTAATAATGACATGATATCATATAAGCTTCTACTTATGATTAAACCAAAAAAAAATTTATAATTTAAGAAAACCCAACAGTTCCTAACGCTTTCAAAAAAAATTTAACAATTTTTTTCGAAAAATAATTTCTTTTGATTTTTTCACTGATAAAAAAATTTCAATTTTTTTTATAAAAATTTATTTACAATTTTTTTTATTCCAAAAAATCGATTTTTTTTAAGAATTTTTTATTTATTCCAAAAAAAATTAAGAGAGCTAAACAGCTGGAACTTTTTTTAGGAGGAGCAGTTATGATGGTTGTTAGTGTTGAATAAATTTCAAGCGTATACTTTGTAGACCATATGAAACCACTTTCCCACCCTAAAAGCCACTTCAGATTGTTGCAGAAAATGATGTTTTTCTTGACA
The DNA here is from genome assembly GCA_037974835.1 of Cicer judaicum. Taxonomy (NCBI): domain Eukaryota; kingdom Viridiplantae; phylum Streptophyta; class Magnoliopsida; order Fabales; family Fabaceae; genus Cicer; species Cicer judaicum. The sequence goes on from JBBPBS010000858.1 coordinate 3,184,104, forward strand.
CTGATATAATATGGAAACAATGGCTTTTTTTTCTTTTTTGCAGGCTTTGGTGAACAAGTATCACCCACCTAAACCTGATTGGTATCAGAAGTTCTATGCTTGGGTTTTGAGTTCATTTACTAAATCTTATGAAGCTGAGGTTCATTCTTCATTATTTTCATGTATATGGGTCTTAATATAAGCTTGTTTATAATTTTTTTACTGAGTGAATAACTTTTAGTTCATGAAATTGTCGAGTCAGACAATTTGGTCTTTGAAATTAATGGAATTTTAAAATGATCATTGAAATTGAAATTCTCAATTTCTATATTTTAGGCTGGTCAACATAGTCCCTGAAATTGTTTTCGGAGGGGCTAATGTGATTGATGATTTTGCAATTTCGTTAGTTTCAAAAACAGAACTGTCCAAACTTTACAATTTCATGAACTAAAATGATTATTTACTTGTTTTTCATTCTCCTTTTTTGGGTAGTCTTTATGTTTTTGTTATTATTATTATTGCATTGAATTGATGCTTGGGATTTCTTGCTAGGTTGCTCGGTACAAGTCACAAATCTTCAGTAACTTGAAGGAGAAGAAAGCTAAAAAAATCTTGGAAATTGGCATTGGAACTGGTCCTAATCTAAGTTATTATGCTAGTGATTCTGATGTGCATGTTGTTGGCATTGATCCTAATCCGAAGATGGAGAAATATGCTCGGTCAGCTGCTACATCAGCTAAACTTCCACTCTCAAATTTTGAGTTTATACATGCTGTATGTCATATTCTCACTGGTTTTTAAGTTATATAAGTTACAATAACCATTTCTTTAGAATGAGGAAGAGGAACCATGCTATCGAGAATTTATGGTCCAAATGATTATTGTTTGATATTCTGATCAAAACTTATAGTTAGTATGATATTTATTTTGTGGTATGAAGTTTATTTATAGATGTCTCAAAATACCTAGACACGGTGTTGGCTTGATGCAGTATATAACATTGTTTAATTGATCTTTAAATTTTAAATTTTGCTCTATTTAGGTTGGGGAGGTTATACCATTAAGTGATGCTTCAGTCGATGCAGTTGTTGGAACACTTGTATTGTGTTCTGTTAAAGATGTTGATATGACACTGAAAGGTGATGAAACTTTAGCCTTCTGTTTTTATTCAAATCCTTTGACTTACCTTGATTTTTTATGAGCAATTACTAAATCCGTTGTTCTGTATATTAGTTTACAATCCTGTGCTAGTGTGTGTGTGTGTCAACTCTCAACTATGTTGTGTGTGTTCCTATCCTCAAACATTTGTGGTTTTTAAAATTTGATCAGAAATTTGGACAAACCAGTTATTTTGCAGAATTATGTGATTCTTTTTCTGTAGACTGATAGAAAGGTGTAAATAGTCATATGAACATATGAAATGATTGAAAAATCATAATTTCTGCTTTCTTTAACTTCTCAAGGCACTTACAATTTACGTTGGGTCTAACCCAACCAATGTGGAACTCTCAACACACCTCTCATATTTATGATTGAACATCTAAAGTGTGACCCGAGCGGCCCAACCGAACTTCGATAGAATATAATATCATTTTTGAATTTGAGTTTAGCCTAAACAATCCTACCAAATCAGTCCGTAAAGTGAGGATAGAACAATTATCTCCATGTAACATACAAAATGGAACAATTGTACTTTACAATGAACAGCCATGGGACTGGAAAACCACACTCATATACTCTTACAATTTATGATATAAGTATTTATTTGCGTGTTATGCCTATATATCCTGCTGTATTGAGTTTAAGTTTAAAACAATAAAAAATGCAGTAACCAATCTAAGGGAGCATTCATATAAAGAGACTAAATACTGCTTCCTTATTAAGGATGGATGTTTTGATTATTTTGTAGCACTTTGAAATTCAAAATTATCATCTAAATTTCACTATGTATGCAGAAGTGAGGAGGGTGCTGAAACCTGGTGGAGTTTATGTGTTTGTGGAACATGTAGCTGCGAAAGGTGTGTAATAAACAAAACTTTTTTATTCACTATTTTGAACATAAAAGTAATGTTAGTAAATAGCTTAATTTTGGTTTGTTTTCATGGTTTTTCAGATGGAACATTTCTCAGATTCCTACAAAGAGTTCTTGATCCTCTACAACAGACAGTGGCGGATGGATGTCATCTTTCTAGGAAATCAGGAGAAAATATATCAAAAGCTGGATTTTCAAGTGTTGAGCTTGACATAGCATTCTTATCAAATGCTACATTTGTAAATCCCCATGTATATGGAATAGCTTACAAGTAGGATCAAAAGCATGTATTTGATCCTCTTAGCATGCCGGTTCGGTTGCTTGGAAAGTGAAAAAAGATAAAAGACAAAATAATTTCATATTTTATTACTACAGCCTTGTACTGTTTATATAGGAAAAGAAATTACAATAGTAATACTGAGTAATAATGACAGAATTATAAAATAAAAATAAACATAATAATATAAAATAAAAGAGAGTCAAATCAGATTTCTCTTTATTCTTCAACCGAATATGGCCATTTTGAAGTACTTTCATAGGACATGTTAGTAACAGGTGACTTCATGTTAGGGGATATGTTTGTAAATGTTCAAGTGTATAGTAGAAATTAAAAAAAAAGCAAATAAACAAAATTTCCTTGTATTATCTGCTTGAACTTGGTGTGATTATATTTGTGACTCACTACATTAAGTACACTGTTTTTTGTACTTACGATCTTGCTATGCACTCTTTATTTCAATGTAATTAATATTAAAATTCTGTTTTTAGTCTGTTAAATCAAGATCATTCAACTTTATTTTTATAAAAATTATTCATTGATTGTGATTTTATAGGAACAAACAATATATTTAACCTGTAAAATTAGTTTCAAATATTCACATATGTTTTCGATTTAGTGTATGTTTTTGGTATCAAAATTAATCATGTAATGATGAAAATGAGCAATCATGCTAAGAGATAATTTTTTTTTATCATTTCAAATTTTCAGAAAAGCTATAGATCTATAATATGTAGTTATGAGAATGTTTTATAGATCTATAATATGTAATTATGAGAATGTTTTATGATAACCAGCTAAGCTAATATGGTGGTGAAGTAGTTTGATTTGATTCAAGCATTGGACCCTTTGTTATGATTGGTAAGGGTTCTGTTTCATTTTGTGCTAATTACAAGAACAACTGTTTAATACTTATGGCTGAAGTAAGTGGATTATGGCCTCAAACAAATAAAAACAAGAGAAACCAGTAGATACACAAAATAAGAAAACAGAACAAAAGCAGAAGAATTATTAAAACAAGACTAAAATACACTTTTGATTCTTTAAGTTTAATCACTTGGGTTTTTAAGTTTTTTTTCCTTATTTGGTCTTATATGTTACCTTCCGTTTCCAATGTTAGTTTTAAGTCTCAAAACTAGCATTTTGTGATCCTTTATGTGGAATTCTGTTGAAAAAAGAAGGTCATGTGTCCATTAAAATGGTGATGTGTCATAGCGATACTCATGTGGCAAATTTAAATCATTATTTAATATGAGGAAAAATAACTTAAAACTTAAGTGAAAATTGAGTTAAACTTAAATGAACACAAATGTATTTTTGTTTAAAATTTAAAATCATAAGTTAAAATGGTCAACTTCTTCGTCCACATCTTCCCCAACTCAGAATATACGCCTAAAAAAAAAAAATTATCTTCTTCAAATCCCAAAAACCCTCAAACATCTTCATTTTTTCTTTACCAACTTCATCAAATCCAAAAATTCCAACAACTTCTGAAAAATCATTAATGACCTATTTGTACATCCAATCTATTATAATATATTAAAACAAACTTCAACTCTATTGATTGACATATAACACATTTATGTTTTACATCATAACATTTATTCTACATCACTTATATTTTTATGTGATATTCTTCATATGCTCAACAATTCATCTCACATATTTTATTTCTCAATTTAACTTTTGCATCTCACTCATCATCATATAGATATATTGAGAACTTGCACACAAAAGTTACTCGTGAAAGTAATTTTATTATCTTCTCACTTCAATCACTTTTAGCTCCTCCATTTCTAACTTTTTTTGTAACTTTGCATATCTATTATATAAATTTAAAACATATTTCTCACTCTCTTGCTGCCACCTCATACTAAATCTTTCACATGTGCAAACATTTTCTACCTCAACTTAAAGCTGATGTATACGTCTTCATAGAGAGTTTCCTCTACTCAATTTCTAAATAGATTTTCCTTTCTTTTAATCTATTTAATCCCTAATTATTTATGTTTTCCTTGGACAAAATTTTAAATCGGATATATTAGAGCTTTAATTTACAAAAAAAATTCAAACTATTTTTAATATTAATAGAGTAATCATAATCATTAACTATTTGGTTTCAAAACCAAAATCCCAAATTTATAACAATTCGGTTACAATTATAAGTATACATCAAATACAAATAATTGCAAACAAATTACTTTAATTTCATTTAAATTAACACTATTAAATATCAAATTAAAAATAATTAAGTTCAGCACAATAAAACTGACTAAAATTCAAAGAGACACGACTGTGTCATTATTTCTAAATATATATATATATATATATATATAGGTTTAATTGTACTATATATATATATATATAGGTTTAATTGCACTTTTGGTCCCCTTATTATAGGTGAAAATTGAAAGTAGTTCCCCATTTTGTTTGTCCCTAGTAATTTGATGTGAAATCATGATGAGTTGTCATTTTTTTTAATGACGTGTCAATAAATAGGTGACGTGACAGACGCTTACGTGGAATAAATTTATTATTATATTATTTCTAATTAAAAAAAATAATTTTTATTTTCAAAAATTATTTTAATAATTGTGAAATATTATTAAAAATATAATTAAATTGTTAAAATTAAATTAAATTAAATTAAATTAAAATTGCAAAACCCTAAAGCCCCAAGCCAGAAGTTGATAGTGACGTGCGATAATCATGGCAATAGCTTCCTCTCTAGTGCCACGCCGCCATTCTCATTCTGTAGACTCCAATCCGCACCGGCAGCCATCAAGTTCGCGAAAACTCCGTCGAAGCTCTTTCTCTTTTCAATAATAGCAAAACCAGTGAATTTTGCGCTCCATTGACATCCTTTGATTGGAACGACATTGAACCTAAACGCATCGGAACTTCCAGCATTGACACTACTTGCACTATCTGGGACATTGAACGCGATGTCGTTGAAACGCAGCTTATTACACATGATAAAGAGGTTTACGACATTGCTTGGGGGGAATCTAGGGTTTTCGCTTCTGTTTCTGCTGATGGGTCTGTTAGGATTTTTGACCTAAGGGACAAGGAGCATTCAACGATTATCTACGAGAGTCCTCAACCAGATACCCCTTTGCTTCGTTTAGCTTGGAACAAGAAGGATTTAAGGTATATGGCAACAATTTTGATGGATAGTAATAAAGTTGTGATTTTGGATATTAGATCACCCACTACACCAGTGGCTGAATTGGAGAGACACCATGCCGGTGTTAATGCTATTGCTTGGGCTCCAAGAAGTTCTCGGCATATTTGTTCAGCTGGGGATGATACACAAGCTCTTATTTGGGAGTTGCCTATTGTGGCTGGTCCTAATGGGATTGATCCAATGTCTATGTATTCTTCTGGTTATGAAATTAACCAGCTTCATTGGTCTGCTGCTCAGCCTGATTGGATTGCTATTGCTTTTGCTAATAAGATGCAGCTTTTGAGGTTTTGAATTTAAGGTTAGTGGTTTTGGAAAACTGATACACATTGTCGTGTTGTGAATTGTGACTCATTGATGAGTAGTTTAGTATAACTTGATCATATATGTATTAATTATGAGGTAATGTATGCTACTTTGTTCAATTTTCAGATCTCCCCTGCCACAAGAGATTACTTCAACCGGGAAAAACGATGTAGTAAGTAACAGCAACAAAAAAGCAAGACTATATAGGAAAGGTTTTTGCTTCGCCTTTCATATGAGTTGGATGATTTAGGGCTTTTGGGTTCTGCAATTTTATTTTAATTTAATTTTAACAATTTAATTATATTTTTAAAAATATTTTATAATTATTAAAATGATTTTTAAAAATAAAAATTATATTTTTTAATCAGAAATAATATAATAATAAGTTTATTTCACGTAAGCATCTATCACATCACCTATTTATTGACATGTCATTAAAATAAATGACAACTCATCATGATTTGACATTAAATTATGTTTGGAGGACTAAAACTGGGGACAAACAAAATGGGGGGACTACTTTCAATTTTCACCTATAATAGGAGGACCAAAAGTGCAATTAAGTCGTATATATATATATAATAGACTTGTCACTCTCTCGCTACCACCTCAACTAATTCCTCTACATATGCAAATATTTTTCACTTCAGCCAAAAAGCTAATGAGTATGTTTTCATAGAGAGTTTCCTCTACTCAGCGTATAAATAGATTTTCCCCTCTTTTAATCTCTTTAATCCCTAATTTTTTCGTCTTCATTCAACAAAAATTTTAAATCGGATATATTAGAATTTTATATTACAAACATTTAAATTATTATTAATATTAATAGAGTAATCATAATCATTAATATTTTAGTTTCAAAACCAAAATCCAAAATTTATAATGATTCGGTTACAAAATACTAATTTTCATATAATTATAAGTATATATCAAATACAAATAATTAGAAATAAATTACTTTAATTACAACAAATTAAATTGAATTAATTTTAGTAAAATAAATTGATGAAAATTCAAAGAGACATGACTTTGTCTATCATTTTTAAATATTTATATATATTATATATTTATCAATATTTAAAGTAGAAAATCAAATACAAATATTTTTTGTTTTCTCACTTGCTTTACTAAACAAAAAACTCCACATCTCTAAAATACAAACTTTGTAAAACAAATTCAGATAGACTAAACTTTTCCTGAACATGTTACTGATCATCACGATAATTGGAATATCAAAGTTTGAGTTGTTCGCATGTGTATTGTCTACACCATACATAGTGAGGATGAATCAATATGTTTAGACATGATTTTTTTGGATGAAAAAATCACAAGGATTGAAAATTGTTATTTGTATTCAATATATATATATATATCAACTTTATTTTCATATTTTATTTTATTAAAATCAAATATATTTAATTTTTTTTTAATGATCAACTCTAAAATTATTTGAGTTTAACTCATAAGAAACACTTTTGCATGCAACAATCAAGAAATAACTTCTCTCAAATTTCAAAAATAGTATACAAAAATGTAATATATACAACATAACAAATCTAAAAATATCAACGACAAATGATTCTTACAGACCTATCATAAGAACAAAAAATGTATTGTTTTTTACAACAACTATTGTAACCAAAATCCAAGACCCAAAAATTACCATTCAAAACCATTATTTTGAGTTTACTTCCTTCAAATCACTAGCACAAATATTAGGAGATAAAGTAAATCTAATGAGTAATAATTCTTTCAATATAAAAATTAAACTTCTAAACTATTAAAGCAACGTCATTTGGTACTAACTATTTTTTGGATTGCAAACATCATTGGAACATTGCATGTTGTTGGACATGAAGAGCAAGTTTATGTTGTTGACAAGCCTACAAAAATACTCAAACTACAATCATTGGAGATGGGGATAACTAGGAATCCAAATAACCGTAATGGACAAAGTCCAACTCAAATGACGACAGTGATATAAAATAAAAATGTAAAACACATAAAAGAAGTGAAGTGTGGAGATGAAGATAATGATAAGGAGAAAGATGACAACTCATGATAAGGAGAAAGATAAGGAAAATGACGAGCATATTACATCATTCGTCTGATGATATAATATGCTCGACCACAATCTTCTTTTTCAGTTGCGGTGACTTGGGTTCCTAGTTATCCTCATCTCCAATGATTCTAGTATGGGAATTTTTGTAGGCTTGTCAACAACATAAACTTGTTCTTCATGTCCAACAACATGTAGTGTTCCAATGATGTCTGCAATACAAAAAATAGTTAGTATCAAATGATGTTTCTTTGATAGTTTAGAAGTTTAATTTTGTATTGAAAGAATTATTACCCATTAGATTTACTTTATCTCCTAATATTTGTGCTAGTGATTTGAAGGAAGTAAACTCAAAATAATGGTTTTGAATGGTAATTTTTGGGTCTTGGATTTTGGTTACAATAGTTGTTGTAAAAAACAATGTAATCTTTGTTCCTACGATAGGTCAGTAAGAATCATTTGTCAATGATAATTTTAGATTTGTTGTGTTGTATATATCATCTTCTTGTATACTATATTTATTTTTGAAATTTGAGAGAAGTTCTTTCTTGATTGTTGCTTGCAAAGGTGTTTCCTGTGAGTTAAAGTCAAATAATTTTAGAGTTGATCATTCAAAAAGATTTAAATATATTTGTTTTTCAATAAAATAAAATATGAAAACAAAGTTGATATATATATATATGGCTAAATTATATATGTGGTCCCTTAACTTAATTTCAGGTAACGTTTTAGTCCTTTATCTATTTTTTTCCCGAGTTGGTCCTTTATTTTAATTTTAAGTGACAATTTAATATTTTATGCTTTAAAATTTCAACAATGTTATCCTTTTTTTTACAAAAATTCAAAAAAACTTATCAAAATTTTCAACCAAAACCCATTAAATTAATAATCATCTTCAATATAATGCAAATTTTATCAAATCCATAACTCAAATATTCAAATACACTCATATTTTCATCTCCAAAAACATCAAATAAAGAATGAAAGTATGAATTTATTTCAAGATTTAAAATATGAATTTGATTAAATTTGTATTTTATTGGAGATGATAATGAATTTTATAGGTTTTGGTTGAAAAATTTGATGATTTTTTTGAATTTTTGTAAAAAAAAGGACAACATTGTTGAAATTTTAAAACATAAAATATCAAATTGTCACTTAAAATTAAAATAAAGGACCAACTCGAGAAAAAAAAAA
>JBBPBS010000858.1:3193147-3245948 GCA_037974835.1 Cicer judaicum
TAAAAATAAATGATCTTAGAATGTTTAAACAAATATAAATAAATAAATATTAAAATAAAAATAATTTTAAATGTTTATTTAAATGATTTTCGCCATGTACATAACACATAAATAATAATTCGTCAATCTAATAAATAATTTTTGTGTCTTTTTCTCTTAATAGTTATCCATACATGTATTTAGTATGAGTAATGTTTCGAAATATTTTAAAATATGTATGAAAAAAAGACAATTTTAATAATTTTTACATAACTTATATACTTTTTTTTACTCAGATAACTTATATAGTTTAATAAAAAATAAAGTTCATAATTATCAATTATATAAATTTTTACTTAAGTTATGATTAATATTTTATGTTCATAAGGTATCTGTTAAATAGTAAGATTTTGATATTATAAACATGGTTTAAATCAAACTTGAAACAGCTGTAAAACTGTGACTAGTTCTTTTTTAATTAATAATAATTTTTCCATCCTTAAAAAATTGTTAACTTTTTATGATTAAATTTTTACAAAATATTGTTTTTATCACATTATTTCAGGGGTAAAATTACTTATTTAACTACAAACTCTACAATTTTTTATATTCTATTTATTTTTCTTATAAATGTAATTATTTACAAAATTAATACATTAATAAATTATATATATTACCTTAAAAAATAATTAAACCCGCACAATTTTCCATTATTATTGTAACAAATAAAACCTATAGATTTTTTTTCTCAAATGTTTCAGATATGGTCAAAAGAGAGGTTCATGTTTGGACTCTTTTTTGAAGAAGATTTGACTAAACAACGAGACAGGATTGTAGGTAATGCAAGGAAATTCATAATTTTTAATTTGGAAAAAAAAGAAGGAGAAAATAAATATCAAAAGAAAAAAGAAGATTTGATAAAACAAATTATATTCTTGGGATTTTTTTAGATTGAAAAAGACGAAGTTGTTGGAGTTTGAAGAAGACGAAGATGTTAACAAAGATTTAGAGCTTAATTTTTAGATAATGAAAATGAGGACGAAGTAGACCATGAACACTAACCATTTTAACTTATGATTTTAAGCTTTAGACAAAAATACCCATGTGATCCTTTAAATTTAACTTAATATCCACATAAACAAAAGTACACACGTGGTTTGTTTATATATGATAGTTGTTTTCTTTAAACAGCGTTGAAGTGAGTATTTTTGTAGAATCAAACTACAGTTGAAAAAGTTATGTGTATTAATTTTACTACACATTAGATCTCTTTAGGTTAAGTTTCATAATGGCTAACATGTTAGGGGTCATTTACTTTGTGAATATTCCCATGAATTGGACCAAAAGTTGACAAGTGATAGGAGCATTTACATTATAATTTCTTTTTTGTTTAAGGTTTTTTTAATATATTTTATTCAATCTCTTCCCATAGATGTTTGATTGAATCATCTCATAGGGACAAACATCATTGATCTTCAATCTCTATAGAAGTTGTCCTATACACGAACATTGTTATCATCGTCACTTTCGTTAGTTCTAATTATGTTCTTCAAATACTACTAAAGATATCACTGTTGAGAAAAAAAACCTTTAAGATATACAGAAAGTTGTTGTAACCGTATATGTAGTTGTTCGACCTTACACACTTTACAATGTAGATTTGCAGGCTATCTTGTACTTCTTGTAGGATTTGGCATCTCACTCTGATTTTCATGTTGTTTTGCTTCATTGTCTTGATCTTTGAGCCAAAGACTTCACCATAGGAAGTGTCGTTTAAGAGAAAACTTCATGTTGCAGTTAATGTTCGTTGTACCAGACGATTTAGATATGTTCGTCAGATGCATGATAGGTATTGGACGAAGCTTCTTTTCGTTTAGTCTTCATTGCCAATTTCTTATAATCACTAGATTTAGAATGTTGATACAAAACTCATTTATATTTTCAACACTTTTTATATTTCATCTGTTTGATCGAACAATGACTTCACCAAAAGTTATTATTAACACTCGTGTTAAGGAACCAATACATGCTCCAATCTAAATTATATTTGCTTTGATCAAATATACTCTAACTAAGTAAAAATTGACTCTTCTACTAATAGTTCACTATTGATTGATCGTTGGTCAATAGTATTCAAAGTGAATTTTCTAATGAATAAAACATGAACAATTATTACTAACTTACATTTACTTAAGTAACTATTGTAGAAAGTTATAACATAATACATATGGTATGGTTTAACTGCATATATTATATGCAGGTAAAATAAAAAGTTAATAAATAATTATTACATAGTGTTATGGTAAAGGTATATTAAGGAAGGAGTCTAAGGTATATTATTCATGTTTTTGACTGATGCGGTTGTTCAAGGGTAAAAGATTTGAGATGGTATGCTTTGATTGGATTGAAATTAATTTTGTTCAAGGATTTTCTTATTCTAGTTGGGCTTTACTCTATTTGAAGGGTTGTGAAGAAGGGGTCAATTTCTAGTTCATAATTTGTTTGTTGTTTATGAAATGATGATTGGCTATGAATTCTCATGATTGAAGAAGGGTTGTGAATTTTTAGTTTCGGTGTCAACTACAGTGATGGAGGTTTGGTTAACGAGAAGTGGAGACAAGTTTGCAATATGAACAGAGATATCAACTTCTATGCCATATGATACGAGATTAAAGTGGATTTAAACATTTTGATAATGAGCCAACAGAAGTAATTTCCTTAGAGATTTAAATTCCAATGGACAAAAAACAATAAAAAATAACAATTTAATTTTTTTTAATAATAAGTTAGGGCGAGGTGTAAACTGTCTTTTACAATGTGGCTAATATATTCAATATATAATAAAAATTAATAATAAATTTTTATTATAAAAAAATAAAATATTTGTATTTGTTTCAACAACAAAAATGATTTGCATTGAAAAAACATTGACGAGTGAGAACGGCGCGTTTAAACTTCAAATCGTTGATATCGAAGAAAAATAGAAGTAGCGGTTGCCAGCTGTGCAACAACTTTGCTTTCTTCTCCCTTTTTCTTCCACTTCCACTCCTATTTGCTCACTTAATCTTGTTTCTTAGGGTTTTCACGCTTCCACTTTCTTCCTTTCGCTCTTCGCATTCACGAGATCATTCAAAACATCGCAGTTTCTCCATAAACCAATTATAAAAGAGAGTTTCGTTTCAGTAACTCACGAAATCGAAACTTTGGTGAGTGTTTTATTTTTTATTTTTTTTGCCCTTTCTTTAATTTCTGTTTTAATTAATTAAATAATTTAAAATTAATTTTATTGTTATTGTTGTTGTTATTCTCATTTTTTTCTTTCTATGTTGTAGTATTTGGTAAACTAAATTTTTATATACTTCGTAAATATAGTTTGTGCAGTTACAAGTGTTGGTCTTGCTCTAGTTTTGTGAATTTGTTGTGCTTTGGCGTTTGTTATCATTTTTCCTTTTATTTTTTAAAATACTAGTTGAATTTGAAATTGGTATCTTTCTATGATTAAGAATATCACTTTTTGAATTTGTTTTACTTTTGTTTTGAATGACCACGTTCCCTATATTTTATTAGATGTTAAATGTCATTCATTTCTCTTCTTTTTGATTGTAGGATTTTCATGGTGAGTCTCTTGTGTTGCTAGTGGAATTTAATATTAGTGTCCGATAGACTTGTCGGCTGAAGGTGTAATTCATGAAATGCTGATTTTGTGTGTAAACCAGTGGAATTCATCATGAAACCGTGACATGTTTTAGTAATATGTATCCAGTTTGTAAATAGTGACTTAATTGGTTACTTAAATAGGTTAATTTGAAGCTTCTGTCCGAGGTTAGGTTTCTTGTGGTATTCTGAAAAATAGCTAAAACGGGGTCGCTTTGTTGTGTGGCTTCAAGGCCACATGGATCAAATGCAGATAGTAGGGACTGGTCCATGGGTCCACATGAGCCTTACTGGCGAACTAACACAAGCTATTCACCCCCTCCGCCGAGGTGGGATTTCAAATTCCAGTCTGAAGGGTTGCCTTATAGTTTGAATGACGGTCTTCAACTCTATGACGGGTCTTCTACATCATCGAATGGTAAAGACAGTAGGACCTGGGTCAGAGGAAACCATCTATATGATCTTCACTATTCTGTTGCAGATGGCACTGGGATTTTCCTTAGCAGTCCTTGTCCATCGGAACTTCGTGATGGTCCTCAGTGGACGCCTCCAGCAATACAGGAAATAAGTTTTGACGATTATGAGGTTGTGACTAGGAAAGGTAAATCTCTTATATGATTTTTTAAAGAAAAATGCTAACTAGTGCCCTAAGGGCATATGTTAAGGAACCTAATATAGAAATAGTGTATTGGAACTTGTGTATTCAATTTTTCAAAAGTTTCAAAATTGCTCTTTTCAAGTCAAAATTTCTATTTTTAGATTTCTACATGTACCCTTAGAGAACTTGTTAGCAAGACTCATTTTTTAAATAGTATGTCTAGGAGATTTATAGATCACTTATCTGACTTGTTATATATGATCTTTTTTCCTTGTTTTATATTCTCTTTTCATCATTCAAATCATAGATGATGTAAAACAGTAATTTGGATAGTGATTAAGGAAAGTAGAAGAAACTTAAATATAAAATAAAAAACAGCACTTGTATCATAGGATTGATAGCAGTGTTGTCGAATTGTGGCTATGGCAGGAAAGGAACATACCGCCATACAAAGGTCATGGCATGATAAGGCCATGGCGACTGCCACAATCGTAACAGTCACGTTGGTGTGACGAGAAATGGTGGAAAAGACAGAAAAATAAAAAAACCAGAAAACATGGATTGGGTCACGCAACCTTACCCGAACTCAGACCCAAATTGGTTAAAAATATGAAACACTGACAATATATCCCTTTTCAGTGTCTTCTCTTATTTCTCACATTGTCTTCTCTTTGCATGCGACGAACACTGCATGTGGGTGGCGGTTTTTCTTCTCGCCACTCTGTGTGTGATTGCACCTCTTTGATTTGGTTAGACTACTCATTTTCTTCTTCTCTTCCATTCTTCTTCTGCTCAGTTTCGTCTTTCATCTTTTGCTCTAATTCTTATTTTTTCTTTCTTTTCTTTATTTTGCCTTTTATTTATTTTTTTGTACATGTTTCTTTTCACTATTTTTCTGTATATGTTTTTTTTTCTTTCTATTTTTTCTTGTTTGGGCACACTAATTTCCTTTCATCTATTTTTTTCTCTCACTTTTTTTAATTTTTTATACACGTTTTTCTTTCAACCATTTTTTGTATATGCACAATTTTTTTATTTTGTTTTTATCTATTTTACTTTTCTTTTTTCTTAAGGCTTGCCTACGTTGTTAGTCTCAGATAGCGGCACAAAGCACCGAACCCTAAAAATTGGATAGCGGGATGACTGCTATTGCAAAGGCCAAAAAACAACTAAACAGAAAATACAAACAATATGCAAAAATACTAAAAAAAATAGCAAAACATACAAAATTAAAGGGCTAATCATACTTAATAACCAAAATCCAACTTTAAAATCAAGTTCTAATGGTTCACAAAAAGAACGAAACACAATAGAGCAAAAACATAACAATGCTGAACAGAGCAAGAACAGAACAAAATGATGTTGAACGAAGCAAGAAAGAACGAAAACAACAGAGCAAGAGCGATGGCAAAGGAGCAAGAAAATGGTTTCTTTTTCACGATATTGAACCAACCCCTTTGTGGGTTTATAAGAATACAAAATTAGGGCTTAAATGGGTGCCGAATAACCTAGACACTCTTAATGTAGAATAAAACAATAAAATCAAAACTTGTGTTTTTGAAAAAACCCTAGAGCGGGTCCAATAGCGGTTCTAGCTGAGATAGTGGGATTTGTAGCTGGGAGCGCCGCTACCGTTGAACGCATTTTTCCGGTTGGTGGCTCTGCGGCCAGCTCCTCCATCACATTGGGATTGCGTGGGGATTGACAAAATTGAGGCTTGCTTATATTTATGCTTTTTTAAGGGTTGTTTGTACCTTGTAAGCAACGTCTGAAAATCAAGATTCCTCACAAACCTCAAGGGCTATCAGTTCTAACAAAAATGACCTTGGATAGAAATATATTCTTCTTGTGACAAAAGGTGATACAAACAATAGTTGTATTTTATGTTAAAAAGTCATGTAGGGAGAATAACTAGAGCCAAACAACATTTAATGTGGAAGAAGGGAAACATTGTTCCTTGCCTCCAATGTCCTTCCGAAATTAGAAAAGAGCTTTGGAATTATGCAAATAACAAAAAAGACAACAATATTGATATGGTTACTATTAGAAATATGGACCTTTGAAGAATTCATTACGATGAAAGTGAAGATGACCTTCACAAACCAACAACTTCTATGAGGGTAAAAAAGTGTCAATAGATCTATTTTGTAGGAGGTTTCAAACGAAAATTGGCAAGGAAAAGAAATAAAAGTTGAGACAAGCGAGCATATGAGAGTCTTGTGATAAAGAAGCTACACAAAGAGTCTATCAATATATTGCTCGTTTCTAGTACTAAGTTGGATTATCTTTTAATGTTGTTAAAATGATGAGTTTTAGAGATATGATTGTCGCCATAGGGTCATTATGGACCACACTTATCGATTCCTACGTATTATGGTATTAGAGTTACATACCCAAGGAAGTAATCTGAATACACTAACCATTTGATGAAAGATCACAAAGAGCTGCTGAGTAACCATGATTGTTCTATTATGTCGGGTTCATGGTGAACTCTGATGTTAAGATAATCAATTATATTTTCAGGTTTTAGCTGGAACCAATTGTAATAAACCATCTTTATTGGATTTCTTATGCTCTCCATTGCATAGATTTTGTGTTTGAAGATATTGGAAGTATTTCCTTGATAAATAAGATAATTAAACGTGGAATTCAAGTTGTCTGCTTCATCTATAACCATTTTAGTATCTTAAGTTTGTTGAGACCTTACACAAACAAAAAAGTAATTTGTGTTTGAAGATATTGGAAGTATTTCCTTGATAAATAAGATAATTAAAAGTGGAATTCAAGTTGTCTGCTTCATCTATAACCATTTTAGTATCTTAAGTTTGTTGAGACCTTACACAAACAAAAAAGTAATTTGTGACACATGAAATAACTAGATTTGCTTCATCCTTTCTATTATATCATTAGAAATATTTCATAAAATGAAAGACCATCTTAAAAAAACGTCACAACTTGTATTGGTAGTCTAAGGGGAAGTAAATTGTAAAAATAGTCGTTAAGTGGCCATACATTTGGCACTTCCTTCCCCTTAGTCTACCTAGACAAATTGTTTAGATAAAATGTTTTGTTGCTCTATGAAGTCTTTCTAATGATATAAAGATGTAGCAAATTTAGTAATTCTATGTCTCACCAATTTCCTTTTATTTGTGTAACGTCTCAAAAAGATACCATAGTGACTATAGATGAAAACAAACATATTAGATTCCTCTTTTAATTGTCTTATTTATCGAAGCAATCTTCTCAATATCTTAAACATCAAATCTATGTAATGGGCAACACAAGGAGTCCAATAAAGATAATTTATTTTCGCCATGTTCTTACCAACTAAAAGATAATTGTTTTTATTATCAGAGATAACTTGAACTACATTTTCTTCTCTAATCTCCTCTACAACTACAAGAGAATCAAACAGTTTAAAAAAATCTTATTACCCGTCTTTACCAAATCAGAGAAATCAATAGACTTCACATTGTCCCAACCTAGGTAGTCAATTGCGGCGCTTCACGAAGAGATCGTACCAAAGCGGTGCGTTGCAAGGCCTGGCCGCACCGGAGTGGTGCAGTGCTAATCAAGGTTGTGGCCGTTTTGGATGCATTCACAGATCCTAGGCCGTGTTCTGGGTCATGTTTTCTCAGATCCACTAAAACATGAAATGTTTATGTGCAGGAAAAACCAAGATTGCCCTTCAATTTTAAAACGTTATGGGGTATTTTCGCTGTTAACCCTAATTCCATTCTCCCTCCTCCGTATTCTTATTCTTTCTTCCTATTCCTTCATTCAGATTTTGTTGTCTTCTCCTTCTTTGCTGGGTGCGAGAGTTGCTTTGACATCACCCAGTCGAGCCGCTGTCCAGCTTCAAACACCACCCAGCCGCACCGTCGTCCAGCTACAATAACCACCTCGGTTCTCTTCCTTCTTCCTACCTCTGTTTTTTTCTACTTTTTTACCTAATTTATTTCTCTGTTTTTTCTTTAGTTTTTCTTTTCTTCCTTCTTTCTCTGTTCTTTTCTACTTCCTTTATTTCTTTTCTTTTTTCGCTTGTTCGGAGGAGGAAAACGAAAAATATTTTGAAGTTGATGGGGGAAAAGGAGGAGGAAGAAGACTATGTTGAAGATGATGATGATCTATGATTCCTATAACATTCATTTTAGTTTTAATATTTTGTTATTTTATTACTCTATCTTGAAGAAGATGATGATATTTGGTATTTAAATGTATGTTTTAATTAAAACTTGGTCTTTTATTACTATTTCTGAATGTTTGAGTTTGAGACATTTTTTTTAAATTTGCATGTTTATATAGTATTATTCATGTAATTTGTCCAAAAAATAGAGGTAATCCCAGTATCCCACAACTCGCTATCCGCTATCCCAATTTTTGGGGTTGGCCGCGACACACTGCCATCTGGGATTCACTACCTAGATCCCAACAACAGAGAAATTAATTATGCATCTTTACTTCTGGTTTGTCTATGAATCTGACATAAATAGAACAACCATGGTTACTTCGCAACTTATGATTTTTCATCATATTATTAGTGTATTCCAACTCCTTCTTTAGGTATGTAACTCTAATACCATGATACGTAGGAATCAATTGGTGTGGTCTACAAGGTCATCAGATAGCTGCAATCATATCTCTAAAACTCTTCAACTTAACAAGGTTAAATGATAATTCAACTTGGTATTAAAAACGAACAATATGTTGATGGACTCTTTCTAAAGCTTCTACAATATGTTGATGGACTCTTTCTAAAGCTTCTTTATTATATGACTCCTTATGCTCGCTTGTCTCAATAGAGAAATTACAACGTCTCTTCCTTGAGTCAACAAAATAAATAAAAGAAGATATAAACTAAAATCTAGGAGATACTAAAATAAAATAAAATAAAATAAAATAAAATAAAGGAGATAACAATATCCCTTGAGGACGTAAGATTGGTATCTTGACAATATCACAAGTTTTTTGGTAGTTTAATAGTTATACATGCACTTCAAACTCAAACTCAAACACAATGGTGTGAATCTTTTGGCAATGAATCTCTAGAATGAAAAAAATTTATACAAGTAGCTTGGTATATAGTTCATCTGACTGTGAGGGTAATTTAAGTGTTTTTGAGATGGTAAGCTCCCCAATTGATGAAACATTTTATTTCATTCGTAATTTACTTGTATATTATGATTTAATTGATTTTTTAATTATTTAGATTCACACCGATCAACAATAAGTAAATTTTATTTCATTTGAGTTACGATATTTCACCCCTCCCAATTCTAGGTAGGCTCTAGAGTTGTCTGACAATATTGATTTTTAATCATTTTGTGTGGAGAGATAGGGCTTACTCCAATTACGTAGAAGGCTAAACTAGTATCACAGTACAATTTGGGTCATGATTTCGTTGAATTAATGATTTTCCTTTCCTTGTTATATCATTGATTTCTTAAATCTTAATTTGTCTGTTATTGTGTAGCACTGTGGTGATGGTTTTAGTTCAACTGCCATGATATTAGTGACAGTAAAGCTGTTGTGCTAAACTTCGTCTTGTAATATAGTTTGTTCAACGAGCTTGTATATTGTTCTTCTGCTTACTGATCTGCTTTCTTCTCATTTGTACTTTTGATAGATCCTCATCCTTCTTTAGGCGGGATATCTTTTGCACCTACTAAGGAGGTAATATTTTTGATCATGGACTGCTAAAATGAAAGCTTATGTCTTTGTTTTGTTTTGGCAATTGTTTTACATGCACATTTCTTTCAACAAATTGAATTTCATGTATGAAATATATGCAGGGAACTTCCAAAAAAATTTACAATGGGAGCTCCATTTCAACCCAATCAGAAAGCAGTGAATCCGAGTCTACTAATTCGCAATTGTCCTTTCATAGGACTTTCTCCAATCATCGATCATTCATCTCGAAACCCATTTATCCTTTGTCATTTCCAGACCTAACAACTACTAGGGATGCCTTTAATCCTGCATTTCCAGATTTTACAGGGTTTGATACATCTAATCCACTCAAAGACAGCCAGCGCTCAAGTAATGCTAGCAACAGTCAGGATTCTGTAGATGTTACTGAGTCATTTGAATTAGAAACACCTGCTCTTCAACATACTCATTCAGATGGATTTAGATGTGGCTTGTGTGAAAGGTTTCTATCGAACAGATCGCCTTGGAGTTCACGTCGTATTGTGAGAAGCAGAGACATGCCTGCGACTGGGGTTCTTCCTTGTTGTCATGTTTTTCATGCTGAATGTTTGGAGCAGACAACGCCAAAGACGAGGAAATTTGATCCACCTTGCCCTTTATGTGTGAAATTAGACGAGCAACATTCCCCTGATCAACAAAGTGTTTTAAGATTGAGGAATGGTTTTCCTAGGTTTAAATCAGTTTGCGAGGATGGACCGTCAAGAACTAGGAGCTGTGCACAGGCTGATTGTGTTGAAGGACCTCTGCATGCTCCGCCGCACAATACTATGTTACTACTAAATCGAAATCACATCAGAAGAAACCTTTCTTTGAGGGGTAATTTAAGTAAGGAATTTCCCGGAAAGGTGAAGAAAACTGAGACATATTCTTCGCAGCTGTTTAGTGGAAGCTCAGTTGATCAGGATGTTGGTAACAACTAATGTCTGGAATGTTGTAAGTTGTAACTAATGGATGAACATTCTTTCCTTGAAGTTTAGAAGCTGACTGTCCCACGGTAGTTGAGCCATAACTTTGGTTATGGTTTTGTATATTGATTTGTTGTACGAGTATTAGAAGTCACGCTTGAAACTTGATCTTATATTTCCTATTTTATTCATTTGAGTTTTGATCTTTACCTTCTTTTTGATTGAGTTTTGAATTTCAGTTACTTTAAGCATATCACGGACTAGTACTTAATATCATTGGAATTTTAATGACAGTTAATGATACTTTTAAGAAGTAATAGTACTCGACTATTTTCATCTTTATGGATAAGACGATAATCAAATTGTTGTCAATTTAATTGGAGATATATGTTTTTATTAATTCAAAATCATTGAATTTACTATCTCAATTATAAATATGAAGATAGTCATTAAACTTCTAATCGAAATCACATTAGAAGAAACCTTTAAATGGTGGTTGTGTTCTATAAGAAAATTTGAGTGAATAAACAAATTGGTCTGAAATTGTAAGTATTTGTCAAATAAATTTTTGAATTTTATAAATTGTCAAATGCATCTCTAAAATTGCAAAATATTAATCAAAATAAATCTAAATTTATGTGACATGTTAATTGAATATGTGACGCCTTTGCGTTGATGTCATATCAATGAAATCACAATATTATCTAATTTGTCTTTAAAATTTAAATATTTTATGAATTAATTTATCAAGAATTAGTTTATGCACAATTACAATTACTCATAAATTTGTCTATAAGAGGACAAAATTTCATTGACGAATTTGTTGTCAAGAAGATGACATTAATGCGGGATCAATCATTGACGAAATTTCATTACCACATTTTCAGTTACAATATCACATCAAAAGATCTAACGACAAAAGTTTACTAACTCATGTTAATTGATATTTAACAATTTAAAAGATGTATTTGCTTATTTACAAAATCTAAAAATTTATTTAAGTAACACTTACAATTTCAGACACCAATTTGCCTATTAACTCGTTAAAATTTTTCATTATTTACTTTTGGTTTAGTGGAGTAGAGGTAGAGAAAACCCATTTCTAAGACTCAACTTAATTTTTTCCATACTAACACATGTGATGGTATCTAATTGCAATGAATGATTACTTACAAAATACCTATTGATACTAGTATCATAGATTATTGACATATTCCATGTTATCATGATGTATATAGAATAGAGAAAGAAATATTTCTTCATGAAATTGTCATTTACAACACTTGATATTATTATTTTTTACTATAAAAACACTTAATTCAAAAGATAAAGACAGTTACATCAAATTGTTTAAACAGGACAGGGCATTCCTCATTCCTCTTTAAGTATCTAACACTAAAAGTTAATTCAACCAATACATCACCTAAATAAATAAATAAAACACATAATATGCATACAAGTTAAAAGTTAGGTGCAACAAGCCTATTCTATACTTTAACATTCAACTTATCAATTGCTTCCTCTCTTGGTTACAGACATGTAACTGATGAGATGTCAAATTCTTTATAACTATCCACTTACTAATTTCATTTTGTATCAATCAATAGTACAAACATGTTTTACACTTGATGGTGTAAATACATGTTCACTTAATTGGTTTTTGGTCTCTCAATGATATCCTTTATATTACATTTTTTTTCCTTCATTCATGGATTGACACCAACTTTCATCATTTTAACGCCTCTTGCATTGAAGTTGGGATTTATACAAAGTTAATACCTGAAATTAAACCTTGGTGCTGCACGGAAAGATTTTAGAAGGAATAAATTGAATATTTAACAGAAGATATTTTTCCTTTGTTCAATCTATTTGGTAAGCAATTTGGGCCAAAATCTTAATTGTAAAAAAAATAAGAAAAGAAGGATTAGTGTTTCCATTAATAAACTCTATCAAATTCTTGTTGGACCTATCAAGTTTTCCTTACTTTTGGTACCCCGATTTTCCAAATTTAATTCTAATTTTTTAGTTATAATACAAAGGGCACAATGGGTTCCTATGAATTAAAAGGCGGCAATTATATCAGCATGCCTCAATATGAGTGTATGAATCAACACCAAACAAAATACATTTTTTTAGACAATATAGTAAATATCTTTTATTGAGATTTTGGATACCGAGATTTATCAATTCATTTAAAATTTAAATTATAATTTTATATACAAAATTCTAATTTACAACGAAGATATATTTTGAAAAAGAAAATTTAATTTACAATGCAATTATTTGTTAAGACATCTAAATTATTTACGAGAATATAAGTTTTAATTCTAATTGAAATAATTCTTAATCAAACTTTAAAAAAAAAAAATACACACTTAAATTTAATTAAAATCCTATTTTACCATTTTTAGTTTTAATTGTCTTTTCTGCCTATTTTTTTTTTAATAGCCAGAAAATTGAAATTTTGAGATTTTGAAACTTTTTTCAGAAAAATTTCTTCAATTTTTAAAAATTTAGTCACATTTGGACGTAGTTAAATTTTTTATTTTCAAATAATTATAAATTCTAGAACTCAAATAGTTTTCACAATTTTTAAAAATTGAAAATACCAAGTTATTCTTTTAAATTGTCTAATATTAGTCAAAATGTAATTTAAATTTTGTAACCCGTAAACAAAAAAAACTCCATAAAATAGTTGATAGTAAGAACATTTTGATTGATTTTAAATAATTTGATAAAACAACATGATATTTCATAAAATTTGAGGTCCCAAATTGACTAATTTTTACAATTTCAAACCTCAAAATAGTGGTTTATACTCGATGACAAAATGATAGATTAGATTCACACATTATTGCAACTTATAAATTTTAACTTCGTTAGGTTATAAGGAAAATGAACTCTAAAAATTCAGAGATGGATCAAAAAATGAGTGGATTTTAATTAAGAATTATTCTAGTCAAGATTTTAACTTACACTTATTTGACAACCGAATCACTTAATTACTTTAAGTTGAAGTTTGAAATATATATATATATATATATATATATATATATATATATATATATATTACACAATAAATAATGAAATATTATCTCATAAATGCTGGAGTATTTGGTTTGCTAAAAATTAAAAACATTGAGAATATAATGTTGTCTTATTAAATTGTGAAAATAAGACAGTTTTCTTTATAGTCGGATAAAAACAGAGAAATAATGGAGAATCTAGAGGTCAAAATGATTATTTGGATAGTTGGCAACCTCCTCTCATTAGGTTTTACAAATGTAATGTTGATGTAGATTTTGTTCAGCGGTTATGTAAAACAAGTTTTGGCATCCCTTGTGATCACTACATAAAATTTATTAAAATTAAAATTATTTGAGTTCTTTTATTGTGTATCTATCCTTGAGAGAGAAGCTACAAGTCTGCTTCATGCTTTTCAGTGGGTTGGATATTTGGATCTCCAAAATGTCTTTTTATTTATTTAGATAATCCGATCTTTGTTAATTATTTAATGAGCCTCTTGATCTCATCTATGAGTTTGGTACTATTTTGAACTCTTACAAGCTCTTTTTTAGTTAATTTACCAAATATAGTGTTAATTTTTATTAGATAGTTAGAAAATGGTGTAACTCACTTGTTAGCAAGAATGACGAAACTTACGGTTAATTTTCAAACATTTCATGAGTTTCCACTTTGTATTTTCTAATTGATTTTAAATGAAAATGACTGAACTATTACTTTTGAATACATTAAAGTGGTTATTACTCTGGGTAAGTATGATTTTATATTTTTGGTGATTTTTTTATAGAAAAATGTTAGTTAGATTAATCTATTTGACTTGCATTAAATTTGAGTTAAACTTTACCCATTGTTTATAAATATTTAATATCAACGCCATTTTTTTTCTCTATGTATGCTATTGAGATTTTTTATTTTAAATATTGATTTCGTCTCTGGATAGATTGCGATTATTGTTGATTGTTCAATCTTTTACTAATTTAGATCTTGTAGCATGGATGTTGAAGCTAAGATGATTGAATTGTATTTCTCTTGCAAGACAAATGAAGTTCCTTATTTCTTGTATTTATAGAGAAAACAACACATGCGATGATAAACGGTCTAATATTGGGTTTTACACTCATTTTACTTGGTGAGATTTATAGTCGCTCTGTATTTGGAATGACTTTTACCGCAATCAGCATAGTCTCTCCTTTTCTGCTTTCTTTAATTTCCCTTTAGGTTGCTAATGATGTTTGCTCTATTGCATTGCACTCTTATTTGGATAGAGTGTCATTATTGTTGATCTTTCAATCTCTTACTAATTCAGATCTTGTGGCATGGAAGTTGATGCTAAGACGATTGAATTTCATTTCTCTTACAAGACAAATGAAGTTTCATATTTCTTATATTTATCGAGAAAACAACACATGCTTTAACACCCCAATTTCTCATTATCTTATTTTAAATAGTATAATGATACAATACTATTTTTTTTTATGAGTGTGAATATATGTTTTAATTTATTTAGGTGTGTCTATGTGTTTGCCTTGGTAATTAATTTAAATTATTAATATTAACCATATTTAACTTACAAAAAATAAATAAAATAAAATATATATATATATATATATATATATATATATATATAAAATAATATCATAAGTGAATTTAAGTTGTTACACTAGTTGTTACCTTTAGCTCTAATAAAATAGGATAATAATAATAATAATAATAATAATAATAATAATAATAATACCTAGGCTAGTATACTATATATGGGTGTATATATATATATATATATATAGGTAAGCAGTGTTACGGAAAGCAAAATTAGGATTTTTGTTTAGTTCCATTAGCCGCCTCCCAAGAATTAAGCTACATCAGTTCCATTAGCCGCCTTCCAATTTCATCCGATTACAATTCCAATCTCAATCTCCAATCACAGTTCCAATTTCAATACCAAATCATATAAGGTATGTTTCACTAATTCCATCAATTAGTTTTAATAATGATACATATTTTGTTAGTACAGTAGGATAAGTAATACATATATATATAAATGAAAGTTAAGAAATTGAAAACCACGAACCCAAAATAAATTTGTATAGTCATGATTTGAGTCTTTACTTTGGAATTTTAGAAGCTTTGCCTTTGTTTCTGTCAACAAACGGATTATGTTATATAAGAATTGTTATTATACAAACTTCCAGAAAATAAGTTAGTAGCTAAGCCATTAGATGCAATTGATTTCTAAAGGGAATTGTTGGAGGATAACTCACTGAAGTAAGTAATTAGTTCCGATAAGGCAGCATACGATTCATACGAATTACCGTGAAATCAAAATAAGGCCGAGAGGCAAATTGATTCTTTCCCCTAAATGGTTTAGTCTATTTGATTATGTTATAAAATTATAGACAATAATAAGTAATAATTAATTATTATTATTTGCTTCCATGTGATATATATATATATATATATATATTATATAGACATAATATTAAGTTCTTTCTATCATACTTTGTTAAATAAAATTTTATTATAGTAATATGTGTGTTAACGGTATTAAATATATTTTTGAATTATATTACAATGCATTAATGTATTATTAGATAAAGTATCAATGTATGATTAATACATTAATTAATTAATTACCTATTGGAGCAAGTCACTAATTTGTAATTGATTGTTGCGTTGATTTATTCTCGCTCGTGGGCTGTTAGAGACGGTGGTTGGCGAAGACATGACACATTAAATCAGTGGATTGGCTTCGTTGGGAAAAATCTTCAGCTAAGGTAAGGGGTGAGATAAGGTTTGATTTTATGAGTATAAAATAATGTGAGATGAACGAGAACATTGAAATTCTCAAATGTTCATTCGGAGTTTACTATGTACGGTTGAACTCTATTGAATAATAATAATTAATTAATAAAATGCGAATGGTAATAGTGAGGATTAAAATATAATTTAGCGACCTATAGAATTGTCGTGAAATTATTTATATCAAGATTGTATGCCGTCTGATTTTATGAATATTATGTTGATTGTTACTGTGTGAATGATATGTACTGGAGTATTCTTGCTACTTGAATGAAATTGTGATATCACTTGAATATGCCACTGTTTGATCTTTTATTTGTGATTGATATTGTGAGTAGTGAAAATCAGAATATTGGATTTAGTTGTGATTGACTAATATATATACATAATGATGAATGTTGTGAAGTCAAACTGAAATTTGTTGAGTTGTGATTTTGGAGTTAGAACTATTTTGCCATCATATAGGGAGGGTTTGACAAACCTAATGATTCAGGGAAGTACAACTGAATGAACCAGATCGTGGAGGGATACAGTCGAACTGTAAGGTAAGATTGATAGACCTTAGGGGTACCTCTAGTGGGGAATTCCTAAGTGGATTAATGGGTTATTCCCTAAGGCTGGGAGCTACCGTGCAACACAAGAGTACCTCGACCTTCGCGTATATGTGTCTCGGGTTGAGTTGAGAGGATCTATGAGGACTTGGCCATTCAAGAATTGTCTGTCCACTCTTGTAGTGACATAGTATCAGGCCTCCTAACCAAGTACTTCAGAGTAGAATGGTACCAAATGATGAAGTATAGAGTATAGGACATACATAGCATTTCATCCTTGTGATTATCTTATTGTGAATTAATTTGATAAACCGTTGATATTATACACTTGATTGTTTTTTAGGTTGTGATAATTTGATTGCTTGCGTGTTCTCCTCGTATATTTTATACTATTACATGATTTTGATACTCACCCCCTCGTTGTTTGTGTTTGGCGTTTGCGATGGACGCAGACGAGTTGTAAGTTGCAAGTGATGACTAGTACCATCAGGAGAGGCGGAAGTCATCATGTCTTGGAGACCTTTATTATTATGCATTGTGTTGATGTTATTTTGAGTATTTTTATTTTAGGAATTCCCGCTCTGATAGTGACATCGGGTTGGGGCCACATTTGCACTTAATTTAACACATAAGTATGTGTACTTCTAAAAAGATTTTGTTGTCGGATATTCTGATTTCAAGTTGTTAAATTTGATGGAACCTTTGAATTTATTCGACGTGTTTGAAAGTTTATATTTATTTATTTGTTTCAAAATAATTTCATTGTTTAGAAAAAAAGAAGAACTTTTTTTTTTGGATTTAGGGTGTCACACATGCGATGATAATCTGCTTAATATTGGGTGTCAACCCCAAGTAAAATGAGTGTAAAACACTACACACAAATTTGAAAGTATATTTTGTATGGGAAAATTATGTTTTCATTTGGAAGTTTATTTTTGGATTTCATAAAAACTCTATTTCTTTTTGGATGTATACTTTTTAAAATATTTTGATGGTAGAAAAAGTTTGGCTGATAATTTGACCTAGTATCTACTTCTCTCATTGCTACCCCAAGTAATTCATGTTCATAAATCAGAGCATTATTAATATTCATATTTATTGGTGCACTAAGAACTTACCACATGGAGGAATGTGCATAAGAGTCATGACATCATCTAGTGTGATGATTGTCTTCCAAAATAACATGTAGAATGAGTTGGTCTCTCATGTTACCTTTCTACATAGGCAAATATGAGGTCATCGTCAATAAGCTAAAGACAAGTGTACCAATCCAAAATTTTGAATCCAATGTTGTACAATATTAGATACAACTACTTCAACAAATTTCTTCAATTTCAAATCGTGCGTGATCAACTTCAACGAAACACAATACTACAACTAATTAAAAAGCAAAAAATATAATAATAAAATAATGAATTAAATGTAATTATAAAAATGTACTAAATATAATATACTTATTCTTAATTAATTAAAACATACATCTCTTTTTTATATCCTCTAGGTTGCATGTTGTTCATATTATATCAACAACGATGTGACCAAAGATCCTCCAAAGAATTGACGTCGTTGGACCTTCTCTTTGATTGCATGCTCATCAACATCCCCGTCAAGTTCGTAAGATCTGACACCTTGCCTATGACGGTGTTGACGAGGTAGATGGTTAGCTTTATTCATTTATCGATATGATGCAGCATGTAGAACTATTTCGCCTCTATTGCCTATATTGCGGACAATGGTGAGTTTAATTTATATGTTCGTGCCTCGCGTCCTAGTCACTGACATAAAATAAACTTATCAATAATTTGTATGAAAAAAATTTGAAATTTGATTTTTTTTTTTTAAAGTTTGGAAATTTTAACTTGGGTACAAGTTTCAAAAATTTCAAAAAAATGTTTTCAGAAGTTTTATATTGCTTGAAATTTAAAAAAAAAATTAAATCCTCTATTTCATAAATTTGAAATTACTCAAAATTTTAAAAACTTATTGAATAATTTTTTCTAGAAATTTCATATTACATGGAACTGTCGAATATATTTTGAAAAAAATAAAAATTACATTTCGAAGGTTTTTAATTCATCAAAAACATTTGAAAAAGCAGTTTGTACTTCAGAAGTTTCGAATGTGTTTTTTTTTTTTTTAATTTTTTATATTGTAAAAAGGTCTTTTTAAGCATTTTGAAAAAAAAAATTCAAGTTCATGTTTTGAGTATAATTCTCAAATATTTTGGCCCATTTTATGCTAGCTCGAATATAGATGGCGTAAGCCCAAATTGATTTTTTTCTTATTAAAATTGGGATATCTTTGTGGAGAGAGACACTATCCCCCAAAGTTCACATAAAAACCAACTGGTGTACTTTTAGTATGTTTGGATCGATAATATGAGATGAAATAGAGTAGAATTGTATGAACTATGTTAGTTATTTTTATTAGTGCTATTGAAAAAGTCGAATGTAATTTTTTTAGTACTCTTCCTATTTTGTTTTTTAAATACCTTCTTTTATTTAAAATTAGTTGTTATAAAAAATAAAAATTTATGATAACTGTCATTATATTGTTTTAAGATAGTACTATTTCTCCCTCTCAATTTTGTACACAATTCGGATGAATATTTTGTGATTATGGAGAAAGATTAATCCTTATCAAAATCAGGATTTCACATAAGTTGTTTAGGAAGTAGAAAATAATATCACATGAAGATTAGTTGATTAGGGATCCTTTCATTTAAAAATTTATATTCTCTCAAGTTATCCAGCTAGAGTTTGGATTATAAGTTGAAAAAGTTATTTCCTTTGTTAGAGAGGATGAAAGTGAAAACAAATTTACTAATCTATAAAAATTTGATATATGATAAGCGTGTGAAATAAAAAATGATAAATGTGTGAAATAAAAAATAATATTGTTAGTATTGAGTTTCATAAGATTCACAAACATGACTTATACTCAGTTCACTAAATATGGAATAATTCAGTTCTCACATTTTTATAAGACTTTTTACTATTATCTAGTGGTCTTGTTCTAAGTTTTCATTTCTTTTTAATATGTGTTTTCTTTACCTCACTTTACTTATAATTCATTATTTTTCATTAGTATCACAAGACTTACACAATAGCTTAAGTTATTATGAATTTGAGGATATATAGGCAGATGGTTTGATTTGTCTAGGAGTTTATTACAACTGTTTTGAAATTAAATTGTAAGTTATACTTTCACAAGATGAATGTTTATATAGTTATAGATGTTTTGAAGCTTCAAACATATGGGGCAACAACATATAGTTATGGAAGGTTTTGATGACTTCATTAGTCTTGCTTTTATTTGCAAAACTATTGGTCAAATTTTATCCTCGTGTTATGATTGCTAAGAAGATGATTATTGTGGTTAGTCCTTTAATCTAGTTTCATTACAAAGATGAAGTTTTCCATACTCATGTGATTTGACGTTATTGCAACTTTTGTTTTCTCTGAGACGATTATTGACGAATGTCCATCCTTAATTTTGGGTTACTCTCATCCTCTATTTTATAAATTAAATCAATTTGAATAATATTTGATTTTCAATTCTTCCATATAATTTTCATGATGCTTTCTTGGATAAACTGACTTCAATTGAGACACTTCATTTTTTAAAATTATCAACCTCATTGAAAGGATGAATGATCATTTAGTGGCTAATTTGTCTCATTACATAGTGATAACATGATGATAGCTTCTTGACCTATTCTAAAAATGAATACACTTTAATGCACATGTTAGATAACAAATAAATTTATTATCTAAATTAACTTAATCAAATTATGTTTTATCCTCAAAATATTTAAAGAGAGATTTTGTCTTAACTATTTTAAAATTAAAAAAAAAAATTGAATCGCACAAATATTTGTAATATTTATTTTAAAATTGATACTATTTTTTACGTACTTTTATTTTTCATCTCTATCTTTTTCTAAGTTAGGTGATTGTTCCACGTGTTTTTGTTTTAATATGTTTTTGTTTTAATATACTTTGTTTATAAGTATCTACTCACAAGGTTATTTATTAGGATAACTCTTTAGTTTAGTTCATAAGATATTACTTTTTCTCATTCATTTTATAAACTATAAAAATCTAATGAATTGTCCTTAAACTATTTTCAATTTATAAGTTCATTTTAAACCATTACTCTTTCTTTGGAAAAGATTTAGATCAAAATTGCATGAAATAAAAAATGCATGTAGTTCTATAATTGTGATTTTTGTGGTTGATCGATCAAGATTAAATCATTCAAATTTAAAGTTCGTATTTTTAAAATAATAAATTTATTTTAAATTTAAAATATTTAATTTTAATTAAGCAGGAAAAAAAAAAAGAACACACTAAACGAAGGAGTGCCAATTTCATGTAACCCAAATCTCATCTCATATTTTCATTTTAAGAATCAAATAAGAGATAAGTAGTGACAATTTAACTATCAAATTGAAAGTTTAGTTGTCTTAATAAAACTCAAGTACTATTAGAATTATGGAGTTTTCAATAACAACTTGAAGGGACCAATTGTTCTAGCTTGGGCATGTGGTGTGTCCACTTAGCTCTAGACAATTGCACATTCTATTAACAAACGTGATGGATGAATAGGGTTCTTGAATTGCCTATTGTTTATGTTATGTCCTAATCAACACCACACATTGATCTTAATACTGTTCCTCATAAGGGTTCCCATTCCTTCCAGCTATTCTCTACCCACATTTTCATTTTCCATCAAATTTAAACCACACAAGAGAATTTGAAGGATAACTCTTTTTTATAATGACAAAATTGAAGGATAATTCTGAGACAGAGACACTCTCCACTAAGGCATGAATTTTTGTTCTCTTAGTGATTTTCTTTTTATGCAAAAAATTATTTTTAAGAGTACCAGGGGTCCGAACCCAAAATTTTATTTAATTCTTGTGGTTTTTTTTATCTCTTATTCAATACTAAGAAAAGAATATATAGATGTGTATTTTTTTTTTAAGTCATAGTAATTATATGTGTAATTATCAATACTAATTTCTTCGAGATAATTAAGATCTAGCTATTTAAAAAATTAATTTTTTCTTTTTTCTCAAATGTTAATTTCTTTTAATAAATAAATGTTTTTTCATATATACATATCAATAATCAAACTTCAAACTAAATAATGAACATCCAAACATCTATTACTTGTCTCATATATAAGAGACAAAATATAAGCAAAAAGCATAAAAAGGAATATAACATTAAAATGTGACGAATTTTATGTATAGCTAGACTATATTATTGAACTTTCGTGTCTTCTATTCTATGTCATCACGCACATTACATCGAATCATAAATTTAATTATATGGTGTCAATTAAGGAACTTTTTTTTTATAACAAAAAATAAATAGGATGCGTGGCTAAGACAAAGAACAAAACAGAAGAATGAGGGTGTTCCTAAATTGAATTATATCGTTTTTTTAATGGTAGTAACTTATTATCTTATTTGGTTATCTTGTAATGCCATATATTCCTATATGAGCCATTTGGTTTGAAATATAAATTTATATAATTCATTCTATATCAATTTAATTTAAATAGATCAAATTATCAAAAAGTAGTTTAGTGGTTTGGCTAAAAACATCAAAATGAGTTACTAATGACAACTATAAACAGTATTTTGTAAAAAAAATTGTAATACATAAATTTATCTCAAATATCTCACACTTTAAAATAATTCAAGAGTACATAATAAACTATTACTTTAAGAGTATTATACATAATAATAATTGAAATATGAGTACAATTAGGCAAACAATAAAGTTACATTAAAAATTAAACATAATATTTATTTTAAAACAATTTTTTTTTTTATTAAAGTTACATTTATTGTGAAATAGATATAATAGTATATATCATTAGCCTCCCTCTTCATTTACCATATATGGAACTTAATCCAAAATGTTACGTCAATTCCAACAATTCTTACCATTTTGTTAACGTTTTTATAGCTAAAAGGTGTAAGAATTTGATTATTTAATCTAAACTCCCTTTCAACAATATATAAACATTGAAGAAGTTACTCCCTCATGTATGAATTTGATGTATTTTATCGATACCTAGCAATTACATTTCTTCCTTCCCCAGCTTGTATAATACCTACTAATATTTGGTCTATAAAAAATAAAAATAGATCAAATTAAGCATATTAAAAAAAATTGTAATTGATCATATTCAATCTATGCAGATGTATTATCATTAAATATGAGAGAAAACATTAATTTTTCCTCATATTTTATTAAAAACATGAATAAAATTTTATTTATGATTCAATATATAGGAGTATCAATTTTTCATAGCGTTAAACCATGACCTTGAAATTTGTATGATCCATTATCCCCATGCAATTATAAACAGCAACGTGCACAAAATTTTGAAAACTCACACGCATGACTAACTCTCATTCTATTAATTAATATACTATGAGCCCTCCTGTCAATATTATAAGAAAAAGTTCTAAGCTAGTCTTGGTTTTTATTATAGACAAAAATTCACTACTTTTGAAGTATTTAAAGCTCTTATTTTTAGTAGTGTGTATAATTGAATGTTCAATATTAAAAATTAATAATTTAATAATTTAACTTATATTTTATATGTAATATAAAAAAATTAATTGCATTTAACATAATTTTTTAATAACTATAAGAATAGCTTTTTATAATAGGATCTTTGGAACGAGTATATATTAAATTTATATAAAAAAAAATAGAGTGTTGAGACATCACATGATTATTTTAACATCTCAAATATGTTGACATTTGCACCATTCTAAAATGTTAATAAAAGTACAAATATAAAGAAAATACAAGATGTTTGGGGTACTAAACCTAAACTCAAGAAAACAATCCTCATAGATATAAACTACTAACAGAAAAACCCATAAGGATAAAACAATGATGAAGGAAAAAAATAATGCAACAAATATCAGCAAAATCTATATTCATAAAGTCCAATATTGTTTCTATTGAAACATCAAAATATTTGAAGGAAAAGTAACAATGTGAAGTCTTAAACTAGCAATTTTTTAGTGCATTGATTCCCTCCTCTAAAAATATGAGATATAGTTATAAGACTCATTCTTTTAACATCAAGACAATTAAGTTATCTATTTCTAATCGATCAAGGAACGCGACTAGTATTCTTAAAAATCAAATTTGTCAATTGTGAATTTGTATCAAATTCAATCTATAGAAAATGTCATCCATTCTTGTAGGTTGTTTCAATAACAACCATAAACATGTAGTGCAGTTGCAATCCTCATATTCACATCAAAACAACTCAAGGAAACAATAGAGTTGTCCGTAAATGTACTTCCACATGCAATAGGACCAAAACATCCAAATTATGTTCCATCAGTATTACATTTAATCTAATACTCTTTTGGAGGCTCCATATCATTTCCTCCTTGATGATAGTTGCATTATGAGAATGAACTCTCACTTGAAAGGACTTAAGAATTTAAAATTCTTGCATATATTTAGAGAATGTGCTAGAATTGTGATTGTTAAAGATACATTGACAATAATTATATTGATAACAGTGTGAAAAATAGGACTATTGTCTTCAAATCGAGTTTGATATCTATAATATCAAATAGTATCAATAGTAAAAATAATGATGGTCAAAAATAACATCTATGCATCGAAAATTTTGAATCAAACTAATTTTAATTTAAGAGTAAAAAATATAGTGTAATCAAAACCAAAACCTAGTGACAAAAAAACATAATAAAAAGAGATGAATGAGTTAGTCTCCATTATAAATTAAGAGAAGTCACATCTTGAAATTATTCGACAATCTAAAAAGATTAATCCGTAAATATTTGGTTATGCACCAATTAATCTCCTAGACTTAGAGTTGGAATGAATATATATTAATTAATGTTACATTAAATGGAGAGCATGTGAGAACTCTATGCGATAAGATTGGGAGGGTCCTTGATCATTACTCATTAGTTGCTTTTTAGCTGCAAAGAGGGTATTGTCTATATCTTAACCCACCATCATTATTATTATGGCTTAAACATGTTTACGCCTAGTTGCACGGTCCTTGCTCAAAGTGATTCCGTCCACTAACTACAAACCTTACTTCTTTCTTTTTAGTATAATTTAAACTACATAAATTATTCTTTATATTAATGCATTTAATTATGAATTCTTTTATGAGCAAATGCATTTAATTATGAATGTTATTGTAATTGCAAGTAAATCATCGTGTGAATTCTGCAATCCTTTATAGTAGATGGATAGAGTTTCTTACTGTGATGTAGAGTTTGGATTTGGATCAATAAAACATGATTAGATAACAACAAAAATTAGAACATATTGAGTTATGTGAGTTTGGAAATTGATTTCATAATTATTTGAAATGTCAATACTTAGAAACTTTCATAAAAAGACCTATATAAATATTATTTTGAATAGAGAACCTAAGTAGAAATAGTTTTCAATTGAGAACACACCCAATAGTACTTTGATGAATGCTTCATGCTTGAGAGGTTAATTAAATTGTTTCAAGTTTTCAATGAATAGAATTGGATTTTTTCGGAGAATTCAAAATTTGACTAAAATAATTAGTGTTCAGATTTTATTTATTTTTCGGTTAAACTTTAAACTATTAGAGTTTCATTCATACAAAAACTAAATGATTAAAATAAAACAAAACAAAAATAAATTATTAGTGTTTTTATCTCATACATTCAATCTAAACTAGCTTCCAATCTCGCTATGATATTCACACTCCACTCTTACGTCTTTATTATCAAATAGTATCATTAATATTATGAGTTTACATAATTTTGTGGTTGAAAGCTGGTAGCCATGATAATAAAATTTCTTATATATCATTTCACATGTACCACTCATATGAAAGCTACATAAATATTTAATATGAAGTAATGTGGGTTTAAATCACAATTACCTTTTTTCTTTACACTTAATGTCTATGTGAATTATGAATCTAAAGAAATTGAATAGAAAATAGGACTAACACTTTGTAAGCTCAAAAGAACCATAGTTCTTTTCATAAGCAAAAAAGAATTAATATAATAATCACAAGCCACTTTGGCACAAGATGTGCAAGATGAAAGAGACACAAATAACAAACCAATTATGAAATATGAATACCCCAATCATTCAACACAGTCAAAATCCAAAACCAAAAAGATAAAATAAAAAAATAATATATATATCAATAGCTTAAATGGCCAAAATAAAACAGAGGAAAACAAGATTATGGGCTAAAGGTCGTGTTACTATATACTCCCGAAACAACATAATCTCCTCACAACATTCAACACACACCACCAATATACAACCAAAGACATGATAACTCATATGCCCTTCAACATCCTTAGTATTCGAACAAAGTGTTGGAGTACACTACAATACTTTTAACTTTAAACCACACCAAAGATGTTAACAACTTAAAAAATGTGGCTATAAAAAAGAGAAATAGACAATGGTTTTTCGCGTATTGTCAAAAAATATTTATACTCTAATACATTTTTATATTATCCATTAAAATAATTGTTGTCGATTTATTCATTTTAGATCACATATTAAAATATGATAGCGTTTTAGATCCTATATTTCATATGCTGCCTATGAGGATATATAAAAGAAACACTTATAAGTGTGGCCTCAAGATATGAAATGTTTTCCTTTAACAAGTTTAAACAAAAATATATAATCATAAGATAAAGAATATAAAAATGTTGTGTAAAATTTATTTAATTATAGAAAATGAGTCATGTTCGTGTACAATGGATCCTTCTCTTTTTAGAAAGCACGCCTACGAAATTCTCTTGGTCTCATTTGTATACTTCAACTTATATTTTAGTGGCTTTCAATTTCATCTTCCACGTGTATTTTTATTCTTTAGTTCCACATTCATAATCACTTTTTATATGAACTTACGCAGCCTCCCTCAAAGTCTCATTTTCACCATGTGATAGTTAAGTTTCGATCTAAGTTTTATTCTATAATTTTAATTTAAGTTTAGATTTAGTTTTGAATCATTTTTCATTAGGGCTGACAAAATAGTTGAGCTCACCACACAAACCCATTTAACCTAAAAAAATACGGAGTGGTGACGGAGTGAAACAAATTAACTGATCAACTTGATAGAGAAAAAAATTGAAAATAAATATTTTATTATTATAATTATTGACTATCATCTTATATAACTGTAAAACAAATTAACAAAATATCAAGACAAATGATCAAATTTTAAGACCAAAGAACCATCTTCAACTTTGTTTCTGAATGAACAAAAAAAAACTTTGTTATTGCTATTTTTTTAAAATTGACTTTTAATTCATTAATATAACCACATTGCACGAAGAATGATTTCTTATTAAAATAAAACACATACCAAAGTAA
Organism: Cicer judaicum; assembly: GCA_037974835.1. Classification (NCBI taxonomy): domain Eukaryota; kingdom Viridiplantae; phylum Streptophyta; class Magnoliopsida; order Fabales; family Fabaceae; genus Cicer; species Cicer judaicum. Next base: position 3,220,779 of record JBBPBS010000858.1, read on the forward strand.
GGCTAGTTATATGATTAATACACTAAAAAATAGTATTATATATTTGTTAAAAAAAAACAATCACTTTCTCTTGTAGATAATATCTAAGGGAGTATTCTATAGACATGAAACAAACTATTTTGAGTGGCATGTGAAAGGATGTACGTTTATTGTTTATGTTGTTGATGACTTAGAAATGTTCAAACAAATAATAAAATTAATATTAGTTTTTAGTATTATGGTTGTTAGGTTGGTTGATGCTATAACTTATTTCATAATATTAAATTAAAAAAAATTACAACCTAATATTTCAATTCATTATTGAGTTAATTTAGATTTCAACTCAATTATCTATGTTGGTCTACTTCGTCCCACTCTTTCTTTAGATGAATCTATAGCGGGGTAAAACCAAACATAATGTACAAACTAACTTTGCAACCTCAATCGGCACACTTCCCTAAGTAAATTCTCCCTTGATCACATGTATACATGAAGGCACATATTTTTTACTTGTTTTCAATGAGAGGGGGTTAATTAACTAATTATCTCCCACAAAATAAGATTATTTAGTAATTAGAAGTACAAGTTTATGTGCAAATATTTGGCACTATTTATTAGTCACGCGCACTGAACAAGTAGGATTATGTGTTTACACCTTTTTGCTAATTGCGTGGGGTTTCCATTGTGAAAGAGTCTTTGAGACTTTATTCCTACCCGTGAATCTGAAAACATAGTTTAATTATGGAGGCTCCAATATTCAAAAGTTCCACCCAATTGAGATGTTACATTGTGATTATTCTTTAATTTAAATGTTATGGTAAAAGCATATATATTGGGTCAAAATGGAAGAGTCCAATCCAATTGGAAGTAAGGCTTTTATCTTTTTGGTGCATTCTTTTTTAGAGCAATAACAAGATATGATTATGTTATTATCACTTTTGAAAACATCTCACATGGGGTTGGAAAAGGAGAGGAGTAAGTACTGAATTATACTTTTGTGAGTCCAGACCATGTAAGGTGATGTCAAATTCTCTTGTCCTTGCTATTTCTACAAACTTCATTATTGTTTTGAATAATTCCAAACAAAGGATCTATTACTTTACATAGGCAAATTATTAGACTCATTCATATCAAATGTCTATCTATTTTACGGTTGAAAAATATATATTTGGTCTACATATACTGTATACATCTTTAAAGAGATAGAGATAAAAAAATAATAATTTGATAGAAAGAGAGACATGGACATAAAATTAGAGATTGAATGATATATGAAAATTTGGAATATATATTATAGTTATAACTATTACATAACTATTATTGTCAAACCGAGGGCTAGTGTAAGAGTGTTAGCCTGATCCCCCAATCAACATGCATACTATATTATTATAATATTTTATATAACTTATCATACTCCCAATAATATTGTATATATATACTACCATACATTTTTTTTATTTTCTTTTCAAATAATTGATGATAGTTTAATTTAATAATATGTATTATTTCTAAGCCGATATTCCTTAAATATCTTTTTTTGTCTTATTAAATCTTTTTTTAATATAATTTATTCTGTAAACCTCTGGATTTGTCTCTAAGTGGATGTATGTATTTAAATTATACATATATTTTTCATAATTATTCAACTTTTACTCTTTTAACTTTTTCCAATACAGGGGCGGAGGGGGGAGAAGACGAACACGTGGATGTCTTTGTCATTTTAAATTTTATAGATTTATTTGAATTATAGATAATTAATTATATATTATTATAATAATTGTTATTATTATAATTTGTCAATTATTAAATAATGTTATATAAAAATATAGTTAAAGTATGCATTTTAATAGTTATTGTTGTCTTCTATTGATTAATTTAATTCTTAAATGTATACTCTTTTGGTTCATTTAATCCATAAATGAGAGATTTAGTTATATATTTAATTTTGATATTTTAAAAACTATAACAAAGACATCTCACACATTTAAAAAATTAAAATAACTCTTCAATTTTATATAAAATAATAGTTTTGGTCACTATCCTCTATTATTAATTCATGACCTCGCCATTGATAGATATATATTGATTAATATTAAAATACATATTTTTATAATTTATTTAATTAGAATGAGCTAAAATTAAAAATAATAACAATAAAATTACGTTATTATGATTGTAAAATCCTAATATATAAATATAAAAACTACTATTTTTAATTATAAACATTATTTGGGGGGAAAATTATCCTTAAATATAAACTCTCCTTCAATTTTTATTTTTTTTTGTCTATAATTAGCACTAGAAGTTCACACACAATTGTGTGATCTAAAAGTCAAACTTAAACCATAATATTCACTCTAAGGACAAATACTTTTTTAATTTATTAAATGTATTTTTTTCAAACATACATCTTAACTATTAATTTGTCTTTGAATATAAAAAAAATCAAGTTTAACATATTCAAATACAAAATTTATTTTAAAAATGTTAACTCAAAAAATAAACACATTAATTATCATATTAACTTTTTTTAATAAGTGTAAAAAACAATAAATGTTTATAATAAAATTGTAATGTAACATATTTTAAAATGATGTGACAAATAATTTCAAGATGTAATATTATCTAAATTAATTCATTAGTTATTTATACGTTATTAAATAAATTATAAAAATGAATAACTTCATAAATACAAATTTAAACATTTAGAGAGTTTTATTGTAATTTTATATTTATTAATCATTCAACATGATCTTATCAAATGTCAAATAAATTTTTTTTTAATTAAAAATTGTGAGATGGAAACTAAAATTATTAAATTTTAAAATAGAAAAAATAAAAAAGAAAAAAAATTAATTAATAAAAATAAGAGATAAAATTATAATTAAATTTAAAAAGTATCAACTCAATTTTTGTAAAATGCATACTAAAGTTTAATTGGACACCTAATCCACCCACAATATGCATGTTACTAGTATTATTATTAACTTCAAGGTTGTTGCTTGGTTGGTTTCAAATTTGAAGTGGATGAGTAAATTGAGGATCCAAAGCAGCAAGAGGAGATTGGTCAAAGAGGGTTTTGATTTTGAATTCGACGTGTAGCTTTTACAGCGAAACAAGAAGAGTGAAAGCTGTGTTTGTGTCCTTGGCAAGAGTGAAAGGTAAGTAGTACATGGAAAACATAAAAAGACTTTACCAAAACACAGAAACAGAAACATAAAAAGAAGGGAAAAATCTATAACGTGATCTTATTCGTCAGAATTGAAGACAGGTGGATGGCAAGGATTAAAGGGAGAGAGAGAGACATCATATGAGACAAAACAAGAGAGGTGGAGATTGTGCTCCCTTTGGATGTTATGATTGGAAAGGTTGTTGATGGGATGGCCGTTAATACTTAATACTCTATCTTTTCCTCTGTAATTTAACAACCAAAGTCCAAATGTCAACTTCTCCAATTGCATCTCATTTATGTCTCAATGTACATATTATTTTAGATAAAAAATTATTTCAAAATAATATTGTTTCTTATTATATTTAGATATCTTGTTTTCAAATCACTATTGAAAATACATTAATTATTTATAAGAAAATGAAATAAAATTAGTATTCAATTTTATGATCATTAAATACCTCATAAATTCTAAAATAGACTTAAGTCTCTTCAATAAATATCATTTGACATTAAAGGTATATAATCATAGTCTAATTCATGTTGATTAAATTTTTTCTTTTATTATTGTAATGTTTGACTACGATATTAATTAATGACAGAAAGAATCTCGCTAAGATTTTTTTTTTTATTCTTCAAATGTATGACTTACTAATTCATATTAATGAAAGCGAAAAAACAACTAAAATGTTACATGATTTATGGTCCACTTTACCTCTCACTCCATATTTAAATCTTTATATATGAGTAGGGGTTTACTAGTACAACATCCCCTTCAACCCTCCGGGAAGGAAATTGTTGCCAATCACCTATTTATGGCAACTTTATGTTACCTCGAGTCCAAATCAAATCATTGGTGTCATTTGTGGGAAACTTTTCAAACTTATTTGTCTACCCTTAAATTTGAAATGGCCAAATCAAAGCAGTCAACAATCCCTAAGAAGACAATCATTAGTACAATCATAAATCCTTAGTAGATAGATAGAATGACGACAACACCTTAATTGGACGTTGTTCCATTGAAAATCAACGACTTCTGCCACACTCTAACATTGAAGTCAAGGCATCAACCTTGGAAAATTTAATCAGAATTTTGCGAAATCAATCAAGAATGATTGAAGAACAGATTATTAATCTTGCTCGGGTGGAAATCAATAAAAACAAATCCTAGATATTACCACAAAATTTGGCTCACCGAAACAACTGGGAACTCAATCCTACCTAGAATAGAATGTCAAATTTGTTAGTCGATTATTGGAAGACTTTTGTTCAAGTGTAAACTACCACACCTATGAAATTATTGTAGCGCTAGTGGGTCGATCAAGTGTAAGCTTTTTGTCATAACACTTAGAATAGGCGTTGACATGGTACAAAAGCTTAAAATTGAATTTCATCGCCTTGTGGGAAGAACTTTGTCACTAGTCACATCCCATTTAACGACCTAAAAAAGTGACTATTTTGGGGGCTATCTACCAGACCAAGGTCGAACCAATCCGATAATACATAAAAAGATTCAACATAAAAATGTTCATTGTTAAAGATGTCGACCAAAATGAAGATGTATCTTCTGAAATAAGGACTCCTATAAGGCTCCAAATTCCACAACTTCTAAGCAAGATCTAATATCAAGGGCAACAAAGAAATGTTATCTTAAAAAAAATGTACTTGAAAGGCGCCACGAGAAACGTAATTGTTAGGGACCTGTAGGAAGAATCAACGACTATACCACACTTACCACTTCTTGAGAAGGAATGGAAGCCCCCACGTACATTAGCTCTTATGAAGATTTTGCAATAGAAATCTTGGTGCTAGAAGGTTTTTCTGGGTACTAATGAAACTGAAAACAACCTCATTGAAACCATTAGATACATTATTCTATGGTAGAATTTCACCACATCCAAATTTGTGTTTGGCAAACTACCTACAAGTAATTATGCTAGTATAATCTCAATCAAGGAAATTTTAACGAGATGGTAAATCATAGAGAAAGCAAGCCCAACCCTAAAACAAACTCTAAAAGGCCTCATTGTGCTTATATAACGTGTACTTAATCCTTGGTATTCCAAATTTTAAAATCTTTTTGTTGATTTGGGTCTTCAAAACTCCTGAAGAGTCCTCGTTAACCAAGGAAAGTTATGTGATATCATGTACTTTGTAACAATCTATCTTTTACCGTTATCGGCACTGTTAATCACGACATTCTTGTCCCTCGTTCTATCTCATGGAAATAACGAGTTTTTGCTTTCCGTGAAAATCAAATCCAATACCTAGGGGATAAGAATCAGCGTCCATTTATTTTCATTAAAAAAAAAACTCAATTTGTAGTAGAATTGAATGGACGGTAGTACTTATCCAATAGATACCAAGTTTAATTCTCACGGAAGACAAAAACTCGTTATTTTCACGAGGTGGAAGGGGGTGATAATGTTGTGATTAATAGTGTCGGTAACAACAAGGGATGGGTTATTACAACAACAAAAAAAACTCAATTGATAGTAGGAATGAATAAACGATGATACTTATCCCCTAGGTACCAGATTTTATTTATTCGAAAGACAAAAACTCGTTATTTCCACAAGATACTAAATGTAATTGAGGAAAGCACGATGACTTATATTCTGTGCGATCCCAATGGGTTCAAATGAATCATCAACTAAATATGAGAATACATCAAAGTACTAATGAAATTTAGAGATAAAGACACTCAGAACATAGTGAAATGTCAAATTTTGGTGGTAAGTTATACATCAATTTACAATTGCATCAACAACAAACCATAATCATTAAGTTATGTTTTGTGTCATCGAATATCCATCTCAAGTTGTGGTGCTCAACCATAAAGTTGCCACAACAATACGAATTATGAATCAACCAAAATTTGTTTCTAGGCTTCACTAAAAAAATATGAAAGAGCTAGGCAAAATCAAGATGTTTATAAAGGCATATTGTTCTGAAAAGAATGAGCCCTTAAAAGCAGTGGATGTTAACATTGTTGACTTTGATGTCTTCTTCGTGGAAGAACAAGAATAAGGAAACAAAAGGGTTATACCTAAGCTAAGGAGGTTGATCCTATGTGGTCTCTTACTGCATATTCTCAAAAGGGAATATCCTAACAAACTCTCAAAACAGGAGTTGATACTCAAGCCTCATTGAAGAAATAATTATCTATTAGTATGTGACAAAATTGTCGAATGTAAGAAAGTGGAGGCCATAGAGAAATTCATTATTCATCTTGTAAAAGATAATTTAATTTCTAAGGTCAAATACACAATATGGCTCTTAAATGTTATATTGTTCAAAAAAATAAAAAATAAAAATAAAAAATGTGTATGTTTGTTGATTATATCAATTTCAACAATGTTATTGATATGAACCTAGGACTCTATAAGGAAGAGTCGAATATAATCCACATTTTTAAAGATTTTTATCACACAAACGAATTTTTTTTTAAAAAGGTGATAGAATGAAGCTAATTTCTATTGAAAAATTGCTTATAAATTTGATCGATATTGCAATTAATCATATCAATTGAAATGAATTCTTTTTACAAGAATGGACTTTGATTGAATCAAGCGAAGTTAAAAAATGACTCAATCAAATTGCAGAAAACCTTGAAGTGCTTAATAGAATGAACAAAAAGATATAGAAACAGATTCAAAAGAAAATTCACTTTGAGATATAATTTTCAATCATTGATGTGTTTTAATAAACAGTGTTTTCAATCAACAACTCAAATCATGAAGAAATCTTAAAACAAAATATACAATAGCACTAGTTTTTATATCAATCAAAATAGAAAAACAGAATTTTCCTTCCAACCCCAATCGCCAAAAAACGAAAAATAACAATGAACAATAAAACACAAAATGTAAATATATAAAAAAGAATAAAAATCACATTAAACCTCTGTCTTGTCTATGCTTGTAGAGTATATTCAATTTCCATTTAAATTAATAAAGTCTTATTCTATTATAATATTGAAAAGTTTACAAGATTCGTAGACGATTATTACAAAACTTGTACAGTAACCTTCATTCCTAAACGCTCCAAAAACCAAACTTCTTGAACTCTTTCAAGAATGTATTTGAACCTCTATCTTTAAGAATCAAACAAAGTAAAATTAGCAAAAACTTATTCAAATATAAAGTGTATTATTACACTAAAGAATTTCTCAATTTTTCCATTCCAATGCTATGATAGTTAATAAAAGATAAATAGTCAGACGAAGTTTTTTTTTTTAATACCATTATTTAAAAAATTTCAAGTTTTCTATATTTTAAATTATATACCAATTTATTCATACTTTGTAGAAAATCGCATCCTTAAATTGCGACTTTTTTTAAATAATGTTTCTTTTTTTTATTTTTTTTATTTCATTAGGAGGTTGCATGTAGATGATATCATATAGATACAACATTCTCTTAATTTTTTTATTATACTATTGTTATTTTCTATTATACTATATTTGATAACATTTTTTTATCTATAGATATCTTTTATTCTTTCATCTACAACTAAATAGACATCCAAATAGTACTTATATAATAAATGAAATGGACATAAGGATAAAGTACTAAGTAAATAAACTATATTTGATAATTAAAAATATCATTTTAATGGTGTTGACACATTTTTTCAATCTATGTATTTTATGTATTTTGCTACTAATTTTAATCAATTTAATAATATTATTAATGAATAATTATTATTTTTTATTTAATTATCAGTTTTTCATAAAATAATATAAAAAAGATAGTCGTAGTTCGAATATTAAAGATACGATAATCACCAAATTTAAAGAATAAAAAAAATTGTCATTTATAGACGGTCACATCTTCATGATGCGAATCGACACTAAACACCCTTTTAGTATTTGACGAATGAAGAGTCAACCATATATATTAAATTAATCTTAAATATTATTATATTATGTCAATAGTTAAAAAATTTATCTTGAACACTTGAGTTAAGTTAGAAACCAATAAAATACAATAAGAATAATAATTTTATTTTTTTATTCTTATAAAACATAAAAAAAAAATCTAATATATATATATATAATTTAATATTAAACTTAAAAATAAGAAATTTAAAAAATATGTATGATTTTATTACAAGAGTAGTTTTGATATTTTACATAATCTAATAAATTATTATTTAAGGTTATAAAAATAGAATCATTTGGAGTTTTAAATTTTTAATCTAAATACATTTTTATAAGGGTGGTTTTGTCATTTAAATATTATATATATAATTTATTTTTTTAGTTTATATAATGAATAAAATATAATTATTTGATTATTTAAAATATTTAAATTGTTTATTTAACATTCTCAATGAGTTATTTTAATTATAATTTTTTTTTGTTCATTTATAGGTTTTAAAAGTAATATAAATTAATTTTGAAATAGTAGTTTTTTATATATATTATATCTTTTTACAGTGAAATGTGTACCAAAGCAGATAAAATCATATTTATTATATACACACCAAACACAAAATGTAATTATTCATCATACTACTATTTTATCATATCTTTAACTAATTTTATATTTAAATATGAAAAATGTTTATAATAATTTGAAAATTAATTTTTTGATTGTTTATTTTTAACATCAATTTGTATTTGCATTTATGTAAGGGTTCAATTCATGAAATAGACAACCGGAGAGAGAATTAGCCATAATGTATAAGCTTTTCAAACTGACACCATATCTGATTTGTTTTTTGAATTCTCTCGTCTTTTTGTAGTGTTTCTTTCTTATGAGCGTTGGGGGTACCTGTCCCACAAACCAAAATTTTCAAAGAAAACATAATGGTAGAATCTAATTTGATTTCCAACAAGCCAACAAAAAACCAAACAAGGTGCATGTGCAGCTGCTACCTTGGCGCCGTTAAAATGACTCATAAATCACTTTCAATATGCAAATGGCACATACCTTGATTCACGTTATAAGCATAGGTTAAAAATAATAATAACTTAACTGCATGCACATGTGGAAGCTATATTTTTTACCAATAAAAGACTAGCATGGCTATTATTGCCTTTTTATGAAACACTCATTTTTCCTTTTTGTTATAACCAACTAACAATGCATTCACTTTTATTTCTACAGAATCCCCTGAAAAATTAAAATTAATAAAAATAATTACTTTTTCTGTTGATTATTTAATATGACCTTTCTATTATGCTGTGAGTAGAAACTGCCAAGAGAGGAAATGCATTAAATGGGTTGGGTCACTATAGCCAACACCAAATAAGGTCACTCTAAGCCCATACCTATCAGCTTTTGTTTAGCTATATGGTGGCCAAATTTGTAACAACAATATCAAAAAATATTAAATATTATGATAAAATTCGTGAATTTTTTAGTCTTTCAAAAATATTTATTTATTTTTTATTCTATATATTTAATAAATATTTAGTCCGCATCACTTCTTTTACCGAAGACTGAAAACTCAATTTTATATTTTGAAAAAAGTTTATAATGATATTTTAAATAAATTTTAATTTTATGTATTATTAATATTATTTTTTTTATTCTTTCAAAAAAAATGTTTGATTTATCTCTCATGTCTGAGATAATTATCTCTCAACTTAAATATTTATAAACAAAAATTAAAAATTATATAACAACATACATAATATAAAATGTATTGTATAAATTGACTTTCTAATTTTCATGCAAAATAAAAAAGCCTCCACTACAGAACCGTCAAGCCTGATATGGACAATCACTACCAATTAATTTGACATCATGATGTATTGTTATTTAATTTAATATGTGTATAACTAGCATTTTAAAACTAACCGAGTGAATAAATAGTTTAGTTAGCAAAGCATCAGAAATGTTTAAAAAAAAATCATAGAAGATTATGGATGATGGTGAAGGAAAACAAACCAGAGATTTAATAAGATTTTCTTTCATTTTTATTTTTAATTCTAACATACAATGATTATAAAATAATAGCATTTTATTATAAAATGTGTATCTTTTTATAACTGGATCAAATGATTGAATTGGAGATTTGGAGTTACCATTTGTTTATTTCTTGTTTTTTTCTACACAATTAAATTATTAGTGATTAAGTCATGGTTCATTAAAGTGATTAAAAAACACTAATTCCGAGAATCGCGGTTTATACAAGATTTCAACGTTAAATCTCAAATCAATTTTATCTTTTTCCATACAGATCGTATCTACTAAGATTTGTGATTAATAAACTCCTCAATACATAGATCACCATAAATGACTTGCTTTATAGATAATCAAAATCCAGCTAAGTAGAAGACACTTACAAAATTTTAAAATCATTTGAAGATTAATTTTAAATTCACGGGAGTACAATTCAACCAACATACAATTTATATTAAATAATCATTTTAACATTGAATTTGTGAGATGATGCAATTATTGTTCTTAAATACAACAAAATTTCAAATATATATATTTATATATATTTTTTGTTAAAAATTTTGTAAATTAAATTAATTAATAAAAATCATATTCAAAGATTACATAGACACCAAAAACATATTTGATATCCAATATAATTAACAAAATATACATTTAATTATATTTTTGTGAATAATATATTAAATAACTATTATGAAAGTTTACAACACATTTAAAAATTAAAACAATTGTTTATTCGATAATTAATATTAATTTTTTTTTAATTTATATTTTGAGTTTTTAATGAATTTTTAATTTATTTCTGATAAATTAACGAATGCTTAAAGGCACTGACTATCCAAACCTAATTTATAATGAGGTGTAAGAAAAATATATTAAAATAATGAGATTTCAACAAAACGGAAATAGTAATGTTGAAGTGATTATGAAAGTGTCATAACCCATGTGCTAGCTAGGTTGCTTTAAGTATCTGTGGTGTGTACTTTGGTATATGGTCATAAACAGTAACAGAACATGTTAAGTTGAATTGAGACCGTCCATGATAATAGATGAGACCCACATCACAGAGGTAGGGGGCGATAGCCGTGAACCTATATTCGAAGATACATAAAATAAAAATAATACTCTTTGTATAATTATGTTACTATTTTATTTTTTTAACAATTACACTAGAAAAATCATGTCTCTGCTATACTTTATTCCATTTTAAATATAACAAAATACTGTATAGTTTTATTTAACCTTTTAAAACAATATAAAAATTTAAAATGTTATTAAAAACCTAATATTCTATTTTTTTTTCATATAAAACAATTCAAAATAGCCTAATTTAAATAAAAATAAAAATATTATAATTTTTTAGATATTTGTTAACCTTCATCTCCATTATATGATCATGTAAAACAAAAATATTTGAAGATTAGTAGTTAATCGCATTTTTGGAATACATATTATTTTTTTATATTAATTAATATTAATATAAAAATAATTAAAATTAATAAAAAAATATAAAAATTGTAGAGATTGAATAAAGTTGTTTGTAATTTTGAGATAATAATTTAAAGTTTGATCGAATAACAAAAATGATAAATCTCATCCTTATATTGTCTTAAAGTTTTAACCCTAGCAAAATTTAATGTATTATCACTTAAGGTATGGCTATTGCAAAATCTAATTGTCTATATTTTTATAGGTTTGTGACCTTTGAAAATTAAACATAGTTATATCGTGAGAGTTAAAAGGCTCTAATTATTTCAATTTATTATAATAGTGAATACATATATGTTGAGTATAGATACTTATAGATACAAAAGAGAATATCAATAAATATATTATATTAAAATAAGATGACAAACTTTAGTTTTATCTAATTTTTTATGGAAAAGATAGAAACAGAAAAACATGAAGAGACTCAATCCAGACATTTAAAATTAATGTAATTAACCATTCAAATTAGATACTAATGTATGTTAAATCACACAATATCTTATATTGAATTATTAATCATTGTCATAAACAACCGAAAACAACATTAACTCGTCAATTAAATAATGATTTGAGAAATTAAAAGTGATTAAATGTAATTAATCTTATTTAAATGTCGAGTAAAAGTATCAAATATTGATTAAAAATTTGATTCGTGTATTAACTTTGTTTAAATATCAAGTAAAAATATCATATATATTTTTAATTTAAAATATCAGTGTCATATAGATATTAAATATTAATGAAATTGAGAGTAAATGATTAAAAAAAAAATTACTCTATCATGACTAAAAATTATTTGTTGAAAATAAATTATATATTACCGTATGACTTATTAATTGGCATCCTTAATAACGAAAGTTTATTTATTTTTTATGTATTATAGATATTAATTTTATATTATAAAATAGGTAAATACGAGCTTCATGATGAAACAATATTTTTTGGATAATAATAACTAAATAAAGAAAATAACGTAAAGATAATTTTTATTATAGATAATATTGATCATGGATAAGAAATTCATTATTTTATTGTGATGAGACATATATGTGTAGTAGTGGAAATTATAAATTAAAATTAAAGTTTTTCTTCATATTTTTACCCATATTATATATAGTTTTTTGTTTTTTTATCACTATAATTATGGTTTGTTTAAGTTTTCATCATTTTTAGGTGCCAATTATGTATCGAATTCTATGATGACATTGATGTTGTGGTAACGCAATTCCACGTGGCATCAAAATCACATATTGTATATAGTATCAGTATATCACATTATGAGTGTCATATTTAAAAAAATGACATCAACAACTAAAACAAGAAAATTATCGAATATAATATTATTTTTTATAAAATGGATATCATTTACTAAAATAGCTTGTTGCCACTCTCTTTAATTCTAACTATACGAGGAAAACAAAAATAAAAACATAAAAATCAATTGAATTTATGTATTATTGCAATCTTTTAATGTTTTCTAAATATATCTTTATTGAAAATAGTAAAAAAATTAATATATACTAATATTTTAAAAAAATTTATAGTAAAACCCATAAAATGAAGATTAAAAATGAGGAGAAAATGATGTTAAAAATATTCTTATAATAAAGACTAGAGGGAGTAACAGTTAGTGGAATAGTTACGTGAGCAGTGGAATAGTTATGTGAGTATACTACTTCTATTGTCCATAAGAAAATAATTTTGATATTAAATCTACCAACAATTAATTTTCTCTTTCTAAAACTATATATCTTTCAATTAATAAAAGAATAAATTAATCATCTTTTAACTCTCCCTATTCAACTAAGAGTATTATGTGAAAAAATATTAGGTAGATTAAGATTCAATAAATAAAAATATAATTATTTTAGTAAAAAAGTGTAACTAATGTTTCATTGTTATTGTAAAATAACAATATGAAACAAGTAAACATTACACTGTTACACTTATTTTGAGACAAATGAAGTACTTCTTTTTTCTGCATTAAAATTATAATTTTAACTAAAAAAAAATGTTAATTATGCTCTTGGTTGTTTACGTAAGATTTTGGTTTAATATTCGAGTTTTTTGTACTTTTTTATTTTTTGTTTGGAATTAATTTTTAAAGGGTTGCAAACGATTATTGAGATATTAAAATAGTTGAAATGTTATTTTAATTATGTGATGTTTTTATAAATTATTTTTTTATTAAATTTTTTCTTTCCAAAAAGTAACCTTCTAACATATTTAAAAGTGTTTATTTTTTATTGATAATTTTTTAAAATGTCATATCACTTAATGGTCTAATCATTTTCTTTTGAAAAGTACATATTAAAATAAAACATTTAATGTGACGATTAACCATAAACACCTTAGATGTTATAATTTTAATAAGTTTATTTTTATAGATTCCTTAAGTAATCTGTAAAACAGTTAGAATTATTTATATATATTATAAGATTCATAATAAAAATAACATATTTCATTAAAACTTTTGAATCCTACAATAGGTTGTTGAAATCGTACCTACTAATTTTTCGTAATTATAGATCAATACAAAAGTTTTTCAAAATATATAAGATCAATGACAAAAAAGAAAGTCATAATCAGCACTTCAAAGAACAAAATCGTCCATTTGTTTTTGTTTTTTTATATATTTTCTTTTTTATTTTTTTATTTAATTATTTTAATATGTTCTTTTTTTTTAATAAAAAAATCATCTCAATGTTGAACTGACTATTTTGATTTTTTTTCTCAATAAAAAATCCATTGCCATTGAATGTTTAGTTTGAAAAATGAGAATTTATATGGTTTACTCTAACTAGATTTTGTGCATTTTTTAAAATCAAATTAAAGAAGTAAAATCATTATCTGAATGTATCGTCAGTTACTATATCACCTTTAGCAAGTCTTACACAGGTACAATCTCAAATTAAATATTTGAATGGACATATATTATAAATAAAAATATTACAAGAAAAATAATTTATGTTTTTGAGTCAAAAAAGAAAGAATTTAATCATATAATTTGTTCCTTTTTTTCTTTTAATTTTTTATTTGTTTATGTATATTTATGTTCAAAAATATTGCGTTCATATAAATAATTCTCTATCATCCTTTAATTCTATAACTTTACACATTTTTAGTCAATATGGTGGTGTCACAATGAACTGTTATGGTGGATGGAAATATTACACAATACTCAAATACCTCATTTTTGGATTAGGTTGAGACGGAAATTTGGATTTTAGGGAGAGATTCATAAAATCTTGTTCTCTAGAGCTGGAATTTCAACAAATTAGAATGGAATTTGGTGCAAGATAGATAATGGTGTGAATAGAGTTAGTAAGAGTTTTAGAAAAAATGTATTTTTTTTTTTCTGAAAAAGATGGATAATTCATTTATTGCATGATGGTCATAATCAGGCCATATACAAGAATATCGGGCCTAAGACAAATTTTTTAAAAAGATTCCATATTATATTAAATTTTCAATTTTGTTTATTAATTTTTTACTTTTTGAGTTGCAAAACAATTTATCATAATTTTATAATCAAATAATTTTAGTATCCAATCTCAATAAAAAACCTAATCTATTAAATCTATCTTGAAAGCTAATCTATTAAATTCAATCTATTTTTCCCACATATACGTACCTCGCACAATAACTTTTTGTTATTCCACTCTATTGTCTGGAGTGGTTGTCGTGACTACAATTACAAGGTGTGTTGCATTCACTCATCGTTATGTAAGACGACGTTGCACTACAAATTAGGATTGTTGGTATCATGATCTTCATAGTGGCGAAATCACGGAGAACATGAACCATAATTCTTCATTTCATACGTGTGGCAGTAATTTATGATGCGAAATGTCTAAACTACCCTCACTTTTTAAACCGTATAGGGTTTTTTTGATTATCAAAAGATATCTTCTCTTCACTGACATCTTTCTTCTCCTGAATATGATGTATTCATTCTCTATTTTCTTTCGAAACAGTGCAACCTTTTAGTTAACTCTTCTTTAGCTCCTTTTTTATGTGATTAATCTTCTTCGGTTATTTGTGACTTTTTCCCATCATTTTCCTAAATAATTTTTTGCACCATTATTCAATCCTTACCTTATTTTTTAGTTTTTGTTTCAGCTATTTCTCCTATGTTTTAGCATCACCTTAACCAACAAAATCATTACATTTGAATAACTCGATTTTCTTGTGGTCTGGTTAAACCCAATGGGAATAACTTGACTCAACTTGAGAACGAACAACCTTAAAGACGTAAAATATAAGAGGAATTTTACTTGTAATTTTTGTTTATATACATCTTTTGGAGGCATTAGTAGTACAAAGAGACACCAAATGAGATTGAGGAGTAATGTTGGGGCTTGCAAGAAAACTCCCAAAAATAAGGAATTAGAGCTTACTAAAGAGATGATGTAACCCCATATTCTAAATCAAACTAAAAGTAGTTGTTCTATCATGTATGGTGTATTGACATATCGCAATAGTAGCCCACTAATCAATTTCATGGTTGAGTGTCTACACGAGACAATGTTTGTCAGCATTGTTGATGCTACTGAGTATGTGAAGATTGAACATAAACTATTTGAACTCTTGGATACTTTTTTGACAGATTTGGGATAAGTAAATGTTATGCAAGTAATGACGGACAACATTGCAATTATGTTTTGGACGATAAGAGTCATTTTCTTCACCTGTTTAATTTAATTGTGCCAATTTGAGTGGTATTTGGTTACTTAGGTTTATTTGATATTATAGATAGAACATTCGAAACAAGAAGACGAAAACTCTTTTGGACAGCACGTGTAGCACATTATCTGAATTAGATGTTAGAAAACATTGTGAAACTCTCAAAAAGCAAAAGGTATGTCAAATATGTGTCACTTTGGTAGGATACATTTTCAATCATACCATGACAATAATTACAATGAGGAAATACACCAACAAGGTTGAACTGGTAAAGGTTGATATTACTCGTTTTGCTACTTATTTCTTCCAATTGCAAAGGTTGCCTAAATTTTAAAGGTTGACAGTTTAGGATGTGACACACGAGGATGAACAAGGATGAGTGATTGTTAGTGTACGAGGTATATTCACTAAGCGTCTCTTGGCAAATTTCTCAGTAAAGGACACATGAATAAACCAAATTCACATTCCAATGAGAGAGATATTGAAGTTGTGCGTGTATGAGATTGTATAGTTGGGGGGAGACTTAAAATAATTAACTGATACTACAAATACCATTCAGGTGCATCTTCTTTTTGGTAGTTGATAACTTAACAAATCCACATTTAAACATGTTTGACTTTGAACACTATTTGAACGGGGTGACCTTTCGGGAAGTTTTTTTTAAAAAAAATGTGTGAGTGATGATAAAACATGCTAAAAAGAACCGTGTTAGTTTGTGGGAACAATTGATAATTTTGAATGTAGTTTGGTGTGTTACAAATAGTATACGAGCATATATCTCCCAATGTGATATGGTTTAAGTAGGGGTATGCAATAAATGTTAACTCGTCGAAATCGGATAAAATCGTGACACATATAGGTGTGATGAACGTCTCAAGACGAGTGCCAGGTACACTGATTGAAAATGAACGATTAGTGATGAGTTAATACAGACATATTTAGTCATACAAATCAAATCCAAAGGTACTCGTACTCGCCCGCGTAATCTTGGTTGTTCAAATTCTCCACTTATATACCTATAATCATATCACAATGCTAACTTTATTGTATTAAAATATTGATGTCTACTATATGCTTGTTTCCTATTCCTATAAACATGACAAACTGCAAACCAAAGTATACATGTAAACAACTAATTAGTTAGTAACAATTAATACACAATAAATAAAGACTCCACTAGTAAATAATTACTAGTACACAGTAAAGAAATACTTCATTCGTAAATAATATAACAACCACAATAAATAAATACTAGAGTTCAACAACAACTCTACTATCTTCAATCAATATCCAAAATAATCACCATGAAATCTCTTTCATATTTTTCTCCATATATTTCTTGAATGTTGATGTTACTTTTATTGAATTTATTCTCATATTGTTAATGTTATTTGGATATGAGAAAAGTTTTCTCTAACATCAAGTTGTAACTTATGTCTTACGTTATCTCTCTCACTTTGATATTTATTTATGCTTTGTCCCCATATTTTTATGTTCATTTCTTATTGCAATGCTTCCAATGAAGAACCTATGTAAACCCAACCGACTAACCTACCACCTGACTTATTCGAAGATGGAAATGGTCAAAAATAGGTCATGTAATGTAACATTCAATTAATCATGGGTTGGAGTTTTTTTGGTCCGAAATCGTATGGATCTTCCTAATGCTCACTCTTAGACTAAAGTGGAAGTTCATTGACATGTGAAGCCTAAACCTCAACAGTGATTAAGGCGTGTTCAATAAACGACATATACCACATTTTTAGGGCAAATGAACGCATGAATAGACCAAACTCACATTAGAATGAAAGGGATTTTGATGTTTTGTTGCAGATATATGTGACTTGTTGGATGTAAATTATGAATATGTTTTTAATCATATTTATATGTGAGTGACGATTATATGATGAATTGTGTGTCAATAAAGAATATGATGTGTTTATGTGTCATGTGGAATTGAGAGTAATTACTATTAATTCTTAGTCGACAATGTGATATATGTAAATATTGTGATTGATTGATAAAGAGTAATCTATACTATACATACATGTAATACCTATATTTGGTGTGACTTGTTTTTCTTCCACAACTATCCTTGACATTTACTATTATATTACTTACAATTAACCTCTAAAAAATAATTAAGTCAATTTCTTTTATAACTATTTCATGGTTTTTAAAAAACTCACTACATAGATAAGAGATAATTTATTGATAAAAGAAAATTCTCACAACAAAAAGAGAACTAGTGTTGAAAATCAATATAAAAGAAGAAATAAAAAATACGCAAAAATACTCTATTGCAGTTGATTTATCTTGGTGTACAACCATTATATGGATTGTGTTGATTTTGATATATTAATTGGTACTTGTATATAGTAAAGTAATCTCAAATAAAAATTTATATGTTATGTTGTGTTCAAAAATATGGTAAAGATATTTAGATTTTTTGTAGTGGTGCAAATATTTATGCAGTACTTTGTAAAATAAATTATTTTTTCATTATAATATGTTAGCACAATAGAAAAGCAGATAGACATGTGTTTGAATGAACGCTAGTTATGAGAATGTAATTATCAATTACCATTCAAATAGTGTGTTGTATGGACACTAGTTGTGATATAGTTATTTCTCTCAATTTTTATGCCCGAGTTATTGTGCGATTATAAAATGAATTACAATTTAAGGATAATATGATGATCTATGATAATGTGGTGATATATGATGATTGAGAATAGTTAACCCATGTCCATGATAGTCATCTGAGAGTAATGAGTGATATAAGACGACAAAGATATGAAGGTATACGTGTGAGGGTTGAAACCCTAAGTTAATATGTGTGAATGCATACATTAAGTGGTAATGAGGACGACTAAGCAACCTAGTGATATCGAGAAAATACAAATGTATTGGTCTTTGGAGTGACAACTAAAACATTTTAGGGGTTTTCGAGAGAAGAATGCTAAGTAGTTTGG
Organism: Cicer judaicum; assembly: GCA_037974835.1. Classification (NCBI taxonomy): domain Eukaryota; kingdom Viridiplantae; phylum Streptophyta; class Magnoliopsida; order Fabales; family Fabaceae; genus Cicer; species Cicer judaicum. The sequence continues at coordinate 3,239,993 of JBBPBS010000858.1, forward strand.
AGTGTTATCTCTATTGTTGGGTGTTGTGATGCAATACATCAACGCCCATACTAGACATCAATAGTGATCCAAGGAGTTTGAGTTGTGAGAGTGTATGAATAACTTGAGTAAGTATGTTCAATAGAAGGGCGTAGTGTTATGTTTCTCTCAAGTGTTTTAAAGTTAGTTGCTACCACATTATGAGTAGTGGTGCATTAAGAGTTGCTATGAGATTCCATCAAAGGTCGTGAACAACACATTTAATATGACATTGTATTCACATTTTTAATCACAAGTTGATATTGAGTGAAAATGTAGATTAAAGATTAAGTTAAGTAATTATACATTGATGTAGAAAATTATATATATTTTAATATCAAGTTTATTACTACTAATTGTATTGTATGATGTCTATGTGATACTCGATGTTGTATACTATATTTTCTAATTAATGATGTTTAGGTGAACATTAGTTATTATGATTGACATGACTACAAAGATATATGATATATTTGCTAGATGAGTTGTTAATTATGATTGAACTGTGACGTCGTTATAATTGATTTAATATAATCAAATGTTGATTTTAGTAGGAAACATCATTGGCAGTTGTGCTAAATCTGATGTGAAGTTTGAGGATCCATTTGATCTATTCAAGGATTCTGCTCGTCTAAGATCGCATAGAAGTGTTCGACACGTTTAGTGTTTTTTTACGTGGCTTTATGCATTTTTGTATGGAATAGACCATGATTCAATACACTAATACATTGTCAGCATGTAAATACTATAACAAGAGTTTAGTTAAAGTCTAAACTGTCTCGAAATAATTTGACAGATGATTTGAAATTGCACTTTTTATTGTGAGAGATCAAATTGACTTTTGATTTTTGTAGCAATTTTTTTTAAAAAAAAATACTAACAAATATCCTTAAAATCTAAATATTCAAATAAGATATTGGAAATTGTATATTTTATTTTTTGTTTACTTAACCAATGTCCTGAGTTCATTTGTTAGTGTGACTTTTTTTATTTGGGATGATAATGTGTCTTTACTTTTTTTTAGTGAATGTATCTTGATTCCTAAAAAGAAAAAAGAACTAAGAAAAAAAAGCAGAAAGCATTAACGGTGCAAAAGAGGACTTTAGGAGTTAAAAGGGTACTTGCGGCAAATGGAAGATGCTTGCATGTGCTATTGGCAGCTTGCTAACCATCCAAGTTAAAACCACTATGCCCCACATGGATTTTATTTTGAGATTTTCCTTTCCGTCTATGAAAGCTACAAAACCACACGCTTTCCCACCACAAAACAGCTTTTGTTGCAACTTCAAAAACTGTCTCCTTGCCAATTTGCATTGTTTTAAGGTATTATAATTATATCAAACTGTTTAATATTTAATAAACCGCTTATACACTCCTATAACCTATTAGCGGTTTTTTGGTCCCAACAGTTTAAAAACGGTAGTTAAAGTTGTAACTGACCCTATCTTTTCTACCCCCTTCTTTCTTTCCAAAGGTCTATAAATTAAGTACCACTACCCTTCATTTTTGTTCACTCATTCACTTCACACCCTCTCTCAACATTTAGAGCATTTTGTCCTTCCATTTATCACTTCCATTTCAAAGTAATTTCATTTCACCTCTCTTTACTAATCAATGCTTTAGCTAAATGTTGAAACTAGCAAAAAGTATTAGAAAAAAAATAATTAATATTTTTTTGTTTTTGAATTTTCAGGTAAAAAATGGCTCTAATTGGTTTACTCTTGGTGGTGTTTCACACCATGTTTGCCTCTGCTTATGGCGATGGTGGAGGTTGGGTTAATGCACATGCTACCTTCTATGGAGGGAGTGATGCATCTGGAACAATGGGTATGCAACAACTATAAAAAAGTTCTAATTTTTTATTACTTATTTAAATTATTTCAACAATTTAGAGTAAACCCATTTGACTAATTTGTTTATTAATGAAATTTATTTAGGCGGGTATGCAATAACTATGAAAAAGTTCAATTTTTTATTACTTATGTGAATATTTCAACAATTTAGACCAAACCCATTTGACTAATTTGTTTATTAATTAAATTTAGTTAGGTGGGTATGCAACATCTATGAAAAAGTTCAAATTTTTATTTCATGTTTGTATTATTTCAACAATATAGAGCAAACCCGTTTGACTAATTTGTTTATTAATGTTATTTGTTTAGGTGGTGCCTGTGGATATGGTAACCTTTACAGTCAAGGATATGGAACAAACACAGCTGCTCTAAGCACAGCTCTGTTCAACAATGGTTTGAGCTGTGGATCTTGTTTTGAAATTAGGTGTGCTAATGATCATAGATGGTGTCTTCCTGGTTCAATTTTAGTCACTGCTACTAATTTCTGTCCACCAAACAATGACTTACCCAACAACAATGGAGGATGGTGTAACCCTCCTTTGCATCACTTTGATCTTGCTCAGCCTGTTTTTCTTCGCATTGCTCAATACAAAGCTGGAATTGTTCCTGTTTCTTACAGAAGGTAACTTTTTTTCTTTCTTTTTTTAGCATTTTTTTTTTTTGCTTTTGATTTTTAATTGGGATAATGGGTTGGCCCTCTTTGTCACTGTCAACTTGTGAAAGGGGTATTTCTTATTTCTATTTCTAGTCACATGTATTTGGAAGTTTCCTAACTTTCGTTATCTATGTTTGTTTTTAGTTATAGTGTAATTTCTTTTAGTTAAAAGATTTGGACTTTATCTATGTGGTAAATGAGGTTCCTTTTAGAGGTGATAATTTCTGCAGTGAAAATACTGTTTTTTTTTACTAAATGGTTGGTGAATTGTAACTAACTTATTATGTTGTCGGTTTTAGTTTATATTTTAACTAATAAATAAATTTTAAAAAGTATAGATTTATATTTTTTACAATTTTTTTTTTAAAAATAGATCTAATATTTTCATAAATTTTTAAATATTGAAGCTAATTTTAATATTTTTTTCTTCTAATAATGCATTCTTCATAACTTAATCTTCCATTTTTGTTGTTGTTGAGCACTTCCATATTTTTTTATTATATGAATCTTGTAAGTCCTTATTAGGAATTTAAATTAAACACAAATTTTATAAAATAAAAAATAAGCATATTTTTAGAAAATAAACCATTTCTAGGCGGTATGTAATTTATTGTTTGGTGGATATGTGTAGGGTACCCTGCAGGAGAAGGGGAGGAATTAGGTTCACAATCAATGGTCATTCCTACTTCAATTTAGTTCTTGTAACTAATGTTGGTGGTGCTGGTGATGTTCATTCAGTTGCTGTTAAAGGGTCTAAAACAGGGTGGATGCCTATGTCAAGAAACTGGGGACAAAACTGGCAAAACAACAACTACCTTAATGGTCAAACATTGTCCTTCAAGGTTACAACAAGTGATGGTCAAACTGTGGTTTCCAACAATGTTGCCCCATCTGGTTGGTCCTTTGGTCAAACTTATACCGGTGCTCAATTCCGCTGAATCCGTTGAACATCTTAGATCTAAGTGTATGTTTGGAATCACGGTGAAACCATGATAATGTTATTACAATGGTTCCTGTGATTTTGCATTTAATTCAAACATGCACTAAGACTCTAAGTCACATTAAGTAGCTACATACAATTTTATTTATAATAATTTCCCAAATTAAGTATTAGTATAACTCAATAGTATACTAGGGTATTAGATAGTATGCTAGTTTTGGGGGTTGAGATGGGTGGGTTTGGTAAGTTATTGGTATTATAGGGCTCAAAAAATGAAAAGGGCTTTTTTAATTGGCCCTTCATCATTTTGATTGTAGCAAAGAGGTTCATATTTCTTTGGACCTTTTTGGTTATTGGGTTTTTCTTTAAAAGCTTTTTGAATCTTCTGCTGCTAAAGAAGTAAGCAGAGAGATTATGGTATTTTATTATCTTAGTTGTTATTCTACTAAATTGGAAGAGGTGGAAATTTATACCACCCGCCATATTAGTATTGAAATAATGTTTTTTTCCCTCTACTTAATGGGATTTGTAAGAAGCATTGTTTGCTTCACTAATTCCTTGTGACTTGTGAGCATCTTTAGGTGAGTATGTTGGTGTATTAGATATTGTAATTGTAAAATTTCCTATTTCTGCAAGTAATGAAAAGTTGAAGTGATTTACTAGTAATGTTACTACCTCTTATCATCTATAATTCCTACTACTACTACCTCTTGTTATCTATGATTTGTTATTTGCTTCCTCTATCCTCTTTTAATAAACCTCATATTTTCTCATTTCTTCATATAAGATTCTTTCTAAATTGTTCATGTATCAACGATTTCTTTGTAAAAATATCATATTTAATTTAACATTTAAAAAATATAAGGTTTTTCCTCTCACGTTATTAATAATTGTGAAATAATTATGAAAAACTTATACATTTTTTTTATTAATTAAATACGGAACTATTTTTTTTCAATAACCGTGTTAGAAAAGGAACTATAACTAAAAGAATATAGAAATTAAAAATTATATATATAAAATGGAAAGAGTTAAATTAGCTTGAGTAAGATCGCAGAATAATCGTGAAATCTTAGTTCAACTAATAAGTGTTATTATTATGTTGAACATTCTTAAATTTGGGATATAATAATTGTGTAAATTAAGTATGAATAATATTAATCATCTTTTTTAAAAAGAAATCTTAAAATTTTAACTATAAGTTTTATTAATTAAATTAATTATTATTATTTTAAAAAAAATATACGACTTTTCGGCGTATAATTTGCAAAGTAGAATAACAATATCATAAAAAAAAAAGAATTTTAATAAAAAGGAAAAATAAGAGACAACAAAAATAAAAAGAGAAGCAACTTTCTACGTGTGTAAATTGAATTCATTGTTGAATACAAGCAATCACACGGTCGAAAAATCAATGAGTTTAATTTAAGATATCAATTTTGAATTTAAATTATATGATTTTAATGACCATAGACTATTGATGCATAAATAGAGACTATAGAGAATAGGACCCCTCCATGTGGACATGTCACAGAGAAACAAAGAATTGCCTTTTATGGTGTAAATGTGGGTTGTGGAAAACAGTTGGATTCCTTTCATGTTCACAACTAACTTTGCCTACATATGTTGCTTTCTCTAATATCACATGATTGTCGCGCTAACATTAATAAAAAAATTAGAGATTCATTTTATATATTGTATAAATTTTTTTACCAGTCACTATTATTTATACGGGTAAGTAAAATAATTATAATTAAATGATAGTATATAAAATTTTATACCGACGATATGTATAAATAAATAAAAAAAGACATTTTCTCCACTTTATATTATTTTTAAATATTTTAAAATAAAGATCATTTTTAATAATAATTTTAATATTTTATTTTTAATTATTATTACAATATAAATTACTTCTAAAATATGAATTTTATTTTATATGTATTATTTGAAGAAACTAAATCAAGTTTAGAAAAACAAAGTTGTAATATACTTCAAAATTTATCAGTAACACAACTGGGCTGCAGAGCGGCACTGCACCGTATACAACTATTCTGCCGTTTGGAATTCGGCTTAAGAATAAGACTTTGTATGCTTAATAGCTAAGACTATATAAAGGCTTGTAAGAATATGTACGATGGAAAAATCGAAATCAGATTGTTAGATTCAGTTATTAAAAATTACTTTTAAATTAAGTTAAGTTCAATTTTTAAAAATAATTTATAAATATAAATTAGTTTAATATTTTAAATAATTTTTAGTTTTAATTAATTACAAAGTAGTTATTCAAAAAAAAAATTTTGAAATTCTTTTAATAAAAAATATAAAATAATTTAACTTTTTTTTTAAATTCTATATTTTTTTTGAGAAAAATAATTTTCAAAAATTTTATAAAAAACAACATCTTAATTAAAGTTAAAAAAACTTTAAAATTGTTAAACTGATTTTTGAATTAAATTGGATTAAGTGAATTGTTTTAAATTACAATAT
>JBBPBS010000858.1:3246054-3316005 GCA_037974835.1 Cicer judaicum
TAAATTAAAGTAAAAATAATTATTAGAAAAAAATTAAAAAAACAACAAATAATAAGAAATAATATATAAATGCAATATATCATACTAATAAAAATAAATAAATAAATTTAATTTATATATGTTATCAATGTAAACAAAAATTTACATTATTAATCGATCATAATTGTTAAATTATCAATAATATTTAACATTTGATATAAATATTTATAAAGTCACTCACATTATTTATTATAATTTACTGATTATATAAATTTTTTACATTAATCGTACATAAAAATTTAACTTAAAATAAATAAATATTAAAATTTATTTTATTAGTTCAAGTTTAAAAATAAATTCAAAATTCTATCCAATCTATATAGTTATCAGAAAATAACATTAAAAAAATCAAATAATATTTAATTTTATACAATTTTAATTTTTTTAAAACGGTTTATGATTTTATTTATACCGATTTGTATAGGAACTCGCCTACAAGGCTACAATGCTTAGTGGTTACCTTCATCTCCGGTGCATATAAAATTGGATCTTTTGACTATCGGTAATCCCTTCTTTTCAAAATAGTATTATTATTTAAGGTTTTGCGAATATTTTAATAAGTGCGAACATTCAATATTAAGAAAGAAAATAACTGGACCAAAGAAAAGTAGTAGACACCGGTGCAGCATCTTTAGAGTTTGTGTTTGCTTAATACATAAAAATTTATTTGCTTAGATGATAAGTATAGAATGCCTCTAAAAGGTAATGTGATCAAAATCGATTGAATGAATCCAAAATAGAGATGTATTCTCTCTCTGCCGGCATATATCTGTTTATAAGTTTAATGAAGATTATTAAGACCTATACCTTCTCCTAGTAACAAAGCTGGTGAGATCCGTAAGTGTGAGGGTTAAAATTATTAAGACGTATATCTTCTCCTATTGATTGAATTCAACAAACATTGTTGAAATTTACTTGATTTTACAAGGCTTCTTATTTTATCTTTTCATTCTTATCTAATATTCTGTTAATTTAACTTTCAATATTTCCATGCAACTCTATCACTAATAAAGTGTCAGGGTCGTGAAATTCAATTACCGTAATTATCATAGTCACCACATGATTAAACTTCATCGGCATGGTGCTAGAATTTTTCAACCGTTTTTCTATCAAAAACATTGTTCTATTGTGTCTGAACTAGACATTTCATATTCTCTACATAGATATTGCAGTTTAAATTTCATATTCTCTACATAGATATTGCAGTTTAAATTTATGGGCCTTCTCAATTTCTTTACGTGAGAGCTTCAATATATCTCACACTTCTTTAGCAGCTTTGACATTCGCTATTTTATTATAATAAAAAAAGAGTAATTTATTCCTTAATGAATTTGCGAAAATACCAATTATTTTTCTTAGAAAATGAAATCTAAATTTTCATCTAATGTAACTGAACTAAATGATATATAATTTCTTGTCATATGTCTCTTTCAATATACTTACAAAAAATTGTAAATAGTGAAAACTTTCTCATTAATCATATACTAAAATATTTTGTTATACAAATTACCATAATCTCACCTCCTTGATACCAATTTGATTTAAATATATAAACTAAATACAAAAGCTCAAAAGAGAAATGATTTCAACTTAAGAGTATACTTCCATTCTTATATGAAAATATGAAATAGATACTACAAACCAAAATATACAAGTCTTTATGGTTGTACCAAAGTATAGTTAATTGCACCATGTTGATAAATTGGATCCACATCATACAAAATCAAACCATTTAACTAGTTCATAAACTAGACTATATATTTAAATTTTCAAAAATAGATCTAAATTAAACTGTGTATAATTAGATGATGTCAATTTTTGTAAAATATGCCATTCAGATGAAATCAAACTATATTTAATTTTTTTGGTCTTAAAAATAATTCAAATTATACCATAAACACCTCTAAAACATTATATATTAAGTTAAAATTGATTATTCGAAAGTTACGTTTTTATATTTTGTTAAAAAAAATGTATATTAAAACATTGAGTGATTATTCGAATTAATGGAATTAAATATTTAAATTGAGCAACTCATTTTCACTTTAAAGAGTATGGTAATCAAAAATTAAAAATATATAATATGTTTTAGGGGTGGACATGGATCAAGTACGGTCGAATTTGGGTCAAAAAATCAAAACCCGATTGAATCCTTGGGTGGTACCAATGGGCCCAATCTCGTCCATTTTTTATTTCGGACCGGTCGAATTAGGGCCACTGGGTGATGGTTGTGAACGGGTGGGTCAAAACGGATTGGACTTTTGAACTTTGTTGGACTTTTTTTTCATCTTAAAAAAAAAATAGCATAAAGACCTAATCATAAAAATAATTTGACCCAATATAGTTTGTTACATTTAATACCACTCTGACCAATTAAAATAAATGATCCAACCTGCCAATCAGACTCATTTGTTTTATAACTTCAATTTTTTTATTTTTTATAAATTCAAGTTTTTTATATCACAATTGTCAATCATAATTTTGGATTACAATTTTAATTTGTATTGTATTATTGTTCTCAAGATATTGCATTTACCATTGGCCACAAAATCTAAGCCAAATATTAAATCACAAATTCACAGTCACATGATCAATACAAATTACATTCACACAACCAATACAAATTAAAATTCTCAGTACAAATTAAATTCACACAACCAATACAAATATTCTCAAGTATAAATTACATCTTAATGAACCTTATTAAAATGACAGTAATCAAAGGAATATTGCTGCACCATGAGGATTTCCAAGTGATTTCACCAGTTTCTACACACATAATGCAAAGTAGAAGGAAAAAAATAACAACAATGGTATTGAAATATTTCAAAAGCTTTCTCAGTATATTTTGTGTTCTCCTTTGTGTGTGATGTAATGAAATCTTAGCAGAAAATGATGGAAAATTAAGAGAATGAGCATTCATAACATCTATGTTTCAATGAAATCTTTTGTAAGGAAATCTATAGAGAATTGTAAGAAAACAAAAAAGTATCTTTCAAACTCCCTCATGCAAAATCAATTTACTTTATATGACATTGTCTTAGCTCTTTCAACTGCACAACAATATCACTAGTTAGAGTAACTTGCTGCAAAATATTAAAACAACAAAACAATCCATAAACCCTACATTTCAAACAGAAAATAAAATGTCAGCATACATTTATTTAGAAGCTAACTTTCTTGTTTGGCATCAATATGCACTTTCTAATATACTATTTTATATGCATACCATACAAACACACAATATCATATAAACATAACCATACAAACATTGTTCAAGAACTAGAAATTAATCATTGATTCATAAACAACAACTCAAGTTTTAAAAAAGATAAAAAAGAATCATAGAACTTACTTTTCTTCGATTCTGGTAGTTTTTCTCTGCTACAACAGAAAGCCTCACACAAAATAAAAGTTATAGTTAAAAATTAATAGTTAAGTATTTAGAAAAATTTGAAACTAAAAGAGGCAGAAAGCTATTGAAAGTAAACACTTTGACAAAAAACTTTAAAAAAAAATGTGCATAGTAAAATCAACAAAATACTCATAGAACTCTAACCTTACATTATAGACTTCTTGTTATGAGCCAACAAACAAAAAAGATGCTCCTGATCTAAAAATGCTAGTTATAAAAAATAAACCCTAATTGTAAAAAATAATAAGGAAATCATAACAGAAATTCATAAAACTTTTTTACGGGTACCTTTCTATGTGCAATTGTGAGCTTTCTCCAACACTATTTTACCCCTTTTCCATTTGTCGTTGAAGATGTGAGATCGAAAAGAGTATAATATAATGAGGTGAATAAAAGAGAGGTCGAGATACTAGAGATATAAGATCAAGAGCTTTTGAGATGTGTTGCTAAGGTTTCAAAGGAAAAGAAAGATAGTTGAAAACGGAGAAAAGATGTAGAGCAAGGATGTTCTGGGCGGCTAGGTTTGATGGAAGTAGTGATTTTATATGAAAATTTGAAATGGACTGGGCCAACATATGCAGAGGAAGGATGGGCCTCAATCTCATATGTATTGGGCAGTCGGTTACGGTTGCCGATGGATCCAATTTCTTCATCCAAATTCGACCACTGCAAACCGTGTATATCGATCGAAGTTTATCTGCAAGATCCGACAACTCGATCCAAACCACCCGCTTGCTTCTGGGCCATATCGGTCGGACGGTTTTGGGCGGGTGTGGAAAATCTGTCCACTCCTAATGTGTTTGTATGTTTTGTGATTTTGCACACTCCAATTTCAATATCCCGACGAAAACAATAAAAAATGTGAAACAAACATTATGTCAAAAAATATGAAATGATAATAAAAAACTTTAATCATCTAAAAATTATAATTATATTTTTTTAAAACTTTTTTTCTTTTTAAATTGTGCAACTCATTTTTACTAGAAAGAGTATGATAACAAAAAATAAAAAATAGATAATGTGTTTGTATGTTTTGGTGATTTTGCGCACTCTAATTCTTATATCTCAACCAAAACAATAAAAAAATCTGAAACAAACATAAAGTCAAGAAATATAAAATTGTAATATAAAATCATTTAAGGTTGGTTGCTCAAGGTTACAATCAACAAGAAGGTATAGATTATGATAAAACTTTTGCTCCCGTCGCAAGGTTAGAAGTTATACGAATTCTTCTTGCAGATACATCTCATAAACTTATTAAACTCTTTGAAATGAATATTAAAAGTGCATTCTTAAATGGTTTTTTAAATGAACAAGTTTATGTGCGTCAATCTCCGATTTTGAAGATCAATCAAAACAATATCATGTAAACTCACCAAGACTCTATATGGTTTAAAACAAGCACCAAGAGCCAAGAGCTTGGTATGAACGACTCAGTTCATTTTTAATCAAAAATAGATTTTCTAGAGGAAAGATTGACATTACATTGTTCAAGAAAAATGATAAAAATGATTTACTTATTGTTCAAGTGTATGTCGATGATAATTATCTTTGGCTCAACTAATGAGAAAATGTGTGATGCTTTTCCAAAACTGATGCAAAGTGAATTTGAAATTAGTATGATGGGAGAATTAAGATATTTTCTTGGCTTGCAAATTAAGCAAACCGAATATGCCATTTTATATGTCAAGAAAAATATATGAAAGATCTCTTAACATAATATAAAATGAATGAAGCCAAAATCATGATTACTCCCATGCATCCATCTTCTTCATTAGACAAAGACGAAAATAGAAAATCTATTTATGAAAAAGAGTATAGGGGTATGATAGGATCTTTGCTTTATTTAACTGCTATTAGACCTGACATTGTGCTTGCAGTATGATTGTGTGCTAGATTTCAATAAACACTTAAAGAATCTCATTTAACAGCCGTAAATTTTTTTTTAGATATCTCATTGGTACTACTGATTTTGCCCTTTGGTATAGAAAATGTTCTCATTTTGATCTTGTATCTTACTGTGACGCTTATTATGTTTGAGATAAAATTGAACGAAAAAACACGAGTGAAACATGTTAGTTTCTTGGAGAAGCATTAATAAGTTGTTTGTGTAGAAAACAAAGCATGATTGCTCTTTCAACAACTGAAGCTGAATATGTCTCAACTGTGAACTTTTGCTCTCAAGTTCTTTGAATAAAAAATCAACTTGAAGACTACTCTGTAAGTTATTCAAGTGTTCCAATTTACTATGATAATACAAGTGTTATAAATCTGTCAAATAATCCTATTCAACATTTCAAGATCCAAACACATAGAAATAAAACATCATTTCATTCGTGATCATGTTAATAAAAAAGAAGTTGAATTAATCTTTGTTGATACTCAAAAGCAACTTGCTGATATTTTTACCAAGCCCTTTTGTAGAGGAAAGTTTTAATTTTATCAAGGAAAAATTGAGAATCATCAAAAATCCAATGAGTTTGCGTTAATTATGTTTCTGGATAAATGGAGAATGTTAAACGTTATGCGTTTCCTATGCGCATCATTCTCCGCTTTGCTCTTCAGCGTGCATCATTCTTCTTTTTTCACGCAAAAATCATCAAAAGCTCTTTTGCGTGGCATTAATGAGACATGTTTTCTTGTATACAAAAGTAACTGCCACATTGTTATTTCTTCTCTTTTCTAACACCAATTAGTTACTTCACATTCCTCCACAAAGTGTAAAACTGTAAAATCATCATCAAGGTTATTCATCTAAATACAGTTTCTTTATCTTCCAAAAACCTACAAACTTCTCAAAACCTTTAAACTATTTTCTACAAAAATTTGAAATGGCTTGTACTAAAATGACTACTCGGAAGAATGCGTGCCATAATACACCTTCATCTTCATCATCTCTTTCATCTTCATCATTTCACAATCGTTCACCCTCACGTCCACCAAGACCGACTCATCCTTACAAATCGTCTGATAAAGCTTTTTCATACTACTTGTCTTTTTCTCCTAAACATAGCCCTAGAAAAGATTTCAATCCTAACCTTATCTCTGTCAACCCATTGTCAACGGTTCTCCCCCTCTCTTCCAATGTCCCGATCCAAACCTAAATGAAGTATCTCCTCACCTTCGCTCATCCTTCCTTAAACCTATGGAGCCAAAGAGATTCTCCATGAGAGTATCAGCTGTAATCGATACCTCAAAGGCTAAACCCTCAAAACCTAAAATCTCTATCAATGATGACTCTGAACCTTCAACACCAAACCCTACAAAGACTTCAACACCTCTCAAACGATATGAACCATCAACATCCTCAAATCAAAAGAGAAAAATCAATGAAGGAAATTTAGTCATCTTCAAAACCCTCTCCATCTAAACCCTCATCGAAACAAAATTTAAAGGTTAAAACTACCATTACTCTATCCAAATTTTTGGCCAAAAACAAAGTTAAAAATCCCTCAAAGAGGAAAAACAACTGCTCTCAAGCTAAAGCCTCGGGAATGTTCTCCACACTCTCAAGAACGTTCTCCTTCTACTTCACTAGAACGATCTGCTCCTCCTACTGTAAATCTAGAACGTTTTCCATATCCCTTCCACCCTCCTAAAACGGACCCTAAAATACACTTCCATCCACTCATTCCATCAACCATACAAAAAACCTATCCTGAAAAATTGGTTGAGTGGCCTGTTGGAATTGATAGAGTTTTATTGCTTGAAACCTGCTTATTGAAGGCACATCTATTAAAAATCATACAAATGCTCTTGGTTGGACATAATTTCTGCAAATCTCTAACTATTATTACCTGAATGTGGTGAGGACCTTCTACTGTAGAGCCCAAACAGTCATGAGAAGTCACTTTTAGTGACAACTCTCAAGAATATTGAGATTCGATTAATCTCTGATATTCTCGCCACCATCCTCGACCTACCAAATGATTGACATTCCATCTTTGGAAAGAACTGGTACTCAGTTCTCAATTTGGACTTGAAGGACGTGCTTGTTGTAATCTTACAGGTGGGCTGCAAAAATCACTTATCTACATCCTTAAAGCCCATATGCAAAGTGTTTAACAACATTAGCCAACATTCCATCTTACTGTATTGTGGAAGTCATGAGTACGTCTTTGACAACGATGCTCTGATCATTCATCATCTGCTCAAGTGAAAAAGGCTCAATCTACCTTTCATCATGCTTCAAAATATGATCGCTGCCACCACAAAGGACTACAAGAAAAACATAGTCTCGTATTACGTGCTTTGGTAAAAAAATCTTTAGGTATTTTGAAGTCTTTATTTCTTGTGAAACCTCCACCATGAAGATCTCAAAAATTTCTTCAAAGAATGTGTCTCATATGAAGAAGCAGTCTTAAGTAAAACACATTTCAAAATTTGCAATTCCCTCCACCTCACTCAAGAGAAAGCTCTCTATGCGCAAATCTGGTGCATCCACTATTGTTCCAAGACAACAATCTCCACCACCTACACCAGATCATTCTCCACATCATTCTGCGCATCAATTTGCTCAAGAATGTTTTCCACTTCTTGCTCTAGAATGTTCTCCATCTTGCCCTATCCAAAAAACCATTGCAGAATGTCTTCCATTCTCCCCTCCTCAACAAGCAGCTCAAGAACGTTTTTCCTCAATCATTATCCTTTCATCCTTTCCGCCCACATCATCTGCTGCACCTACCATCCCTCCTCACTACAATCTACTCATTGAGATGTGTGCTCAACTGCCATTTCACACTTCATCTATCATGTCACCAACCTTCGTTTCCCCTCAAAAGACTATATCCTCCATCTTCAGAATTAGTCAATTTCTTAACTTTCCCGACAACCCTGGTCCATCCAGCTGTCCCCCAACATCACTAGCCACAACCCTTCCCACAATTGCAACCTTATTTGCAACTCTCTCCCACAACACTCTTCCCAATACACCCAAGGACAACTCCAAAAGTAAAGCTAAGCGTATTTAGGGACTAAATTAACCTATTTGGAGAGAGTATTTTGATAGTATACTAACTATTTTGAAAGAACAAGTATATAGATTGCAATTAGGATGTATGGAATTATGAAATAAAACCCAATTAGTAATGTATTTTTATTAACTATCTTATAAATACAAGGTATCCAATAAATAATATACACAAAAAAATATATATTTGTAATTGGGACATCATTACAATATTTTTCGCTTTGTTGCAAGTTACTTACAATTCCAGTATATGCTACCAAAAAGTGCAACAAAGCAGAGAAGTAAGTCATGCAAAAATACCAAAAACTAGAAGAAAAAAGAAGTGTTTCTATGTGAATCCAAAATGCACTTGTGGAAAATTTGGTTGTGCATGATACAAATGTTCATCAAAGATATTAACAGCACAAGGCCCTGAAGCAGAACTCCATCCATGGTGATTGGATTGATCAAACCCTTGTTTAGGTGCTTCATTAGTGTTACCATTCACATTATAATCTACTTGGTTTTCATGTGGATTATTATTATTAATCCCTGTAGTTGGTTGGAGCTTCACATCATTCATTATGTTGAAATTGTTTGGAATGTATGGAAATTGTCCATTGAATTGTGGCCTCACTGGTGCTGTATTGCTCATATCACTAAGGACACAATTTTCTTGACCAGAATTTGAAATATTGTTTGTTTTTGTGCTTGAGCCAAGGTAACTTGCATAACTTCCAAAAGATGAACTTGTTGAGCCTTCCACATCTCTATCATAGAAAGTAATAAGCTTGATAAGAAGAGTTAGAGACAACAATTCAAAGATATCTGATGTGTTATATATCTATGAAATTAATTTATTTGCTAGGTTGGTGTAAAAAAAGTTACACATACAATCAATCATATTTCACGTTGTTGATATTCAGAGAGAATTAAAGATGTGACTTAAATATATGATTGAACCTTAAGTGAATTTCTTTATATACTTTTCATATGTGCTATCAAAAAATGCAAATCTATCAATTTTTTCTTGAATAAAACTTAGGTGAATTTTCTTATATACTTTTTATATGGTTTTTAACTTTTAATTATATCAAAGTTTGGTATATCCACATAATAAAAGTAATGAACCTTCTTTCTTAGTTTTTGTACTAGTTTTTTAGTTTTAATCACTATAATGAAGGAAAAAATGCATTTTTTTTAATCATTTTTTGTTTGATTATATGTGGACCATATTCATTTTAGTTCTTAATATAAGATCATATAAGGATCAATTCAAATACAATACGAAATACCAATTTTTTTCTATATTTTAACAATTAAAACCGATATTTGTGTTTGCAATGATTAAAAGTGAAAACTTATATATTTTACATTGGTTAAAATATGTTTAAGCCTATAAAATACTATACAAAAGAAAATGCTTATTATATCATTCATTAGTTCTACTATAATATATTTTATGACTCTGTTCTAACTGAAATATGTTTTAATATAACTTACTATTAGAATAAGTTAAGCAAACTAAGAAATTAGAATATCAAGGATAATGTTTTGGAGCATTCAATATATATATACTTCAGAAAAAATATACTCACTTGTGGAGAAGCAAGTTTGAATCTTCAGGTAGTACTATATTCTGGTTATCACCATTAACCATCCATGAAATTGATTGAAGATGTTGTTGAGGATTCATTTTGTAGGGAACATGCATTTCATTGAACTAGAAGATAGAGGTATTTTAGCCATGTCTATTATTTCTATATCATGGAAACAAGTTTAAATAAAAAAAATAAATTAAATACCTCAAAATAATTATTTACCTGGTTATTGCATTGCAATGATGCCAATTGTTGCTTTTGTACATTTTCCTATCAAAGTAGGAAGAGCTTATTAATAATTTAAATGCTACATTATTGAGGATTGTATATATAATACTACCATATCCAATAATCTAAGCTAAATACAACATTTTTCTTCCATTCAAGTTTGCTCATTTGTTCATATAGGCTAAATATAAAACACAAACAAAAGAAGCAAATTTTTCCAAAAGTTTCAATTTTTTTAACACAAATTTATCATTGAAAAATCTTTTTGCATACAAGTTTAGGTAGAAAGAAACTGAGGTGCATACCTTGTGAGACTTAATTTGATTAAGAGACTCCTTGAGTGAATTTTCCATGTGTCCCAATTCATCCACACTACTAATTTTTTCAATTTCAGTCCAATGGCTATAAAATCCAACAATTTTTTTCAGATTAGCTTCTAGCTATAGGGCACTAAATAGGACATGTTCATTCTAATATAATGCCTCCATTTTTTTAAGTGTAGTTTTAGGTTTTTTTTACACTTAATAATGAAATCAATAAATTTAGTTGTACTCTTTTTCTTAAGAATTAATTTTTCTTATAAAATGACAGTTAAAAATGAACAGATAGAATAGTTATTAGTGTAAAACTATATATGTAAACAGATAGAATAGTTTTTCTTAAGAATTAATAGTTATTAGTGTAAAAAAAGTTATTTAATAAAATTCACCTTAGTCTCTCTTGTAATTCAGCGATTCGATTATGTAATAGCTTGGTTTGATTACTCAAATCCTGCACAAATCCAGTTAGTAAAGAACATAACATTGAAAAATAAAATGAGAAATATTAATAATAATTGAGATAATTTACCTCAACAGTTTGACTACTGTAACAAAACAAAGAATATTTTAGTTTCTCTGCTTAGTGAAAGAAATGGTTAAATGTATTGATAGTGCAATTGCTAAATTAGTTGGAGAAATGTATACCTTGTACCATAAAATTCTTGTATATTCACATCATGATCTAACTTCTTAAATGTTTTCTTTAGTGCCTAACCTCCCAAACAAACAAAATAATCACTATTACTAAGAATGAATTAATGAGGAAACAATTATTACTTTAATTTCAAACCAAAATAATTAAGAGAAGGATTTTTAGTACAAGGAATGAATTGTAAGAAAGTAACTTACTTCAAGACTCTCCAACTTCCTGTTACAATTCAATTGGAAAAGATTCGATCAAATCCAAGTATTTTTCTAAGGAAAAAAAATGCATAAATGATATGCTTATGTCAAAGGATTTTAATTATACCTCTTTGCCCTTTCTTGTGAGGTTAGTTGAGCAAACTTTGCTATCACCTCCTCAAAGTTGCTACATATATACACCAATGTTGAGGAGAGAGTAATTAGACAATGAACGTGTTAGACCTTCCTAATTTCATGTAAAATACTTTTTTGTTTGTTTTCTTGGATGATGAGCAATAAATAAAAAGTATTCAGTTTAACATGGTATCAGTGAATCCACTCTGATTTTTTTCCCTCTTTCATTTCCTTTCCTTTTGAGTGAGCAATCGGAGACGCTAGGTTTTTGAGCAAGTCGTAATCCATATCTTGTTCTAAATCATCGTCACATTCTGAACTGCGATTGGATCCTTCTTCAGTTATGTTGTTGATTTCGTGAAACTCCCTTGTTGAATCTATTTATTTTGCTCGTTTTTCTTCTTTATGGCCTCCGACTACGAACAATCTTCTTCGTCCTTTATGGATACCTCAAAACAATTAACCCACCTTCATATCTCCAAGACTAACATTGTGAGTTACTGACAAGTACAACCCCTAAATTTGTTGGTTCTTCCATGCAACAATCAGGTACTATGTACCCTATTTCTAATTACATTTCTTATGATCATTTGCCCTCACCTTATATAATTTTTTCTTTAACAATTTCCACAATTAAAGACCCTTCTTGTTATTCTACTCCTATTAAAGAGCCTTCCTAATTGAATGTGATGTTCCCATGGTTTATAGAAGTAGTATAGACAACTATGATAATTTTCACAATGTTTTTTAACGAGAAAGACTAACATTAGGAGTTCATGTTCATTGGATGCTCTAATAATAATAAAATCAAAACAATTAGGAATTATTATCATCACTAATATGCTTAAAATATTTTAAAACAACACACTTTGTTTTGTAGCTTGTATATTATATTTAAACTCAAGTTGAGTTTGACAAAATCATAGGTGTATTACAATGATTTCGACAAAAACTACAATTTAAAGTTTTATCGAATTCGCGATACCACAATAAATTTGTCCCCCGCAATAAATTTTTCAAACTCATGGTAATATCAAATACATGCTAAACCCATTTGAATTTTATGCCATCGAAGTGTGGTTATAAAGTACATTTACATTGTGACATAACATAAAACAAAAAACAAGGAAATATAAATATACCTGCGTCTCCCTCTACATAACGAAGGTTTTCCACCTGGTGAAAACATGAGAAGTATAATATCAATATCACATAATATAGATAATTCACTAGCTTTCTTCATGATTCCATTCTTTCTTTTGGCATAGGTTGCTTGGCGTCCATTCGTATTTTCCAACCTCTTAATCTTTAGCTTTACCCTCCCCATCCTACAAATTCATATGTAACAACAATATTAATTACTAAATTACAAAATGTAAAAAAGAAAAGCATAGAATTAGAAACATAGTCAAATAAAAATATGTAATGCTTGAAGGATTGACAATTCATATTACGTTGCATTGATGAAAGATTCAAAACATTGTATGATGATGAGAACGATGATATATAGATTGGGGAACACTAGAGGGTGACCACAAAAACCGGTCATTTGAACGTCCGAGAGAAGAGGGGGCTGTTAGAGATTTCGTTTGCCATGTCACAACTTAGTATGACCAACAATTTTAACAACGCGACCATTTTCACTTTCTGACGTGTGTTTTTTAATTCATAAAACATGCAATTGTATTTTAAACAAACAAAAACATAATAATTCACACGCGTAGAACTCACAACAGGTTAAGTCGAACTAACTCAACTAAGCTTTACACTAATACACTTGTACATGTAAAAAAAATTCAATAATTTATTCTATAATTTAATATAAACAATAAATTTTATTCATTCAATAAACACTAAATTTTATTAATTTAACACTTGAATATTGACATAATATATCAATAATCAAGTATATAAAATTTTATATAAATTAAAAATTTATATATAGCTATATAATCTAATCATCGATATTTATTTATATTTTTTAAAAATATATTATACGTTCATTTAAAATTATTTAATAAAGTATCAAATAATTTTAAAATTTTATAAAAACGTGTGGAGTCAAATCATTCAATAAGAACTTTTGATTAGCCAGGTAAATTGATAAAATTCACCATTGATATTGAGTTTACTCTTAAAGTTAATGGATGTCCATCATATTTGTATGTATTGAATTCAAGAGTAAGTTTGTGATGAGTTATTTTGTTTAATAACTTAATATCAATAGTTAATCTCATATATCCAACTCTCAAAACAAAAGCTCTTGTTATGTAGATCAACATTTTTATAAAATTTTAAAACTATTTGAAACTTCATTAAGTAATTTTAAATAAATATATAATAAATTTTTTTAAAATATAATTAAATATCGATGGTTAAATTACATAGTTACAAATTTTGAATTTATATAAATTTTTGTGTGTTTAACTATTAATAATAGACAGTTGAATTATTAAAATTGATTGTATATATTGATTTATCAAACAAAGTAATGCATCACAAAAGTTACTCTTGAATTCATATATATATATATATATATTAGATACCGTGAAAAAAGTTTGCACAACAAATCACAACTAATTATATGCATTAATTTAATTAGGGTAAACAAAGTTCAGTTCTGAATTATAATTGTTTGAAAATTTAATCGAATTGATTTTTAATTCGAAAAAACTAAACTGAACTGATTTTCACTTCGAAAAACTAAACCGAAACCGAACTGATTCTATAAATTGGTGAACCAATTTATTGCTCTTTACCGAATCCAACTGATTTTAACTTTGTTTTACTTGTTCGAATCAAATTGAATTGTTATAATATGGATGATATCAAATTGAACCAAACACCGCATAAACAAAAAGAACAAATAAAGTAGGGCTCAAAAAACCTTTCTTTATCTCTCTGATTTGATATTGATTGATAGTGATTTGATATTAGGGGTGAACAACGGGCCGGGTTGGGCGGGTTCGGGTCCAAAATCACGAATTGGCCCAATCCGCGGGTGCTATTTAAACACCCATTTCCGCTCATATGAAAGTTCGATTTGATCGGTTCTCGGGTACTCGGTTTAAACGGGTTACCGGTTCGGCTGATTCGGGTTAATTAAATCATCTTTAATTTTGATTACTTAATTAGATCTTAAATTTACTTGGCCATTATGTTAATTTTATTAGGCTGCAATAAATTTTCATATCCTTACTATGTTTTTATTATATATATTTTTTAAAAAATAATTAACATTTTTATATTTCTCTTTTCATAGACTAAGTAACAATTTTACACACACCCTAAATGGATATTATTCTTCAAGCAAGTCTAAAGTCCAAAAATTAATAAACTTCCACAATCATAAGCAAAAATAAATATAATTTATTACAATATCAAATAAATATTTTAATTAAAATAAACATAAAACAATACCACTATGAACACACTATGAACATTGGTGCTCAATAAATCTTTAA
Organism: Cicer judaicum; assembly: GCA_037974835.1. Lineage (NCBI taxonomy): Eukaryota > Viridiplantae > Streptophyta > Magnoliopsida > Fabales > Fabaceae > Cicer > Cicer judaicum. The sequence continues at coordinate 3,261,048 of JBBPBS010000858.1, forward strand.
TAGTTGTATTCAAGATGAAGACTAAGGCTTTTGTATCTGCACATGGAAAACAATAAAACAATTATGATATGTAAATAAATATAAGAAATGATAAAAATAAGATAATCATTAACATGCAAACTATTAAAATGAATAGAAACATTATAGTATAATTTTAAATAAAAAGTAGAATAAAAAATCACAATAAATATTATAATCATATATAAAATCATAAAAGTAACAATCAAAAGCATAACATGCAGATTTCAGTTTAATCAAATAAAAAACAAACATGTGATTATTTTTAGGTTTCTTTAATATATATACATATAATGAAATAAAAAATATATAAAATCCTAACCTTGTTCTTTTTATCTGAGATCCTGTGACTTTGAGCTTCCAACAAACAAAATATGGTCCGATCCATGGCTTTAGAAGATAAAAATACATAGTAGTTAAATCACATGTTAAGAAATAGAAATACCGAACATAAATTAAAAAAAACCTAACAAAAATCATAACCTTTTAAAGAATACTTTTTATTAGTGACTTCGAGTTTTCTTCTATGTATATTATTCTTAATCTCTCCATTTACGACTGTGAGATGAGATAGAGAGGGAAATAAAACAACAAAAGGTTAATCGAGATGAGATCTGAGAATGGATGATGAGATCAAAATATTGGAAGCTTAAGATTTGAGAGGAAGAAGAAAGAATGAAGCCTAAGGAGAGAAAGAAGAAACAATGAAGACGGTGTTCTTACGGAGAGGAGAGGGTGAGATGGTGTTCCGTAATGTTCTTACGGAGAGGGTGAGATGAGAGGGTGAGTTTGTAAATCTGGATGCGGCGGCTAGGGTTTGTTAGGGTTAAAGGTATGAATGCTATTTATAGTGGAAACATTTTGGGCTAGTCTCCGCCCATTTGTAATGGATTTAGGCCTTACGTTATTGGTTCGGGCGGGTTCGGTTTCCGACGGCCCAATATATTTCACCCGCACCCGCCCGCCCATATCCGTTTGAATTTGTTGACTTTTTCTGTCAAATTCGTTGACCCGAGTTCACCCGCCCATTTGCACGCGGGCCATATGGATAGGGTAGTTTTGGGCCGGTTTGGATTTTTTGTCTAGGCCTATTTGATATATCTTATCTGGCTTTTTTTTTTCTTTTTATTTGGTTTCGATTCGCTTCTAGTTTTTAAAAATCAATTCGCTTAATAAAGTGTTTTTGATAAAACTGTTTGATTTTAAATTTATATAAATTAGTTAGTTCGAAAACAATTCAGTTCAATTTTGTAATTTGGTTCTGTTTTTAGTTTTTTTAAACACCTCTAACTTTGATAGTAGATGGTAAAAATCAAACATTACTTTTTTTTTTTTTTTTTTTTTTTATTTGAGAATTAAGATTGATTTCTTATGTATAAATTATTTTTACATTTTTTATAAGAATAATTTTTTTTTATATTAGTATATAGCAATTAAGATTATATATTAAGAAAATATTCATATTTCATTTACATCTTCTAATTACCTTCAAATCTTTATATATCAATCAGTAGTTAACTATATTTAAAATTACTTTTTATTTTTTATTTTTGTTTATACTATTTTCTTTTTTTTACGGGAATACTATTTTTATTATTTTATTGCTACTAAAAAGTTACTATCAACTCATAAAAAAACTAAAATAGTTATCTAAACTATTTACATTAAATGGGAACCCCTCCGAGCTACGGCTGTCACTACTTAAGGGATACAAATGGGTTTAGTGCTTGATATGTTGGGCAACTTCTCTCAAGGGTGACTAGAAACAGGGTAGTATATGTAAAAAAAATAGTTTTAAAAACAATTTATAATTTTTTGTCCTTAAAAAAAATTTCTTAAGTAGAATTAGTGATATTTTTAAATTTATTTATTTTATATTTAAATTTTTTTTAACTGTTCTACTGCAATAGTAAAATTTATGTATAATTTTTCATTTTTTAATTAAAAAAGAAAATTGCGTGCGTACATTGTATTATTCTAATAATTCATATTAATAATATAATTTTTCAATTTATAACTGATATTTTTTATATAAATATGCTTATTTTTTTAATCATAATTTTTTAATTTATAATTAATATTTCTCTCATTTATATTTAATCAATTTAATTGTATATTAAATAATTTATAATAAAAATAAAATATTTTATTTAATTTATATAATAGTTGATTGGTTTTAAATTTAGGAATAATTTGAGTCTTTTTATTAAATAATATACAAGTACTGGGATCATAAGACATCCTTTGTTGACAAACGTTGAAAAAAAAAAAACTACATAGATAGAGAAAAAAGTTTACAATTTTCCCCAAATACCTGTCATTGTCTTCTTCCACCATATGGCGATAGTAATTCAACTATACCCCAAATTCTTATTTTCTCTAAACCCAAACCCAAAACCTATCATAAACTCTAATTTCAATCTCAGAAATAACAACAAATCTCATCAATTTTTCAAATCAATAGCCCAATTTTCTCACCAACCAACAACAACAACCTCTTCCGATTGTGGCATCATTTTTCGGGAAAAAGTTATCTACCTTGAGAAACTCAAAGTAAACCCAGAAAAAGCCTTCAAAGAAAACCCTACCCTTCGATCTTGCTCTCTAAGAACCCTAAAGTCGGTTATACAATGTCTTTCATCAATGGGAATACACCGAAACGCAATGGGTAGAATCCTCGATATGCTCCCGGAACTTCTCACGTGCGAACCACACGATGACATTTACCCCATTCTCGATTTTCTTCTCAACGAGGTTCGAATTCCTTACCCAGATGTTCAAAAATCAATCTTGCGGTGTCCCAGATTGTTGGTTAGTAGCGTAGAGAATCGATTAAGACCTGCACTTTGTTTTTTGAAGGAATTAGGGTTTGTTGGGCCCCACTCTCTCACGTGCCAAACCACATTGCTTTTGGTTTCAAGTGTTGAGGATACCCTTTTGCCTAAAGTCGAGTTTTTGATGGGTTTGGGGCTCACACGTGTGGAGGTTTCGAATATGATTGTGAGATCACCTGGGTTGTTGACTTTGAGTGTGGCTAATAATTTGGCTCCGAAGGTTGAGTTTTTCTTGAAGGAGATGAATGGTGATGTTGCTGAGTTGAAGATGTTTCCGCAATTTTTCTCTTTTAGCTTGGAAAGGAGGATTAAGCCTCGGCATGCTGTGCTTGTTCGGCTTGGGTTGTCGCTTCCTTTGCAAGAGATGTTGCAGGTTAGTGATGGAGGGTTTGATTCTATGTTGCTTGAATTGCGATTAAGGGCGCTTGAGGGAAGACACGGATAGTAGTAGTAGTCAAGGTTTAAAATAGTGGTTGTGGTCGCATTGCGATCCTTGATTTTGTAGAGAACTGTGTGGTTGATGAAGTCTCAATTGCAATTGTGATGTAATTTCTGTTGTAAGAAAAGAGAGAAATTACAGAAATCACCTTTATTAAAACCCGATGTTTTTGTAAGATAAGAGAAAAAATGTAATTGTCATTGTTTGACTAAGTTACAAATGTTAACCAAGATTTGTGCATAGCTGATAAGTTATGTTTGAAAAAAGGCTGAGGAGATTTTGCAGTACCAATTCTAATGGTGAAAATAAGTAAGCACCCATTCCTAACTTTATGCATGTTATTATGCCCATTTATCAAGCTTGAGTTTCTTTGCTGCAAGTTTTGGGTCATTAATAAACTCTAGATTGAAATGTGCAAGAATTTTTGAATTTTATGGAATATATATCAGCTGATAATTGGTCTAGAACAATGTGGGAGACTATCACTGGTGTCATGATGTGTATCTTTGGTTGTATCAAGTTTGATTTTTAAAATGGTGTAATGAACTGGTGTTGCTGTTAGAAATGACAAACCCCTCAGAAAGGGATGCCTTGAATGGTATAAATCCAATTATAGCAGCACCAAAAAGGAAACTATTCATACACGCGTTACACGGGCACGGGGCAGTAGATTAACGGGTCTTTTTTAATTTTGACTAGAAAAGTATGTCATTCAACCAGAGTAGGGAAATACTTACGAGCAATAGAAGCTATTGGTCCAGGAGCACAACCCACCCATGATCTAGATTTTACAGCAACATTAGCTAATCCTTGGGCAGCATAGTTCGAAGGTCTTTTAATAAAAACAACAGGTACATTAGGAAGTAAAGCAAGCAAACCAATACAATCAAGGATGACTAATTCTCAATCTGCCACTTTTAGATTACCCTGCAAACATTTGACAATAGTTTCAGAATTTGTCTCAATTGTAATTTGGCCAGGATGACTTTATGAGGCTAGCCAATCAAGGCACCACCTCAGTGCAAGAGTTCAGCCATAGATGGGGAAATTATGATGTTTTCCAAGTGTATTGCTGCAAATTTAATTCTCCCACTACTATTTCTTTCAATTATATCTCATGTTGTGACTCCATTATCAAAGCAGCTTGCGTCTATATTAATCTTTGTATCTGTCCTTCCTGGAGGAATCCATACGAATGGTGGATGAGTTATTCTTTGAGTTGGTTTTGCACAGTTTGCATTGATGACTTCTGCTGTAAATTCAGCAGTTGCAACAGCAATAATCCAGGGCTTGAATTGATCATTTTTTAAAACAAAGTTGTTCCTACCTTTCCAAATTTTCGACAAGGTGACATTAAAAAGTTTGGCAACACAGTGATTAGAATTTTGGAGTCAAGAAAGCATCCAAGAAGCCAGGTTAACATTGACCGGAACATGGGTTCCAGGAAGGGAAGAAAAGCAAACTTGTTTTCTTTTCTATTGAAATAGAGGGTAGGTTTTGTATTCAATCCTTTCTTCTCTAAGCGACCTCTGGTGGGGAGGATTCAGGGCTCTGAGGGCGATTCAGGTTTGTTTCTCTGACTCTCTTTTAATATATGGTAGGCTGATCTTATAGAGAAGTTCCCATCCTTTTCCCAATGCCATGTGATCTTATCAATAGGTAGTCCCCAAGATAAAGGGAAAATGAGAATTTGTTGAGCTTCATAATTTGTAAAGTTGTTGAGAATCTTTATTCTATTCCACATCTTGGTGTCTGAATCAATTAATTCACTAACCAAAGCATTCTGACCCAAGCTAGAAGCAAGACTCCAAACCTAGAATCTTGTTAATCCCCTTCCTAGCCTTAATCATATTTCTCCAAGCATAGCTCGATTGATATCCAACTTGAGCTTCCATGAAGTTTGATCTTGGAAAATACCATATTTTAAAAACTTTAGCTAGAAGAGAGTTTTCATTGTAAAAAAGCCTCTTGCTTTCCAAGGAAGGCTAAATTAAACTCTTCAAAGCCTCTGAATCCAAGTACCCCTATGTCCTTTGCTTTTCCTAAATTATCCCATCTAAGCTAATGAATTTTCTTTTGTTGTTCAGATGTTCCCCACCAAAACTTGGCTAGCATGGATTCAATGTTATCACAACATGTCGTCGGGATTTTACAACAACTTCTGATGTAATTTGGGATGGCTTGGGCAATTGATTTTATTAGTGTCTCTTTTCCTACTCTCGATAAACATTTCTCCTTCCACTCTTTGATTTTCTTCCAAATCCTTTCATGAACAAAAAAGAACACCTCTTTCTTTTTCCTACCAAATAAGACCGGGAGTCCTAGGTAGCTTGATTGGCATGTCACCTTGGCTTCAATCTTGTTACAGATCATGTTCTTCTCATTTTCCAACATATTTTAGCTATATGACACATCAAATTTATCATAACTCACCAGTTTATCCGAAGCTTGTTGGTATTTGTTAAGAGTTTGAGTGATTGACTCTACTTCTTTTAAATTGGCTCGTACAAAAAGAAAGCTATCATATGCGAAGAAGAGATGTATAATCTTTGGAGCATTTCTTGCTACTTTTATACCATGGATTGAGTATGTTGAGGCTTTGGTATGCAATAAGCCATAAAGAACATTAGCACATAAAATAAAGATATATGGGGAGATATGATCACCTTGGCAGATGCCTCTTTCAGGCATGAAACTTCTACTAGGTTTTCCATTCACCAATCATTGGTTGGAGACTTGTGTTATGTAGGTAATGATAAGGTTGATCAGCTTGAGAGGGAAACTCGTAGCTTGGAGAACATCAATTATGTAGGACCAATCCAATATGTCATATGCTTTTTCCATGTCAAGCTTGATAGCGATCATTCCTTACTTGCCCTTGTCTTCTTTTTAAGCCACTGGAAGCATTCCATGGCTTTGAGTGTGATGTCAGTCTACCTTGCACAAATGCACTTTGTTCCTCGTCAACCACATCAAGAAAAATACATTTACCTGGTTGGCTATTGTCTTTGTCACAATCTTCATTAGGACATTACAAAAACTAATGGGCCTGCATTGCTTAGGGGAAGTAGTAATCTTACATTTTGGAATTAAGGCCACAAAAGTTTTGTTGATATTCACAAGGTTGGTTCGTTCGTTTAGAATGCTAAGGACCATGGAACAAATGTCATTTCCCTCTATACTCCAATATTTTCGATAAAATAGAGATGTGATATCATCCGAAACTGGAGCTTTTAGCGGATGCATTTGATCAAATGTTTATTACCTCTTTTAATTTTGTATACTTATCACCCTCCTTTAACCATAACGCTCTACTTCTTTGACGCCACAACATTTCTTCTTTTTGGAGAAGGTCAACATGTTTTCTTTCTTATTCCTTATAGCTTCGAATATCATCCCTAGATTCATTCCACATAGTCTCACTTTTGAGGAATTCTTCAATTTTTAGCATTTCCTTTCTTATTTCATTGGTTCTAAGGTGCTTACATTCCTCATCGGAGATCAGCCAATTTTATTTTTTTTTTGGCAATTTCCTCTTGCTCTAGCCCAATTATTTCTTATCAATTTTTTACAGTTTTCTTCTCTGGATCATCGTTATTCAAATCTAAAAAAGTGATTTTTTTATTGCCTACCATTGGAGAAATTTTCAAGAGAGATTTGAAGGGTTGAGTGATATGAGCTGAAGCAAGGGAGATGTTTTACTTTGATAGGATAAAATTTATTAATCATTCCTTCTAAGGTCAGAGCTCAATGAATTCTACATTGTATATTTTTTATTCCTTCTCTACCTTTTGTCCATGTGAACGAATGACCTATGAATCCCAAATCAGACAAGCCACACACTCAAATGTCTCTACCAATATTTAGCTGTGAGAAGGAATTTTCCAAATTGTCATTCAGATCTCCAAAACACAACCAATTAATTGTAGAAATTTCATAAAGTTCTTTGATCAACTCCGATATTTTCTTTTTGTTTGCTTCATTTAGGTAATTGTAAATACAAGAGATATCCCACTGACCTCCTCCCATATCATCATTTAGTTTTCCATGGATATGGTAAAGAGGAAAGGATGAGATAATATTTTTCATATCATTCCACCGAAAAGACAATCTCATGTCGTGTCTTTTTCATGACTTGTACAATTAACTCCTGTCGTGATTGGGCCTTGATAAGGCTCGAAGTGCCCGAGGGTTCCCTAGCCCCTAACAATTCCAACTTAAGATTTTCAATGTGGAAGGAGGCGTTGGTCGTCCAACACCCCTTTTGGTAAAGTTACGCCCACATCTTTGAACTTCAATTTTTTTGTGCCACACTCTTTTAGATCCTTCAGTGTTCCTCTAGAAATCATAACATCCATTGATTGCCTTTTCCCACTTCCAAGCTTTTCTTTGAGTTGGTCTTGTTTGCTTGTGACGTTTTTTCCCTTGACTCTAGAACACTTGGACTTACCATCATTGTTTGCCTTACCTTTCTTGGTTTTCATGGGTCATTTAGGGGACAAATCAAAGGAATCAAGAGTTAATGCTAAAGTAACAATGTCAATTTACAAGAAAGTCGAGTTTGAATTGTAAATCCTTTTTTATTTTATTTTAAATTTCCTATTAAAACTTAAAGAATGTAACTGAAGATTAATCTTGGTTATAAAAATAGAAAGCAGATAATGTAATTGGTTAAAAAAACAAAAAACGGAGAATGTTCTTGGTTAGTAAGAAACACACAATTTAAATTTATATATTTAATTTGATAATCAAAAGACTAGAAATAAATATAGATAAAAAAAGAGATAACACACATAGATTTATTCTGGTTCATCTAATTCGTGTTACGTTTAGTCTTCACATTTGTGAGAGTTTCACTGAGTGTTAAAAATGAAGAACGTTTTTGGTTTTACACCACCAGTCCATATCATCCTTGATCTGTTACAATTTTCACCTTTCAACCTAAAAAGGATTTTACAATCACCTTTAAACCTTGAAAGGATTTTTACAATCACATTTTCATCCTTGAAATGATTTTTACAAATACATTCAATATAACATAAAAGATATACTTGAGTTACAAATGAGGTGTATGATAAAAGTGTTTGGTATCATGAAATTTTTCAACACTTGTTTGCGATATATGAAAGAACAAACTCAGTAATTATGATCCAAATATATAGTGAAGAGAGTTGGAGTTTGCTTGAAGATTTTTTTATTTGTTACTTGAATAAGTATTGATAGATTTGTAAATTGAACTAGTGTTTTCATCTTCTAATTGATCTTCAATTTATAGATAGTAAAATATTTTGAATATTCAATTTAAAATGAATATAATCGTTGGACACACTTTTCAAGTGTCATATATAGTTTCCTAGCAATTAAACACGTATTTGTATTGTTGTCCAAAACATTCTTGACAAACGGAAAATGTTTCTGCTTTTGGATCTCATGGAAAACGTGAAAGAGTAAGTGAATAAGTTATTACATGTTAGTTTGGTATTGTTTCCAATCAGAATTATGCAGAATTTTCTGCAGAATATTGTAAGTACAATGTACTTGTATCTTAGCTCACAACTCATCAATTTAGAGAACACTCTTGAAGCTATTTTCCTCCTTTGAGCATTCAGTTCGAGTTCTAGGCTTTACCATTGATTTGAGCAATCTTGATACCCTTTAATACGTGGTTTAAACTTTAAAAAATTATTTGTTTTAATTTTTCCTTTAAAAGAGAATAACTATAATATTTTTTTTGTAAAACAAGAACATTCTCCGTTTCTGTTTTGTGAGTGTTAGATTTTGACAATTGTTGTGTGTAAGTCATTTGTTGCTGAAACCTGATGTGCTTTCTGCAAAAAAGTGCAATAGTAGTGTATTTGTTGTCATGGCTGTTCTTGCTCATAGCCTATCAATTTGAAGATTGATCTTGTTTTTTATTCTTGATGCATTGCTTTGCTTTTTTTTGTTGATCTTATGGAAATAATATGTCCAAAATGATCTTGAGTATATAATTATGTTCATTTGTAATGAATACTGGTGATTTCCCATGTAGATTTATGTATTTTCGTAGTCCAAATCGATTTTGAATTAAAGAATACTTTGTTCTTTGTAAACCAAAATGTTCTTGATTAATGCTGTCAAAACCAAAACATTATTCATTTTTTCAAACTACTGTCGAGAATGATCTTCATTTTCCATACTGTTGTCTAGAATGATCTTCGTTTTTTAGACTGATGTTTAGAATTATTTTTGTTTTTTCAGAATTTTGTCAAGTATGTTCTTCATTTTTATGTTTCATAACCCGAATATTCTCTGTTTCTGTTTTCTCAAATTTGATCTTGCTTCTCTTAAATGATCTTGCTTGTTTGATTATACAATTCATCTTTTTTAAATAAAACTCAAATGCACTCATTAGCAAATCACCATTCATAAATTTTTATCATTTATTTTAAGTTTTGTTGTCATTAAAACATATATCAAAAAAGTTTTTGCCATAACAAGTACAAGTGAATAAATATTTACTAATGAACTTGAGCCACTATCATGATTAATGAGTATAATAAGTATTTCTTGGCAGCGATGAAGCACGTAACTAAGAGCCAAATGGAAGATCTTTTTTCCCAATTTCTTCATAGTCCCTTTTTCATAGGTTTGGTTAGGTCAATTGTTACTTTGATGCGTAGAAATCGCTCTAACCTATGACTATCTTTAGGACCTACTTCTTCAAATTTTCCAATTAAGTCTCCTAATTTATTTTTGCCAATGTTTAAATTTAGATTCTTACCTACATCTTAGATCCCCGCTGGGTTTTTGAGCTTTCAAAACTGTACAATGGATTGCTTGAAAGCTATGATGTTGTAGGCGCTGGATGTCCACAATTTTCTAGCTCGGGGATCTTTGAACTTGGTCTTCTTCTTTGGGTTCCACATCTTCTACAGTAACAACAACTTCTTCTTCTAAGAGTTTCACACTTTTCCACGTTTCCATTTCTTCGTGAGTCAGAGGAGGAAAAAAATACCGCTAGTAGACTAGGATGAGGAAAGAAGCCTGGTCGAGCATGAGAAGATTCCTATGGTGGACAAATAAACAAAGTTCAAATTGGGGGCAGTCGCTACAAGTTTTATGAAGAAACCATAACTTAGCTGAGAGAGTTTAGAGACATCTTCAAGAACTTAGATAAACATATATGAAGAAACCCTAACTCGCCAAATAATTGTATTTATGAATAGAGCACCAAAATCTTTTTAATCTAATAGAATTAGAATCAGTATTATAGCACATCCACTAAGTTTCTTGCAAAGTCGAGGACAGTTTCCAAGCTTGAACAATGGTGCATGTTTGGTTTTAATTTTGGAGAGGTTAAATTTCCTTATAAATTCGCAAAATAGATTTTGATATGTTTGGATGTTGTTGAGTAGAATTGATTTTAAATTGAAGTTAAAATTTGTAGCTTTTTAGTTCAAAACATGATTTTTATAATGGAATTTATTTTTGTACTCACTTTTAGATTAACATATTTAAACATAAATTATTTCACATTCGATTTACATTTTAACTAAAATTAATTTTACAAAATCAATTAAATCAAAATCAGTTTTAGTTAATGTAGATCCAAACACGCTTAATATGTCACATAAGTTTAGGTTTTATATATTTAGTCAAAGTCATATATTTAAGGAAGTTTAGAATTTGATTTTGTAAAATTGACTTTAGTTAAAAGTGACTTGAATGTAAAGTGATTAACATTTTTATATATACGAGCAAAAGTGAATTCAACAATAAATTTCAATACAAAAATCAATTTTAGACTCAAAAGTTACAAATCCTAACCTCAAGTTCAACTTGGTATCGAGCATGTTGTTTTCGATTTAACCCATGATGTAGACTCATCATTACATTGTTGTTTTCATAAGATATCGCCCATGATGTAGACACATCACTACGATGCTTCTTTCAATGCCATGCAAGCGGAGGTATCAGACATGTTGATATCAATTTAACTTAAACCCTATGACTTTCATTAACAAATCCAATGCTAATAATACGATCACGTGATAAGTCTCTATTGTATGCACCCCTCAATGGGAAAAAAGTCAAACAAAAAGTTTTTCCCAATGTAACAAGAACGAGATTATATTTTGTTGTTATCACGCAACCCATATCTGAAATGCTCATCCACTTCTCGTTGGGTATGTCTTCAATATATGAGTGAATTTGAAGAGGAAACTCGTCCAAATATTTTCTAACTTGACTCGTTATAGGTGTTTGCTGAGAAACTTGTTTTGATGCTTGTTGGGAAGTTTGTTGGGATGCTTTCATGAGTCCTTGCTGAGAGACTTGAATATTTGCATTATCAGAATTAAATGCCTCAACTTGCTCATTTAAAATTATTTAATGAAGTATCAAATGATTTTAAAATTTTATAAAAACGTGTGGAGTCAACTCATTTAATAAAAACTTTCGATTAGATAGGTGAATTGATGAAATTCACCATTGATATTGAGTTATTAAGTGGAGTAACACATCGCAAAAGTTACTCGTAAAGTTAATGGATCTCCATTATACTTGTATGTATTGCATCCATTATACTTGTATGTATTGCATTCAAGAGTAACTTTGTGATGAGTTACTTTGTTTAATAACTAAATATCACCAATGAATCTCATCTATCCAACTCTTAACAAAAGTTCTTGTCATGTAGATCAACATTTTTATAAAATTTTAAAACTATTTGAAACTTCGTTAAGTAATTTCAAATAAATGTATATTAAACTTTATAAAAATATAATTAAATATCGATGGTTAAATTACATAGTTTTAAATTTCAGATTTATTTAAAAATTTGTATGTTTAATTATGAATATAGAATTATCTTAATAATGGACAGTTGAATTACTAAAATTGATTGTATATATTAATTTATTAAACAAAGTAATGCATCAGAAAAGTTACTCTTTGAAGTCAATAGATCTCCATCCATATATATATATTAGATACTCTAACGGTAAAAAAAGTTTGTATTATGAACAAATTACAACTAATTATATGCATTACTTTAATTAGAGGTAAACAAAGTTTAGTTACTTTAATTAGAGGTAAACAAAGTTTAGAATTGTTTAAAAATTTAATCGAATTGATTTTCAATTCGAAAAAAACTAAACTGAACTGATTTTCACTTCGAAAAACTGAACTAAACTGGTTCTATAAATTGGTGAACCAATTTATTGCTTTTAATCGAATCCAATTAATTTTAACTTTGTTTTACTTGTTCGAATTAAATTGAATTGTTATAATATGGATGACATCGAATTGAATAATTTTGTATGAAATTGAACCAAATAGTTGTATTCCTTGTTCAATTCAATTTTTTCGAATTGAACACCAGTTCGACTAGCTTCTAATTTTTAAAAATCAATTAGACTAATAAAGTGTTTTTGAAAAAACAGTTTGATTCTAAATTTGTATAAATCAGTTAGTTTAAAAACAGTTCAGTTTAATTCTACAATTTGATTCTGTTTTTAGTTTTTTTTAAACACCCTTAACTTTAATAGTAGATGGTAAAAATCAAACATTACTTCTTTTATTTATTTATTTAAGAATTATGATTGATTTCTTCTGTGTAAATTATTTTTACATTTTTTATAAGAATAAGGTTTTTTTTTTTTATATTATTAGTATATAAATATTAAACTTATATATTAAGAAAATACTCATATTTCATTTACATCTACTAATTACCTTCAAATCTTTTATATATATATATATATATATATATATCTATATCGTAGTTAACTATATTTAAAACTACTTTTTATTTTATTTTTATCTATACTAATTTTATGGTGTTTTTACGGGAATACTATTTTTATTATTTTATTGCTACTAAAAAGTTACTATCAATTCATAAAAAACTAAAATAGTTATCTAAATTATATGTGTATTACATTAAATGGGAACACCTACGGGCTACGGCTGTCACTACTTAAGTGATCCAATTCGGTTGAGTGCTTGGTATGTCTTGGGCAACTTCTCTCAATGGTGACTAGAAACATGGTAGTATATGTAAAAAAAAATAGTTTTAAGAACAATTTATAAGCTCTTGGCCTAATTTTTTTTAAAATAGAATAATGATATTTTTAAATTTATTTTCTCTATATTTTAAAAAAAAATAAATTTCAATATATCATGTGTACTGTGTACCACTCTAATAACTCGTGTTATTAATATGTTCAATATATATATTGTGATTTATCAATTTATAGCTAATATTTCTCATATAAATGTGATCACTTTTTGTCTCATAATATCTCAATTTGTATCTAATATTTCTCTTATCCCTACTCCATCATTAGCCAATTTAATTATATATTAAATAATTTATGATAAAAACAATTATTTTTATTTAATTTATATAATAATTTATTAATTTTAAATTTAAAAATATTAGAACGTGAGACTTTTTTATTAAATAAAAAAATTTGAGATAAATTTGAACCCTTTTTATTAAATAATGTTTATTCTTTTTAAAACTGCAATATTATCAATTTAACAAATTGTAGTGCTTATAACTATAATTATATTTATATTTTTATAAATTTTCAAAAAAACTCAGTTTTATGTGTTTTGAAATTGGTATAGTTAACTTTACCTTTACCTTACCCATACTATAGACCAAAAATCCAACCTAAAAAAAATATAATGCATAAGTATTGCATTTAAAATTAAATTGCTTATTTAAAATTAAATTGCTTTTTGAAATATAATGCATAAGTATTGCATTTAAAACTAGATTGCTTGTTGATGACAAATGTTGAAGAAAACAAAAACTATGAAAATTAAAATTCTTTGACAAATGTTAAAAAAAAAAACATGACTTTAATTTACATTTTCTCCAAATATAGTGACATGATTGTCTCAAAACCCAAACCTAAAATCTATCATAAACCCTAATTTCAATCCCAAAATCCATCATAAACCCTAATTTCAGTATCTAATATATATAAATGGAGATCTATTGAGTAATTTTTGTGATGCATTACTTTGTTTAATAAATCAATATATAAATTTTAGTAATTAAACTGTCGATTATTAAGATAATTTTATATTAATAATTAAACATATACAATTTTATATAAATTTAAAATTTGTAATTATGTAATTTAATCATCGATATTTAATTATATTTTTAAAAAGTTTATTATACATTTATTTGAAATTACTTAACGAAGATTCAAATAGTTTTAAAATTTTATAAAAAATTTGATCTACATCACATAACTTTTGTTGAGAGTTGGATAGATGAGATTCATGGGTGATATTGAGTTGGATAGATGAGAACGTTGTGATATTGAATTTTCAAGTTATTCTTGAATTCAATACATACAACATGGAGATTCATTAACTTTAGGAGTAACTCATGGAGATCCACTTAATAATTCAATATCCATGGTGAATTTTATCAATTCACCTGTCTAATTAGAATTATTTAATACTTCATTCAATAATTTTAAATGAATGTATTATATATATTTTTTTTAATTATTAGTAAATATTGATGTTTTTGTAAGATAAGAGAAAAAATGTAATTGTCATTGTTTGACTAGGTTACAAATGTTAACCAATATTTGTGCATAGCTTGATAAATTGTGTTTGAAAAAAGGTTGAGATATTTTACAGCAATATGTACCAATTCTAATTGTAGAAATAAGTAAGGACCCATTCCTAACTTTATGCATGTTATTATGCCCATTTATGGAGCTTCAGTTTCTTTGCTGAAAGTTTTGGGTCATTAATAAACTCCGGATTGAAATGTGCAAGAATTTTTGAATTATATGAAATATAGTATCAGCTGATAATTGGTCTAGAACAATGTGGGAGACTATCACTGGTGTCATGATGTGTATCTTTGGCAGTATCAAGTTTGATCTTTAAAATGGTGTAATGAACTGGTGTTGCTGTTAGAAATGACAAACCCCACAGGAAGGGATGCCTTGAATGGTATAAATCCAATTATAGCAACACCAAAAAGGAAACTATTCATACACGCATTACACGGGCACAGGGTAGTAGATTAACGGGTCTTTTTTAATTTTGACTAGAAAAGTATGTCATTCAACCAGAGTAGTAGGGAAATACTTACGAGCAATAGAAGCTATTGGTCCACGAGCACAACCCACCCACGATCTAGATTTTACAGCAACATTAACTAATCCTTGGGCGGCATAGTTCGTAGGTCTTTTAATAAAAACAACAGGCACATTAGGAAGTAAAGCAAGCAAACCAATACAATCAAGGATGACTAATTCTCAATCTGCCACTGTTAGATTACCCTGCAAACATTTGACACTAGTTTCAGAATTTGTCTCAATTGTAATTTGGCCAGGATGACTTTATGAGGCTAGCCAATCAAGGCACCACCTCAGTGCAAGAGTATTAGAGCTCCTCCAGAAAAAGCTTTTTTCACAACAATGGTCCTTCGTAATTCGGAGTCCATTTTCCACGAGAATCCTTTTTTATGGGCAGTATTTTCTTTAACACTAAGTCCCCTTCTTGAAACACTCAAGGACAGACTTTTTTCTCGAATGCCTTTTTAAGTCTTTTTTGATATAGCTGAACATGACATAGGGCTATCATTCTTTTTTCTTCTATGAGATTTAATTGGTCAAATCGTGATTGAACCCACTCAACCTCTTCCAGTTTTGTTTCCATCAAGGCTCTCATCGAGGGAATTTCAACTTCAATGAGAAGTACCGTTTCCATTCCATACACTAATAAGAAAGGAGTTGCCCTTATTGAGGTACGAACAGAGGTTCTATAGCCATGTAATGCAAAGGGAAGCATTTCATGCCAATCCTTATATGTCTCCACCATCTTTTGTATGATTTTCTTGATATTCTTATTTGCTGCTTCTACAGCTCCATTCATTTTTAGACGATATGGCAAATAATTATGGTGCTGAATTTTGAAACTATCACACAACTCCTTTATCATTTTATTATTCAGATTGGTCGCATTGTCAGTGTTTATCTTATTTGGTAAGCTATATCGACAAATCAATTCTCTTTTGATGAATTTGACAACCACACTTCTCGTCACATTGGCATAAGAAGCGGCTTCAACCCATTTTGTGAAATAATCAATAGCTTCCAGGATAAACTGGTGACCATTGGAAGCTTTAGGTTCGATGAGTCCAATAACATCCATCCCCACATTGAAAACGGCCATGGTGATGTTAAAACATTCAAAGAGATAGGCGGTACATGTATTTTATCAGCATATATTTGACATTTATGACATTTTTTTACGTAACTAAAGCTATCAGATTCCATAGTCAACCAATAATAGCCAGCCCTCAAGATTTTTCTTGCCATTGCGTGTCCATTTGCATAAGTTCCAAAAGAACCTTTGTGAACCTCTTGAATAATTTTCTCTACTTCAGATTGATCCACACATATGAGGGGAACTATATCATGATTTCTCTTGTAAAGCACATCACCATTTAAGAAGAAGTTCATTGAGAGCCTCCTTAAAACCCTCTTGTCGTTTTCTGAAATACCTGATGGATATTCCCTATTCTTAACATAGGATTTGATATCATAAAACCATGGTTTGCTATCAAGCTCTTCTTCTATCGATAAGCAATATGCTGGCTTATCCTTTTGTTGAATTTTTATGATCGGCACATCCTAACCGACACTTATTTTGAACATTAATGACAATGTGGCCAGGGCATCGGCCAATTGGTTTTCTTCTCGAGGAATATGGTGAAAAGTGATATGCTCGAAGTGTTCTACCAATTCTTTGATATGCGTATGGTACGAAATCAATTTGGAGTCTTGAGTTTCCAACTCTCCTTTTGTTTGATGGATGAACAAAGATGAATCTCCATATACCTCAAGAACTTTTATCTTTGATTCAATGGCTGCTTTAATGCCCATGACACATGCCTTATATTGTGCAATATTGTTTTTGCAATCAAAGCACAATCTAGCCATAAATAGAGTTAACTGGTTCTCTGGGGAGATCAAAATGGCTCCAATCCCATGCCCTTATTCACACTACATTGATTGATAATCTTATACAGGTTGTTGGGCCAAATACTCCGCTAGGGTGCTTCCTTTGATAGCTTTTTGTGTAACGTATATCAAATCGTATTCTGATAACAACATCTGCCAACGGGCAATCCTTCCAGTAAGAGCAGGTTTTTCAAAGATGTATTTAATTGGGTCTATTTTAGACACCAACCAAGTTATATGACATAACATGTATTGCCTCAACCGACGAGCGGCTCATGCTAATGCGCAACATGTTCGTTCAAGCATTGAATATCTTGTTTCACAATTGGTGAACTTTTTGCTCAAATAATAAATAGCATGTTCCTTCTTACCAGATTCATCATGTTGCCCTAGTACACAACCCATTGACTCATCAAGTACTGTTAAGTACATAATAAGTGGTTTTCCAGGAACTGGAGGCACTAATATTGGAGGTTTTGACAAGTATTGCTTAATGTTTTCGAAAGCTTTTTGACAATTCTCATTATATTCAACCTTTTGGTCTTTGTGCAACAACTTGAAAATTGGCTCGCATGTAGCGGTGAGATGCGATATGAACCTGGCAATGTGATTCAATCTGCCCAAAAAGCCGCAAACTTCTTTTTCCGTGCATGGAGCCGATATTTCTTGTATTGCTCTTACTTTATCTGGATCCACTTCTATCCCTTTTTGACTAACGATAAACCCAAGTAACTTGTATGATCTTACACCAAAAGTGCATTTAGAAGGGTTTAAACGGAGTTTGAACTTTCTTAGTCGCACAAACAACTTTTGAAGGTTAACAACATGGTCTTCTTCGGTCCGAGATTTTGCAATCATATCGTCCACATAAACCTCTATTTCTTTATGCATCATTTCATGAAACAAAGTTACCATTGCTCTTTGGTAGGTTGCCCCAACATTCTTCAATCCAAATGGCATCACTTTGTAACAGAAAGTCCCCCATTGTGTAATGAATGTAGTTTTCTCGATATCTTCGGGAGCCATCTTGATTTGATTATACCTTGAGAAACCATCCATGAAGGAGAAAAGAGAATATTGAGCAGTGCTATCTACTAGGACATCAATGTGGGGCAAAGGAAAATCATATTTTGGATTAGCTTTATTTAAATCCCGATAATCAACACACATTTGAACTTTTCCATCTTTCTTTGGAACCGGAACAATGTTAGCAACCTATTGAGGATATTTTGCCACTGCTAAGAAATCAACATCAAATTGCTTTTTGACCTCTTCTCTAATTTTAAGTGACATATCAGGCCTCATCCTCCTCAATTTTTGTTTAATTGGAGTACATTCAGGCTTGAGTGGTAGCTTGTGTTCAACTATGTTAGTATCTAGCCCAGGCATATCCTAATATGACCATCCAAAGACATCCACATAATCAAATAAAAGTTTAACCAACTTTTCTCGTTCACTTTCTTTCATAGACATACCAATTTTAATTTCTTTTTTATCATGTTCAGTCCCTAAATTGATCACCTCAACAGGTTCTTGATAGGGTTGGATAATCTTAGCTTCCTGTTCAATTAACCTTTCTAGTTCTAGGGGAGGCTCACAACCGTCTTCGCAGTCCTCCACAGCGTGATTAATTGGGTTTTCAAAATTACAAGAAAGGGTTCTAGCGTTGCTATTTTCAACATATTCATTTTTGAATTTGCGTTGTTTAAGTTAAGAAGAAAAAGGGAAAAAAGAAAAAGAAAATATGAATAAAGATTGCTAAAAAAAGAAAGAGGAAAACAAAAATAACTGAAGAATTCAAAAATGCATTTATTGATAATAAGCATGGAATTGAAATACATGTGCCCTATTAGTTATCCTTATAGCCTTGGGCAGAGCAAAAGGAGTTAAAATACACAATTACTTTGAACATAAATTAGCAAACACGGGAAATTCAATGATCTTCCAATTATTGAGATTGGTATTTGGAGAACAAGGGTACACCAATTTGAGGGTATCATCATCAACATTATCCTCTTCCACAATAGCCACTTGATCAACATATATTATTCCAGCGATTTGAAAGGTTTGATGAATGTCACAAATATGGATCTTTTATGAATTTGGTACCCGATTTTCCCAACGAGCTAGCTTGCTTTCTCGTTTTTCTTTTACAGCATCCTCTTGATCATCTTTGGTAGGTACATATCCCAACCCGTACTTATCCTTTTTTGGTATTTCTATCAATTTCTCGAATTTAAAAAAAGCTCCTCCTTCCAACATGAATTTTGTAGACTTCAATGATGTGGTAGATAGTTTTGGTTCTTTTAAACGAAATCCTTCACCCATGAAGACAGCATTGGCGATTTCTAATGCTTGGAAGGAAGTCTCAATGGCTTCCACTGCTTCTTCAATGTATCCCGTAGAAGATAGATGACTCACTATCATATCTTCTTCCCTAGATATTATCACCAGTTTATTGTTCACTATAAACTTTAGCTTTTGATGGAGAGTGGATGTTACTGCTCCAGTAGCGTGAATCCACGGTCTCCCTAAAGGCAATTATACGTCGACTTAATATCCATCACTTGGAAGGTTATTTCAAAGATATGAGGTCCGATTTGAATCGGAAGGTCAATCTCTCTAACAACTTGTCTTCTGGATCCATCAAACGCTTTTACCACCATACTACTCGGCTTCAAGCAAGCCCCGTCAACAAATAGTTTTGATAGTGTTGATTTTGGCATGGCATTTAACGATGAACCGTTATCAACTAGCACTCGTGCAAGAATATGATCATGACTCTTCATAGAGATATGTAGTGCTTTATTATGCTCCATCCCCTCAGCTGGTAATTCAACGTCACTAAAACTCAAACTGCTACTGGCAGTGATATTACCGACAACTCCATCAAATTGGTTGACAATGATATCATGAGTCACATGGGCCTCATTTAAAATTTTCATCAGTGTCCTTCTGTGCGCTTCAGAGTTTAATAACAAAGAAAGAATAGATAACTTGGAAGGGGTTTCATTTAACTGATCTACCACCTTATACTTACTTTGCTTTATAAACTTAAAAAATTCGGCAACTTCTTCTATAGGCACTGTCTTTTTGCAAATTTTTGGTCCTTTTATGGTATGATACACAACCTCTTTCCCTTTTTCGCCCTGGCCCTCCTTTTTCCTAAGTTGTTCATGAGCGTCTACTCAACCACTATGGGTCATCCCACCAATCCCTGAAATATTGGTGACATCAGTACCTTCATGTTTAGAGCTACTGCCTGATTGGTGGTTGACTAAATGGGATGTGACTTCATAACTTCATGGTACTGCCTTGTTATTTTCATAAGGAAAAGAGGTTGGTGCTTGAAGAATTATTGCATTTTTTCCACTATGAGTTGGCTTAGGATTCTCTTTTCTATAGAGGATTTCCAATGGTCTTGGAAAAGATCTATCATTTTCCATGCATGGCTCTATGGTCAATACATAATTATTTTTTGTATATTGATTTATCTCTTCTTCAATGAAATTGACAGCGGTATCTCCATGACCCGGCAAAGGATTATTCCCTACGTTGGGACCATTTTCCTTGAAGGTAAGCCATTTTGCATTAATCAATTCTTGCACTTTAGTTTTTAAGACTTGACAATCTTTGGCGGAATGCCCCACGGCTCCAGCATGGTATTCACATTTGGCGTTAGGATTATACCATTTCAGGAATGGTGGTTCTAGAGGTTTCATTGGCCTCAGGACTACCATTGAATTTTGGAGTAATTGAGGCAACAATTGGTTGTACGGGACGAGAATTGGATCAAAACGGGTTATCCTTTTTTGATTGACAGGTGGTCTGTAGTGATTTGAGATTGGATTTTGGTTCCATTGACCTTGTTGGAAAAATGCGGTAGGTGGTGGTTGATAAAAAGGTGGTCTTGAAGGGTTATATTGAGGGTATGAAGCTTGTGTGGTTGCGGCCACATATGGATAAGGAATGTAAGGAGCTTGTGGTATCGGGGGCTGGAAGTTTGGGGATCGATAAGAATTGTTGGGTGGAAAATAAGAGACTCTCGAGGTTACCATTACAGTGTTAGCATCCCCTTCTTTCTTTTTTGTGAATGCCGCTCGGGGTATTTTTATGCTAGTCGTTGGACATACGATCTTGCCACTCCTCATCCCACTATATATCCTTTCTCCTATCATGACAAGGTCAGAAAAGTTTGATGACATACTCCTAATCATCTTATCATAAAAAGGCAACTGGAGAGTATCCATAAACATATCAACCATTTCTTTTTCAAATAGAGGAGGTTCTACTTGTGATGCCATTTCCCTCCACCGTTGCATGTATTCTTTGAAAGCTTCATTGTCCTTTTTCAATGACTTTTGAAATTGCATCCTATCAGGGGCCATGTCAATGTTGTACCTGTATTGCCTCAAGAAGGCATCAGCCAAGTCTTTCCACGAACGAATACGACTTCGCTCTAGATGTATATACCAACTTAACGATGCCCCACTCAAAATATCTTGAAAAAAAATGAATGAGAAGTTTATCGTTATGAGCATGAGAAGCCATTTTCCTACAATACATAGTTAGATGATTTTTAAGACATGTGTTTCCTTTGTATTTTTCAAAGTCGGGAACCTTGAATTTTGGAGGGATAGTCGCATCAGGAACCAAACACATGTCGAAAGCTTCGAGACCATAAACATTATGCCCCTCAACTGCTTTGATTCGCTCTTCTAAGACATAAAATTTTTCCTTTGATTGTGTATCATCCCCAATGTGAGGTTGATGCCAATTCCCGTTAGCATCAAAATTTTCGGTGGTTATAGTGTTTTGGGGTGGCACATATCCCAAATGAGGAGGGATTTATGATTGGTTTAAGTTTTGGGGGTTGACGGTTGAGTGGTTTTGGTTATTTTCTATGGGGTTGATGACTACAGGCGGAGTATAACCAGGCGGGAAACCATATATAGGAAATTGCGTAGCTATTGTGCGAAATTGTTGGTTAGTCAGGGTAAAACCCGGTGGGTGAGAATGAGTAGTTTGGTGTTCTTCATTTACAATCGGAGGATCCCCATCTGCATTCTCGTTTCTTTCCAAAGCCTGTAGAGCTTCCAGAATTCGATTGACCGCGCGCGTTCAATAAGGGTGTCAGGGAATCAGCTTTATTGATTTTTCTCTGTTTTTTTGAAAAATAAATAAATAAATAAATAAATAAAATAAAGTTTCTATGAGATTTAAAATACGAATGTGATGGAAATGAAATCAATTAGTGAATTATGATAGTTGGATATTAGGGAATCATTAGCCTTATGTAAACTTTTTAACAAGAATAAATTATTAGTGAAGAAAATATGGGGATCAAAATCGAAAGAGCAAATCCTTCATTGATATTATCAGGTTGCTTGAACTTTAAAAGTAAAGTTTTTTTTTTTTTCAAATCTCATTGTCCAATTTAATTTAACACGTGACTAAGGTTCTTATGATCCCCCCACAATCCTGAAAATTGATGCAAATGTCATTTCATTTTCAAAAGAAACAATGTCATGAGATATGAATGCAATTATGTAGAATGAAAGTTGTGAATATATAACGTTTTGAATGAATGTATGAGATATTTTTACTAATATAGATATTCTTATGATGAAAGGGTCTATTGGCTTATGTAGTGAAAACTCTCAAAAGGGTGACTCTATAGTTCTAAACACGGTTACTAGAGCCAATAATCTCATTTTAGAATATTATCAACAACAATAGGTAAACTATTTGGAGTGACAATGCCCTCAATAAGATCAAACTCTAGGTGAGATCTTCATGCTAACCAAACAGGTTGTACATCCAGAAGGCTACCACTACACAACCTCGAAACTAAATTTTAGTTTTGTTCAAACTCGAGTGTAAGGTTCCACTCATAAGTGTGTGTCTTAGTAAAAGTGTAGGGTATGGAATAAGTATGATTCAATAACTCCATAACGAAAATAAAACATATATACATAATAAATTAATAAATAAATAAATAGATTAATAAATAAATAGATAGATAAATAAATAAATAAATAAAAATGATCTACAAGCTTAAAAAATATTATAATGTCAACTAATACTTAATAAGAAATAATAAACGCATAAAATAAAAGAAAACGAAAAACAAACAAAAATAAAATGTTAAGAATTATGCACAATTAATTTATTAGGCCTGACTCTCTAAAATTTCCCCAGCAGAGTCGCCAGCTGTCGCGGTCTAAAATTTCGAGTGTTTCTCGAATTCAATGGAGTCGCCACCAAAATTTATTTTAAAATAGGGAAAATATTGGAAAACCTTTAAAAATAGAAAGAAAAAGAAAGGTCTTTGAAACCAAATTTGAGTTTGGGAGTCGATTATGCGCAGGGAATGTACTAGCACCCTACAACATCCGTTAAAAACGGTTACCTATAATTAATTGTGCAAAATTAATTTTAACTTAAATATATTTATTTTTCTTTATTATTAAATATGAATGACAATTATTACTATATTTAAAATATGATTTTGAAATAAATATGTACTTAACAGATAAAGGATAAAAAAAGAAAATTTTATTTATGTACTTGACAATAATGTAATCTTGCTCCTAAGTATCTCCCGGTGCGATGGAGAAATCAAAACTACGTAGTTCTTGGTTAAAAAAATGCGGTTGTGTTGAGTGTGTTTTAAAGAAAAATTACTTTGTGATAAAAAGTTTTGATAAAAAGGAAAAAAAATAAAATAGTTTGATCTTAGTAAGTATTTTAAAATATGAGTTTTAAGACGATTAAGTTGTACAACTTGTGTCTCAAAACTCAAGGAATAAAAAAGATGTCACATCTAATTTAATCCTCTAAAAATATTTTATTATTCTCAATTTTTAAGTTGAGTTTTAAAACCACCAAGTAGTACAACTTGTGTTTTAACAACTCAAAGATAAAAAATAAAAAAAGTTACATCCAATAAATAAATCGATTTTAGATTAGTTCATTAAAATAGATAAATAAATGAATAAATAAATAAATGGAATAAAATAAAATAAATAAGCAAAATAAAGAGAGTTTTAGAACCATCAAGTTGTACTACGTGTGTCATAACAACTCAAAGATTAAAAAGAGTTACATCTAATAAATAAATCGATTTTAAATTAGTTTGTTTGAATAAATAAATAAATAGAATAAAATAAATAAGTAAAATAGAGTTTTAGAACTATCAAGTTGTACCACTTGTGTCCTAACTACTCAAAGATTAAAAAGGTATCACATCTAATTAATTTTTAACATATTATTTATTTGTATTTTTATGGTGAAATCCATATTTAATTGTGAAGAAAATTAAACGTTTTTTAAGAAATATAAAAAATAAAAAATAAAATAAAATAAATAGATTTAAATGGGCTGAGATTAGTAAAATTTAAATTGGCTGAAATTATTAAAGTTTAAATGGGTTGAGATTAATAAAGTTAAAAATTAATGAATTTAAATGAACTGAGTTATGGGCTCATATTAAAATGAATAGGTTAATAAAAGGTCTTAAGCCCAAAGTAACTTAAACAAAGAAAACAAAGTCCAAAACAGAAAACCCTAATTATTATTGAGGTTGGGTGGCTGATGAGAGAAAGAAACTCGTGTGCGGCTGATGGAAAAACGGGTTGTTGATGGCAGAAAGAACCCCAGGCGCAACTGGGTTGGGGTTGATGGCAAAACTCAGTTCGATTGGCTAATGGCATGCATCAGTTGCGGCCAGGTTAAATAATAAAAGGGAAAACGAAGAACACAGAAACGGTAATGGCGACCTCGACGACAGCGAACTCAGCGACGGCGATACCATTGTTGAAGGTTCGTGATTTCTTACTTTTATTTTTTATTCATAAAGTTATCTTAAAAATAAAAACTACATTTTTAATAAAAAGATAAAAATCATACAGTGAAGATTGGGATCAAACAAATTTAATGTACAAGAGAAAAATACCGTTGCTTCTCTGTTTGATGATACTCTCTCTGGTTTTCTCCTTTTATCTTTCTTTGTGCGTTTTTTAGTGGTGTTAATCTTAGATCCTTTTTTCTCCCCTCTTTTTAAATAAAATGGGGACGTATTTATAGAGTTTTTTATTTGTTTAGTTGCTTTCTTTGCCTGCCTTGGTCCTTCTCCATCAATTTCCTGTTTGATGTTTTGATTGCTTTGCTCAACATCTGTATTTTTCTGCACCTTTGATGCCTTCATAATTTTAGATTATTTGTTTTTATCTATTCATTGCTGAGCTTTTATTTGTCTTTTAGTTTCTTTTTTTTTAAAATAAAAAATTTGTCATTTAGTTCTGCATAATGTGTACAAATACTGACTTATAAATTATGTTTTTATGTTTCTCTAATTAGTTACAAAGCAAAGGTCAATGACACTGCATCTGAAACTGAAAGGAAGCAACAATACAGAGCTAAACACTGCATCAGAAATAGAGATGCAACAACAACAACAACAAAACAGAGCCAAAGCAGACTGGCTTAAATTAGTTTGGTTTAAATCTTATTGTCATTTAATTTGATTTAATATTTATGGTTGCAATTTGATTGTAATTGTAATTTAAAAATTATAACTTAATTTGGCATTGTAAATTGATGAGCCTATTTATTGTAAATATATTTACTTCCTTTTTTAATATATATTTTCCTTTTTGATTTATTTTTAATAAATTGGACAAAATTAGAGTACTACAGCGTGATATCCACAATTCCATCAACTTTAACATTAACTATGTCTTTAATATATGGATGAATTAGAAGAGGAAACTCATCCAAATATTTTCTAACTTGACTCGTTATAGGTGTTTGTTGAGAGACTTTTTTGGATGCTTGTTGGGAGGCTTATTTGGATGCTTGTTAGGAGGCTTGTTGGGATGCTTTCAAGGGTCCTTGTCGAGAGACTTGAGTATTTGCATTATCAGAATAAAATGCATAAATATGCTCAAAATATGAAAGGTTGCAATATATGTGAAATCCCTTCAGCTTATTGTCTTTTTTCATCTTCACACCACCATTTGTTTTGATCTTATCTGGTGGTGCACACATTGATGTTGTCTCTGGATATGTTATTTCACACAACTTGATCTTCAATGTCCTCCTTTCAGCAACATTAAGTGTTTTCCCTCTTTTCTAAATTATATGCATTTCTGATGTAATGTCCAAATCTGAATCATTTTTCAACTTTTCTTCCTATTGATCACTATTCATGGTTAATTTCCTCCAATTTATGTGTCTAAGTAAAGCAGCAACAACACGTTATCCACAGTTCCCATCTGCTTTAACATTAACTATATCTTCAATATATGAATTAATTAAAGGAGGAAACTCGTCGAAATATTTTCTAACTTGACTCGTCATAGGTGCTTGCTAAGATAGTTGTGTGGATGCTAGCTGAGAGACTTGAGTATCAACATGCTCAAAGTATGAAGGGTCGCGATATACGTCGAATCCCTTCGGTTGATTGCCTTTTTTCCTCTTAACACCACATTTTGTTTTGATCTTATCCAGTGGTGTACACATTGATGTTGTCTCTAGATATGATATGATATTTCACGCAACTTGCTCTTTAATGCACTCTTTCAAGTAACATTAAGTGTTTTCCATATTTTTCAAATTATATTCATCTTGGATGTAATGTCCAACTTTGAATCACTTGCCAATTTTTCTTCCTTTTGATCACTATTCATGGTTAATTTCCTCCAATGTATATGAACAACATCTAATGGGATTGGAACACCTTCCAAATTGTATCGTGCCAACTCACATGCATAAGATAATCCATGTGTGTTTCTAAGTATACAATAACAGGCACCTTTGTCGTTACAGACATAAGTGACTCTTTTGTATTCATGAACAATATCAACTAAGGCTTTCTTGGATATAACCCAAGTCAATTTCTCATAGAATAAATTGTTGTGTATATGCTCTTTGTAACCCTTATTTATCTCAAATGAAACCTTTTATCTTAATAATTTGAAACTTGAACATATCGTTTATATCATTTCATCCCTCATAGAAATCTCCTTTACTGTGTTTCAAAAATTTCGTCAATGACCAATGAGCAGACTCAACCCTAATATTCAAACAAACAAAAATGATATTATTTCAATAAAAATTATATCATGCATGTTTAATCCTATATAAGCATAAATATAATACAAAATGCAATGTTTTAATGATGTACCTATTAGTCGTAGTATTTCCTAGATGCAATACTCGATTGGTCCATGCTTCAACAAATCTTTTATATGAGGATTCAACCATGTGTCTCTGACGTAGTCAAAGAAAATAATATTATCGACACATGTTTGCTCAAGCATTTACAAAAGTTGCTCGTACTTCTTCTTTTAGAACAATAAACAATTTTCCTCCACAACTCAAGAATGGGTTCTTGCATATCTTTCTTTAATATATATTTTTGCTTGGCTCAAACATTTTTGTTAATATGAAGTTGACAAAGTAAATTTGTTGAAGATGAAAATACAACTTCAATTGCATTCATTAAAGCAACTTCTCTGTCAATCACAATCACTTGAAGAAATGAGGTGTTTGAAACAAACAACTCTTTTAACTTCTCCAATGTCCAACAAAAGTTGTCTTGACGTTCAAAATTCATATAAGTAAATGCAACATTAAATGTCAACCTAGTTGAAGTTACACCAACAATTTCAAACAATGGTAACCTATACTTGTTGGTTTTATAGGTGTTATCCATGATCAAATCAAGAGGGAACATGTTCAACAAAGTTATGGAATCTGGGTGTGTCCAAAACATGTCCCTCACAACGTTGGAGTCTACATGAGTCCTACTCTAACAAGTATACTTCTCAGCTTCAAGTAACTTCAACAAATATTGCATATCAGTTCTAGGTCCTTTCAAATTCTTCTTGTATGTATTTCGTCGCTTGTAAATTTGATAGATATTAGTCACATTCTCTGTATCTCAATCTCACAAAATGTTTCTCGGTGCAACATGATATTTTGTCAGCTCGTCAACATGTTTCTTATCTTCTTCTTTTAAGCATCCCGTAAATGCATTATTCTCAAAAGTAGCTACTAAGTCATGGTTGTGAAGTCCACACATTAAACTAATAATCCATTCTTCATCATTTTTCAATTATCTCGATCTAAGTTTAAACGGACAACCACACATTTTAGTTGAAGTATCTGTATTATTTTTATTTGACTTATATTTTCCACCTCTATCACAACCAATAATTAATTTTGACTTCCTTCATCTCTTTCCAGTCTCTACGTCAGATTGAGTAATGATAATTGCTACTCGATTTTGTCGGCCGACCTCTCTTACCCATGATATGACAACTTTTCGTGACACAAATTTGATCAGTTATGAATGTTTCAGCTAAATCTATAAATATTGATTGTGTCTTTTCCATCCCTATTTCAAAAACAAAAAAAAAGTAAAAAAATAATTAATAACATACTGGATTTTTGAAGTTTCCAATGAAGAATAATAACTACCAGAAATTTCATGGACCAAATTTCCGGTAGGTATTTTAATACCGGAAATTTGATTGCGAAATATTACACACTAGAAATTTAATTGAGGATGGCAGATTTTGAAGTAAATTTTTTTTTTACCAAACACGTGAATGAAATTTTAAAGAATGATATTAGATTTTTAATAAATTAGAAATTTTAAAGAATGATATTAGATTTTTAATAAATTAGAGTACATGTTTAATTGAGAGCACATAAGCTAACTTTCTATATTGAGTTGGTCCATTAGTACAATTGAGAACGGCCCACGGCTCAGTAGTAGTATTCAACAAACAAGGTTGGTTTAACAAGGAAAGATCTACCCAAAAAAATTTGCTCTCATCAGGATACAACTGTTAACACCCCTAATTTGTTTTTGCTTTTACTTACACCACTCTTTTCTATGACTAATTTAATAACACATTTTCAAATATTTTTATGTGGAATATGAATTTTCAGATAATTTTTGCTACATAGAAATAAATATTTTAAAAATTCTACCTATATTAGAAAAAGCTAGTTAGTTATGTAACTTCTGTACTGTTTGGGTCATTGTGTTTAGTTTTTTGGGCCTTGGTTCAAACATGTTTCTGGGTTCAGCATATAACCAATTTTTTGCCACTAAAACATTAATTTATATATAATCCCTCGGTTCATTATTATAAAAAAAAAAATTTGAGGATATTAAAAAATATAGTTAATTGCAACTAATTTTTTATGTGACAAGTAAAATGGAAATTAAATTTATTAAATTTTTTATTTGCAATGTCAAACTATCGACGATAACTATTTTGAATTATATGAAAGGAGTAATGAGAATAATCATCCTAAATAAGTTAATTTTTACTCGTAAAAGTGACCAAAATTTAAGATTTGTTGGTTTGTTTATAATAATGGTCAAAGAGAATAAATATATCATAATACGAAAAATAACGGTACATACCTTTTAAAAAAGTACTATTTTATCTGTTGAGAAAAAAAATTAATTTTACATTTTTACAAACGGTACACTTTTAATATAACGTTAATTCTTTTCGAAAGCATGAGAGTGAAAAACAACACTTCAACATAAATGTAAAAAACTACTCGAGTATTTCAATTAATCATATATTCTACTATTAACCAATTATATAATACTATATATTTTAGACAATAATTGACAATATTCTTTGAAAATAAAAATTATAATTATTTTATTTTTTATGGTGGAGATTATAATCTAATTAGTGTTGATTTCATAAATATAAATTTAAAGAATGTATATTTGATTTTTCATATTTTCAATCAAATAAATAAATTTAATTTTTTTCAACCATAAAAAAATAGAGATAACTACTAAATTCTACTTTTATAAGAGAACCTCTGTTATAGTTAAAATTTTAAATAATTTTTAAAAAATATTGAACAATCGGTCAAAATGTCGACCTTAGAATTTGACACATAGAAACAAAATTTATGGTTTAAAAATAGATTGTGAGGGTGAGATTTGGCATCAGGGCTTATAACTATGAATGTGAGCTACATAGAAGCATAAGGGTGACAAGTAAATGAGATGGTAACTGACAGGTTTGGTGTGAAGTTTGAACAGGATATTAATGTGTTTATACCAAATTAAAGGAAATTGTAATAGGGGGGTGTCACAAAACACTATAGAAGTAGCAATAATATTGTCATGGTAATCTGTAATGTATGAGCAGTAAATTTAAAAGTATAATCTGATAGTCACTATCAACACCTGAAAGGGTGAAGACCATGATGGAAATCCTTACTGTTGCTACATTGTTTGACTGAAAACAGAGATAAACATAACAGTAGACTGTAGAGTCTTACATTGTATTAGTACATTCACTCCTTTCACCAACAAAGATGTCAACTTACCGTGACCCTCCTGGCTCCCCCTCTCACCAATTATGACCAAGACTTGTCAAATCATCTTTGCAAATTTAAATACTAGTATAATGTGCTGTCTTCGTTTCACAAAAAAATATTGTTTAAGATTTTGACATATATATTAAAAAAATTAATAATTAAAAGAAAAAAAAATCATTTTATTAAATTATTTATTATTGTTAAAATTTTTACAATTATTAATTTAAAATTTAATAGTCTTCTTAAAATTGTATTGAAAAATAATATAAAAGTATAATAATTAAAATTATATTAAAAACTAAAAATAATATTTATTTTGAATATTGTGATATTGAATTCATGCCAAAGCATAAGAAGCATAAGTTTTGGATATACTAGGATTGTTTCATATGTCATGACAATATTGCATCATTGGTTGGTAAGTTTGTATTGAAAACATTGTATATATTATAATGAGTGTATGACTTAGATTTTGTTAAAATTTCTTTTTATGAGTTTCTTAATTAATTTTCTCTTAATTTTTATTATTCGATTGATAAATCATATATGTTATTTGAACATAACAAAACTGATATTGTATATCAGTAAATATAAATATTGAATTTGAGGTGAGCGAAAAAAGACTTGAGAAGAAAGAAATATATAATTTTAAAGTCAAAATTTATGTTAAAATTCATTTCTCTTAACAAGTTCATGTATTCTTAAAATTTTACCTAAACACCAACTACAGTTGACATTGTTATTTAGAAATAGAAGTTTTTGGATTCAAAACTCTAAATTTTATTTTTTAATTATAAATAATTCTTGAAGCAAGATGGATTGAATTCAAGAACATTAAAAATAATTAAAATTAAGTTGTCACTTAAAAATTAATCTAAATATACGCAACTCCACGTATAACAAATAATGAAAAAAATAGAAAATATATTGTTTTTTATTCCCTGCATCTAGGGATTATGTGGAGTCACATAATTATTAAGTTTCAATAGTTCAATCTTGTTTAGATTAGTTGGTTAGTTTTTAGGCTTTTATTTATTTTTTTTTATTTTTTTTATATAATAATCTCAATTCCAGTTTTGAGAAAGAAAAAAAAAGATTGTTCAATCAAAGTTTTGACGGCTCAAACTATTTAAACAAATAGATTTAATGTAAAAGGGATACACATGTGCACACATAACTTGAGCGAAAGTAATAATAAGAAAGTTTAGATAAAGTTCTAAAAGTTAAAGTGTTGTTTATCATTGAATAATAAGTAGTTATTTATGCATTTAAGTTCCACATGGATTGGGCCAACAAACTAACTTCATATTCGGTTGAACTAACTTTACTTAAATTCTAATTGTTTTAACTTCCTATAATACACATCATACATTAATTTACATCACATAACTCCCCTTCAAATAAATCTTTCTACATGTAATACATTAAGCATCTTCTTCATCTCTCTTAGCATTTCAATCTTTAAAGACTTTGTCATGATATCAACAACGTACAAATACGTTCTTAAAAATATTAAAGTAATGTTCTCTTTGTTTATCCGCTGACTTCGCTTAGTAGATATGGGATTTTTAGCTAAGTTTATTGTAAATTTGTTGTCAACCTTAAGCTCCACTTCTTTTCCAACCATTATTTCAGACAACAATTGCAAACAAATTTCCTTGACATGCTACATTGTGAGCATCGATATATTTAACTTCACTAATGATCTTAACGCCACAACTGCTTTCTTCTTTAAACAACATGAGATTGATGAGTTGAAGAGTTTGAACACATATTCCGCTTTTCTCCCCATCTTTGATTCTACTAGTATCGAGAAACTACACTCCATGATCAACTATTCCTTGCAAGTATCTTAAAATTTTCTCAACTGCCCATATATGAGAATGTTTAGGTTCTTGCATAAATATGCTAACCATTCCTCCATTGAGGATTGTTAGAATCAAAATGGTTTAAAGAACAGATCCTTATCTTGTTTTTATGATACCAAAAAATATTTTGTGAGAACAATTTAATGCACTAATGATTTAATTAAGTGTTCAGATCAAGAGTATTACTTAGGATTGTATGTTATATCTTCTAATGATTAGACTATACAAAGGAACACCAAGACTCCAATTCTACCCTCTACATTTCTAAGTTTGGTGACACGCGCCTCTAATGAAGCTCTACTACGGTTCGCTCTGTTGGTGAAGGCTATGGTCTACTAATGGTGGCTCTAATGGTGCAAGCAATGGTCTACTTCGATTGCCTTGGGAGATGCAAGCAATTGTCTAACTTAGATGCTTCTCGTTACTACATGAAGAGTCTGATTTGTAACCCCTTTGAAGAAGTCAACATTATGATGAGAGTTAATGATTTGATGGGAAAAATAAGTGACATGATTTCTCTAGTGTATATTGTAGTGACAATCACAAGTCTTTTCATATAGAGCCTTCAAGTTCATTAGAGTTTTTTACTGTTGCTATGATTGCATGAAATCAAAATGCGAAATAATGGTTTGTATCTAATTTTCAGAGATCTTGAATCAAAACTAAAAACTTGTTCAAATCCATCTTCACAATTGATTCAACATATCTTGATATAAGTGCCATGAAAACCAAAGGGTGATATTTTTAGAGGATATCACGCGCTTTCTTCGGTCAAAGAATAAATCCACTATAATAAGTTGAGGATGCTAGAACGTTGACTTCTCATGAGAATGTTGACTTAAAACGTTGACCAGACGGTCAACTCGTTTATCAAATTTATCAAAAGCATAATCATCAAAATGAGTTTGCAATCAAATTCAAGATAGGCACGTTGAGAATGCTTTTACACTACAACAAAAAACACATATTTGTGGCCAACTTTATAAAAATTTTGTGGCCGAATAAAATCCTCACAAATTAGTGACCGAAAAAGCCCACACAAATGCCAAATATTGAAATTGGTCTTTATTTGTGGCTGAAAAAACCCTCACAAATTTTTAAACATTTAACTGGATTTTGTGAGGGCTTAGGCAGCTACAAAATTCAGTTAAATTTTTAAGGATTTTGTGAGGGCTTTTACAGCCACAAAAAATAAATTTTGTGAGAGACAAAGCCGTCACAAAGGAGTGAGATGACATGTGCATTTGTGGCTGCAGAGGCCGCCACAAAGGCAAGTGTACTTTGGACTTTATGGTTGAAAAGGCCGCCACAAAGGAAGCCCAATTCAGTTGGCCTTTCTGGCCGCCCAGGCCGTCAAAATGGACTATACCGTTAATGTTTCTGGCGGCAAAGGCCGCCACAAAGGACTAGTGTACCGTTGGCACTTTGTGGCCGCCACAAAAGCCTTATATCTGTTGGCCATTGTGGCTGCTTTGGCCGCCACAAAGGGTCAAGCATACCCTATATATATTTCTCCACTCCTCTTTCATTTTTTCACATTTAACTTCTCTCTAAAACCTCCTTCTAACTATTCTCTCCACCTTCTCTCTACACAAAATATTTCATCAAGCTTGATTTAATTTTGGTAAGTATAAATTATATTATATATGTAGTTTTTTAATTTTATTTTTTAATTTTATTTAAGTAATTAATATTATTGATTTTTTTTACAGTGGTTGTTAATTATTTCGAAGACTTGTAAGCATCGTACGTGAGTGAAAGCTTCAAGTCAGACGCTACTCGGCATCAACTTAGTATTTTATATATTTTAAATTTAGATTAGTAAATATATATATTATTTTTAAAATATAGATTAGTAATATATATATTTAGATTAGTTTTATAAATAGGAATGATGTTGTTCACATAATATATGATAAATAAAAGTTTCAAACACGGTTAAAATATATTGATTGTAATATATTTATTATTTAAAAAAATATTATTAAAATTGATGATATTGTTATTTTTTGTTATAAATAAGTCTTGATACATATTAATATAGTTTATTGATTGTTAGTGTTGATATTTTTTGTTAGTCTTGATTATTAAAAAAACATCATTTAAAATTTTATATAGGTTTATATGATGATATAGTCTTGATTAATAATTTATTATATTGTTTGCAAATTAATTAATATATAATCCCCTAATTGACATATATGCCAAAATTATTGATTTTAATATACTATTTTTTTTAAAAACATTATTAAAATTGATGATATTAATTATTATTTTTTGTTATAAGTATTGATACATATATATAGTTTTTTTTTTGTTAGTATTGATATTTCTTGTTAGTCTTGATTATTAAAAAAATATAATTTAAAATTTTATTTCGGTTTATAGGTATAATTATTGTATTGATAATAATTTATTATATTGTTTGCAAATGCATGCTCCCCTAATTGACATGTAAGTATGTCAAAATTTATATATAATGCTTTTGAAAAATAAAGCAATTAATATATATATATATATAGATTTTTAGATCGTAGTTGGATGTACGATAGGAATTTTCCTAGAAGAAAGGGTCTTAAACAACGTTTTGCTAACAAGGTTGAAGACTTTCTCAATTTTGTGAGAGTGCAAAAAATTGTCGAAGATGAAGGAGGAATGAGATATCCATGTTGCTTATGTCGATGTAGACGGTTTAAAAGTGAAGATGAAATAAGAGTGCATTTGTATGCAAATGGATTTATGCCTAACTACTGGATTTGAACTAATCATGGAGAAGAGTCTCCTGCGGCGCCTAATACTAATACATCTGTGGAGAATTATAACATAGGTCCTTCAAGTAGTACTACCATGTTAGGTATAGATTATTATAACTATCAACACTTTGAGGCGATGAATGATATGATCTCGGATGTTGTTGGGGTTAATTTGTCATTAAATGAAGATCAATATGATGATACCGATGGACTTCCCAATGAAGAAGCTCAGAGATTTTATGGTCTTTTGAAAGAGACAAATAAACCGTTGTTTGAAGGTTCTTCAAACTCAAAGTTATCAATGTGTATTAGACTGTTAGGTCTAAAGTCTCAATTTCATGTTCCTGATTTAGCTTTGGATTTGATGACTAAAATGATGCAAGACGCAACACCTGTTAGAGATGGTTTGCCGCAAATTTATTACGATGCAAAACAGTTAGTGTCAAAGTTAGGATTAGGTGTCAAGAGGATTGATTGTTGTGTTAAAGGTTGCATGTTGTATTATGACAACGAATTTGGTATGAATGATGCTAACTTAGTTGAATGCAAGTTTTGTCAACAACCAAGGTATCACTAAAGGAATAACTCTAGGGTAAGTAGGGGAAAATCAATTCCAAGGAAAGCAATGGTTTACCTCCCTATTGTATCAAGATTGCAGAGATTGTTTGCATCAATACAAACTGCAAGAAAGATGACGTGGCATTATGAGAATAGAAGAAATTTAGGCGAGTTGCGACATCCGTCTGATGGTCAGGCATGGAAACACTTTGATCGAATGCATCCTGATTTTGCGTCAGATCCACGCAATGTACGACTTGGATTATTCTCAGATGGATTTACGCCTTACATATAAGCATCGTCTACTCCTTATTCTTGTTGGCCGGTTATTATTACTCCTTACAATCTTCCTCCTGATATGTGTATGTCTAAACCTTATATGTTCTTAGCTGTTGTGATACCAAGTCCTTCTAATCCTACAACTGGTATTGATATTTATTTATAACCTTTGATTCACGATTTGAAGAGGTTATGGAATGGTGTCTTGACATATGATATTGCTTGGATAGAAAATTTTATTATGAGAGTTGCATTGATGTGGACCATTAATGATTTCCCCGCTTATGGGATATTGTCAAGATGGGGCATCCATGGTAAATTAGCTTGTCCTATTTATATGGAAGATACAAAAGCATTTACTTTAAAATTTGGCGGGAAGACATCGTGGTTTGACTCGCATTGTAGGTTTTTACCTGCTGATCATGCATTTATAAGGAACAAAGCTGCATTTATGAAGGGTTATGCAGAAAGTCTAGGACCCCCGCTTAAATTGACATCAGAACAAGTTTGGAATAAAGTAAAAGATATGCCAAAGGTACATGTTGTTAATGGTGTGGCTTGTAAACCACAAGGTTTTGGACAATGGCACAATTGGACAAAAAGATGTATTTTTTGGGATCTACCGTATTAGAAAGATAATCTTTTGAGTCATAATCTCGATGTTATGCATATTGAGAAAAATGTATTTGACAACATATTTAATACTACGATGAATGTGAAAGGGAAAACAAAAGATAATGACAAAGCTAGAAAAGACATAGGTATATATTGCAGACGACCAGATTTGTTGTTGGTGGAACAAAACAGCAAGACCCTAAAACCTCGTGCGAATTACACTTTATCTACTGATGAAGCCAAATCTGTTTATCGTTGAATCAAAGAGCTGAAGATGCCTGACGATTATTGTTCTAATTTGGCAAGATGTGCTGATGTGGAAAATGGGAGGATGCATGGGATGAAAAGTCATGATTGTCATATATTTTTAGAGTGTTTACTTCCTATTGCCTTTAGTGCTTTACCGACACATGTATTGAACACACTTACTGAAGTGAGTCAATATTTCAAGAATTTGTGTTCTTCAACACTCATTGATAAAGATCTGATCAAGATGGAAAATGACATTCCGATCATTCTATGTAAGTTGGAGAAAGTATTTCCTCCTGGAATTTTTGATTCCATGGAGCATCTCTCAGTGCATCTTGCAAGTGAAGCTAGACTTGGTGGACCAATTCAGTATAAATGGATGTATCCATTTGAAAGGTGATATATATATACATATACTTAATTTTCAATATACTTCAACTTATATATACTTGGAACTTATTGTACATCTCTTTGTATATTATAGGTTCATGGGTTATTCAAAACGGTTGGTGAAAAACAAAGCTAGAGTTGAGGGCTCAATTTGTTCATCTTACCTACACCGTGAAACAACACACTCTTGTTCTCATTATTTCAACAATGAAACGTTGTCACTAATTAACGGAAGAAACACTACTGATAGTTTTATACGCCATCTACATGCTTTATCAATTTTTTGTTTGTCTGGTCATCATGCTGGTAGGGATTTTCCAATTTTCTGGCCAAGCGACAAAGTATTTAATGCGACACATGTTCACGTTTTGATTAATTGCACTGAAGTTAAACCATATATTGAGTACATTTCAAATTCCTCTTCTTATTAAATAATTATATTTAATTATATGATTAAATTGATATTCACCATATATATGGTCATCGATCAGGGCATTTTTAACTACGGGACAATCACCTGATGATAACATTCAAATTTCCCATTATGGTTTCAACAACAAGTACATCTCGAAGAACAAACTCCTATTAACAAAATTACTCTCAATAGTCCTAGTAGCAGCAACCGCCTCCAAATTTCCAACAGCAACACCAGGATCCTTCGAACTCTGCCTTCCAACTACAGCACCAGCCAATGTTTCAGCAACAACAATATGTTCATAATTATCAGTATGCTCCGTCATCTTCACATCAACTTCCTCAACCTCAACCAGATCATCAAACTGCATACCGACCAACTATGCCAACAGCTAGGTTGATCAGACCAGATTTCAATCAACCTCCACCAGCTATGGCTCCTCCTTCGACTAGTGGTGGTGCCATTGAAGATGAAATTCAATTTCAAACTATGATGTCTCCTCCAACACAAATTAATAATACTTCTGAGGGATTTCTTTCGTCGGGTAACATTAATGCAGGAAATAATGATGGTGGGAGTGGAGCTGATTAGAGGAATTATTATGAGGATTGATGTCATTTGAAGAATTTCATAATTTATTTTTGGGTTGTATGAACATATATATATTAATTATGTTGTCCAAGTTAATTATTGTGTGTTTAATTTTGGGTTTGTAAGACATTATTTGTTAATTTTGGGTTTGTTAGACATTTTTGTTAATTTTGGAATGCATGTTTTATTTGATTTTGTGGTAATTACTAGCTTTAATTATTAATAATATTATATTTTTATATTTAATTTTTTTAATTTTAATATTTAATTTTAATTTATTTGTAATTTAAATTAATCTTTAATTATAATTATAATTTAAATATTTTATTTTAAATTTTTAATTATATTAAGATTAGTTTATTATATATTAAATTTAATTTATAATGATATTATATTTTAAATTTAATTATAATTTAAATTGAAATTTTAATATTATATTTATATTAATTTATTATATATAATATTATAATAAACTATTAATTTTGAATTTAAAAATTAATTTTTTAAATACGTAATATTTTGTGGCGGTCTAAGCCCTCACAAAATATATATTTTTTTTTAATCAGCATGGTATTTGTGGCGGCCTAAACTCTCACAAAGGAGGGAGTTTACGGCGGCCTGGGCCCTCACAAAGGCGCAGTTTTAAAAAATCAGTTTGTCCTTTGTGGCGGCCTATTCCCTCACAAAGACAGGTTTTTGTGGTTGCAAAGGCCCTCACAAATGCAACATTTTGTGGCTGCAAAGGCTCTCACAAAATCCTTCTTTTCTTGTAGTGTTAACAGATTCAGACACAACATTAACAAATTCTTCAGAGCATTGCCTTGATTTCCTTCTCTATCTAATCTTTTCATTAGATGATGCAATGTAAATAATTTAAAAGAAACATATATTTTGTAAACAATTTTTCTTTTGAGCAATATAATGTATGCAAAACTATTCAAAAATAGAGCTCCCTCTTAATTTGAGCATGCTTAAATGAAATAGAGTGATATATAGTATTCTAACAAGGGACATTTAAAATGAGAATTTGAAAAATATAAATTAATTGTTCTCAAAACATGTACTCCATCTTTAGTCATCAAACAAAAAGAGTTGAACAAATGAAGTAAAATCACACAAAAATAGTTTAGAGTATAAGCATTATTTCCATTACGAGAGTTAAAAGTAAAAATATAGAACAAAATCAAGTACACATAAGCCAAAAAGAATGGTAAACTAAGGGTTATGATTGATCAATGTAGCTATGACAAGTCCTAAGGTATTATGAATAGACTCTTAAATATTGGGTGTATGTTCCAAGAACGCCTCCATTTTAGCTTTCAGTCAATCATAATCTTCCAAAATGAACGGCAAAATAGCCTTTCGAGGTAGACTGTGTAGATACTAGAGAAACAACAACTAGAATGTTCAATGGAGGTAGCTCAAATTATGGAATGATCACAGGAAACTTCACTTGTATTTGAAGATGAACATAACTAAAGGGAGAGGCAAATTCACTTGTTGTACTATTTGATGTAGTAGTGAGTCTTGATTGATTGATTTAAGGGTGTGGTAATGGCTTAATATACAAACTAATATTAGTATTGCCTTTTAGATATCTAAAGATTCTTCTAACAACCATTAAATGAGATTCTTTAGTATTAGACTAACATATTTCCCACACGCACACACTATAAAAATGACAGGTCTAGAAGTAGTTGCATAGCCGAGAGAGTCAATTGTCCCTCAGTATACCTTTGATCTATATTTTTACTTGATTCATCATTATCAAGAGAGCATGTGGAATGCATATTATCAAGAGAGCATGTGGAATGCATAGGTGTAAGCATGGGTTTGAATTCACCAATTTTAAATTTCTTGCGATACTCTATTTTATATTTGGTCTGATGAATGAATACCCCATCAGAGCTTTAATGAATTTGGATTTGAAGAAATTATATCAACAACATATACTTGAACGATGAGAAAATCATTATTAGATGACTTTCTAAATAAAGTGGTGTCAATCTAACGTTTTTCAAAATCTAAACTACACACACACAAAGATGATTATGTTTGTTTCTCTTTTTATCATGTCTCACAAAGAACACCTGATTCATATTTCAGATTTAGTAAATCATTAACTAGGTTGAGTCTTTTCAACTTTGAAATTAATCTGAAGTTGACAAGTCCCAACCTTTTGTGTCAAATAAGTTATTCTTCATTCACTTGTTTAAGACACTTTAATTTTTGTTTTTCTAAGTCTCATAATTTTTTTTTTATAAATATTATTTTCCCTTTAGCTAGTAAATAGTATGGAATTATTTGTTTAACTAAATGCCTTATAGGACTTTTGTTTGAAGGTAACATTGTAACCATTGTAACTTAATTGAATTATTCTCAATAGGTGATACATTTATCCTTTTACAAGTAAAACATTTTTAATAAAAGGAAGATAACCATTACCTACTGTTCCACAACATTTTATCTTGTCCTTCTAATTTCCTCCAAATCATTCAAGTCCTTCTCCTTTGAGAACAAATTTTTCGAACATAGATTTTTCTCTCGTCATGTGTCGTGAATATTCACTGTCTAGATACCATGATAGTATTTCAACTTTATTGCTAAAGATATATCAATTTCATCATCAAAAGCTTCATTGTCCACGTTAGAGTCAAAGTGAACATTTTCCATCAAAACTATGTTTTCTTCTCTTCATCTTCATTATAGGATATATAAGAGTCATCTCATGTAGCCATTAGACCCTTTTACTTTCAGTGAAGACTTTTCTTTGAGAGATTCCCTTCTCAAACTTAGGACACTTTGATTTGAAGTATCTTGCCTCCTTGCAATAATAGCAAATATTTTGTTTTTCTTCTAAATTTTCTTTTCTTTCTTCTTGTTGTTTCATATGTGCTGGATTTTTATTAGATGAAGTATAGTTCTTCATCCTCATGATCATCAAAATGAGCTTGCAATCAAATTTAGCAAAGACACATCGAGAGCGGATTTAACAGAGTCAAACATAGCTTTAACAAATTCTTCAAGGCAATGTATTTATTTCCTTGTTTATCTTATCTTTTCATTTCTCAAGAATATTCCACACTTCTTTGGATGTAGATGCATTTTTAATCTTCTCAAAATTGATAGTGTATACACTGATGAATGAAGAACAATGCCTTGTAGTATATTTTCTTAGATTTCATGAATGTTGTTTTATGAGCATTTGTCGAGTCTTCACCAAACACTTGCACTCCATTTTGAATCACCTTTGTCACATCTTGAAAGCAAAAAATGACTTTC
Source organism: Cicer judaicum (assembly GCA_037974835.1). Classification (NCBI taxonomy): domain Eukaryota; kingdom Viridiplantae; phylum Streptophyta; class Magnoliopsida; order Fabales; family Fabaceae; genus Cicer; species Cicer judaicum. The sequence goes on from JBBPBS010000858.1 coordinate 3,302,707, forward strand.
ATTGGCTTGCTCCATCGCTTTTAGTTCTTGATATCAAGAATAAAGAGTTTGCCATCAAGATTACTAATTGATTTCCCGTCTTCAATTGTTGCAAAGTGAAAAAGTACGTAATCACTTCTATGGATCACGAATGTGAGGCTCTTGATAATGATTGTTGGAACAAAGATATTGAATGTTAAAGGGACACACATTTGCAAACTAGTGCATACACTTAACAAAAATACTAAGAATGTTTAGATAAAGTTTTGATCACATACATTCATTTACACCACAACACAAATCAGATATATCGATTGAATATCGAGTTAAATAATATATTTGAGTGTAAAATTGATGTTTAGAAGCAAAATTTGTAATCATATATAGATTTAAATTTGAACTAGTTTTAAAGAAAAAATCAATCTTAATTGAGCACCCCAAACATACTAAATTAATATTAAATCTTTATAATCAATATTGACTTTCTCAAAACTGAAGTCAAACATGCACTAAGTTATGTACAAAAAGCATCAAGTATTATCTCTAAGCATGTTCGCGAGAGAGCAAGATATGGGCAATAGAGTCCGAATTTTGATTGAAAGAAATACACGAATCATCAACATATATGAATTTCTTACAGTAGCGGAATCACACATGCGCATACAATAGACAATCTTAGAATAAGTTTATGATTTGGATTTAAATACACCAGATTTCATTTTTAGTCACTTTAATATTTTTTTTAAACAATGGTCCTCAAATATTTTTCGACAATAATTTTGGTTTTTGTTTTTTAAAATAATTTATATGTATAGTATGAATTTTTAAATAATATTTTACATACGTATTTAGAACATCATAAAAAATTTATTCTACAAAAATTTAATATTTTTTAATAAATGATGAATTAAAGGTGATTTTTTGTAAGTTTTTAGAATTAAAAATTGATATCTAATTCATATTTGTTGAAAAATTTTAAATTTTTTTTAAGTTCTTATAATATTTTAAATATTTATAAAAAAAAATTATTCAAAAATTCAACTGATACAAATGAATTGGCTTAAAAGTAGTGATTAAAATTGTTGATAAAAAAATATTTGAAGGACAATCATTTGAAGAATTTATTTAGATAAACTAAACAAAATATGGTGTATATATTTATTGGGACCAAAATTTTTACCACATTGAAAAGAGAGAAATAGAGATAGATATATTAAATAATATTTATAATAAAGAAGTTAATTACATCAAGAATTACAAAAACTTATATAATCAATTAAATAAACAATTAATTAGTATAAAACAATTAATTAACTAATATAAGATATTTAACTCATCCACCAGAACTATTAAGAAATAAATTTTATATTCCCTATTAATTAAAACTATATTGAAAAACATTAAACAAATTGAATAGCTAGCTGTAAATGCATGACATATGTGAAACCATTTTTTTGAATTTATAAGCAGCTATTTGTGACGATTAGTTTATAATCCGGAAAATAATGGGAAAGTGTAGTGAAACTAGTATGGATAGATATTAATTAATTTCATTCTGAACTCAACTCGGTCTTTTTCTTTTATGAATCAGCGTATGTAATGTTACTGACTCACTGATTGCAGTCTAAACACAACATACTAGTAGCCTTTTGAATTGGTATAAATAAATATAAATATTCAAATTACTTATTCTCGAAATGGTTAATGATACTGAGCAAATTTACAGTGACGATCTCATACACTTCTTTTAAAGTCATCATCAATAGATAAAACTTCAGTGCTACTAGTAGTACTACTAATTAATTACTTATTTAATTTATATTATATATGTACTGCATATACTATGTTTTTACCCGTATTCAACGTACTTTAATAATGAAAGTAAAATATATATAGATCAATTCTATCTTAACCATGTACTTCTTTTGGCTTATTGCTGACAGAGTATTGAGCTCTTTTGGATTGAAAATATGAACTATGATACATCAGAATTTGGTTCTCAATTAATGCTGAATTGACTATTTGCATTTTTAGTTTGTCTTGTCTACGATTATGTATAAGTTCACACAACCACATTCTCAATGTTTGGTTTCAATGTAAAAACTTTGTTGTATTTTTTTGGGATGCGGAGACAACTTGATGAAAACAACACTGATTATAATTATTATTTAATAATAATTAGTTACATAAAATTTAGGATTTTCGGATAAACTATCTTTAAGATATTATCTATCCGACGAATGCAAATTCCCCAAGATACAACAGGTCTTTCCTTAAAATCGGAGATTATAGAACAACAAAATGTCATCACTAAGATCAACAAAATATCACCTAAGAGAAAAAAAATAAATATTTAATATTAATTTTCTTCTAAATATTTTTACTTAAAAATGAAACAATTTAATTAAACTTTTAAAATATAATAAAAATATACAACAATTTTTCACATATTTGAAAAGTTCAAAAACAAAAGACTCAAGAAATTTAATGGATGAATATCATAGATGTATTGCATCTAATTCGTGTAGCATATTTAACCAATTTTAGACGGAAACTTAATACACAATGAATTGGTGTAACAAGCTATGAAACCCAAGATACTTTATGTATGTTAGGGATCTAACAATCACATTGCACCCCATAATTCTTGTTGTTGATGCCGCTTTACGCTATTAGGTCGTGCACACGCCTAATATTCATGAGTGCTTTAGAGATTTCACCAAAATTCACAAAGTGCATGCTCCAAATCATACAACACTCATAAGGGATGTGAAAATCATAAAAGCTTTATAGCTTATCTTCTCAATAATGCAGCGTGTACCACATACTCAAGTACACCACAATAAATGACCAAAACATTTTATTAACAATTTTTTTTTAGTACTAGAGATGACAAGTGACTTATCGTACCACATTGAACTTTATTCATGAGATCTCTAATCACAAAGGTTGGATTCCTATCTTTGTTTGTTTCGATTGACTAAGTCTTATTCCCCTTGATGTTTTACATATTAATTCTTCTTGAGGCTTTGGTCAGAGGATAATCACTTTTGATTTGACTTCATAAGTATAGGATATAACATCTTCATTGAATAGATAATTTATACACAAATGATAAAGACACAATTTTCTTCTATAAATAAATATTGTCAGACATGTCTCAGTCAATTTAATCTCATATTTATCCAAGGTTTAAAAATATACTCAGTCTCCATAATATATTTTCAAATGTCTACTTAGATTACTACTAACTGACATCAATGTCAATGAGATTAAGGATTAATCAATTTATCGATTTATTGTACAAGTTTGCTTGAATGTCTTCCAATCGACAACATCCCCACATTGGGTAAAATAAATCCATTTATAGATTAAATTTTAGATAAATAGATTAAATACATGTAACATTGTATCATTCTAATACAACTAGTATTCCACAACGGGCCACACAACCGTATCTCACGAGTTTCACAAGGGTCATAAAACAATTATAATAAATTCACAAATTGTCATTAGAATAGTATTAGTAATACATTTTTTAATAGACACTTTTTAACATATTCTCTTTGTTTGAGTTGAATTTCACATGAGTCCCAACAAATTCACGTGGAAGCTACATAATTTAATAGAATTTATGCGAATTTTAATCAATAAAAAAACTTATTAGAAAATGTATATTAAAAAATTGTATTATTAACATTCATCTTGTCATAAACCTCAAATAATCATAATTGACGTTATCTCATGTCAATGCACTTCCGAAAATTATAAGAAACTGCAAAATTTCTCAAATCACTAAGACTGGTACATATATGTCAACATGTTATAAATATATTACACACTACAAGATACAAACATAATTTCACATTGAAGCCTTAAACTAAAGAGACACTAACATATTTCTCTAAAGCACTAAAACTATATATATTAGACTATCTTAAATTAACATAAATAATAACACTAAAACTATTCTTCCTAACTAAACAATGATAACACGCTAAATAAATTTTCAGGTTATTATTAAAGAACTCATTCATTTCTTTTTTTTTTTTTAAGCAAAGTATACCCACTAATTGTTGGAAAATTATAATTTAATTTAATTAATTTTTCTTTTTGAAAAATATGTTTTAATATATGTTTGAAGACTATCTACACATTTTAAAACTATTTTCTTATTATTTAATTATATTGCAAATAGTTTATCGACACTCAACTACAAACTAAATATTCATAAAGCTGAATCCTAAAACAAAGAGTAACAATCTACTAACTACTTTCTTAGTTAATAGACATAATGGTATCCGAAGATAAATCTAATTAAAAATATAAAATATTTTAATAATCAATATTTAATATAAAATATTTTAATAACCAATATTTAATATAAAATATTTTAATAATCAATATTTCCTATAGTTCTGTTTCTTGATACATGCTACACATTTTGAGAATCTCATAATTTTCACATGTTTATCTTAATCAATTAACATGCCATTTTACCATATTAATTGATTTTCATGGTCATAAACATACACTAATTTTATATTCGGTCTGACAGATATATGCACCATTTATACTGATTTTCATTGATTTTCATTTTATGCTGAAATGCACATAAATATACACTGATTTTCATTTTACAGTGCTTTTTTAAAAAAGTGTCATAAAAGGCGCACCTAGTATATAAATTATATATGCACATTTTATAGCGCTTTTTCAAATAAGAGCTGTAAAATGTGCATATTATGTGCGCATTTTACAGCGCTTTTTTGAAAAAACGCTGTAAAATGTGCATAACAAGCGCACATTATATCTACATGTTTTATAGTACTTTTTTAAAAGCGCTGTTGTATCTTTTAAAGCGCTCGATTCCTCAATGTTTTTTTTTTTTAAAAAGCGCTGTAAATAGATTAAAAAAAACGCTGTAAAATTCTATTTTTCGCGTACTGAACAATAATTTTATTTAAATTAATATTCCAGCAAAAGCCCAAATTCATGATAGACAACAAACATAAAATCTACATAAAGGTTTATATTCTATACCAAACAGTGGCCACATTTTCTCAATGAAAACAACATGAATTGAGCTTATCATTATGAAGTTTATCGAAAATCAATTTGTAATTGATTTTATTATTATCAACACTAACGTAAGCATAGTTTCAATAACAACAAAAATTGAAAACTTAAGATACTTATACTTAGATAAGAATATGCAAATCTTGTATATAGTAGTGTATTATCTATATGATGTTGAATAAACAAGATATCTCTTAAGCACTTCAATGATCCCGAATCAATCGATTTGACATAATTGATAATTGATGAACATAAATCATTAAAATTGTTGTATTTTTTTGCCATAAACACAACTAATCAATATCTTTTGACAACAAACACCGATTATATAAATAATTATCTTTAAATATTTATTCATCTGATGCAAATCTACAAAGTTGTTTTCCAAAATAAAAGATTTTATATATATATATTTAAAATGAGATAGTTTCTAAAATTGACTAGTGGAAGTAGTGGGTTTGACGAAGTCAAATCTCAACACAAATAATATTAATTTTCTTTTGAATAATTTTCACTTAATAATAAGACAATTTAATCAAATTTTTAAAATATAATAAAATTATACAACAAAATAAACTCTAAATTAATACCTAAACAAATGTAATCATGCTAGTTAAGTTCCGACTTAAACAACCATGATTTGTTTTAAGATAATATTTAAGGAAAGTTCTAGGCAAGGATACCTGGAATTTGAAATTTTAGAGATAACATATTTATCAATTTTAAAAAATCAAATATGTCTATGCGTCTTTTTCCAAAGAGACAGGTTAATTTGATTTTTCTATTCAGTTTTTAAAAAAACAGTGTAAAGAAAATAGACATGAGTAAAGAAAATAATTGAAATCACATTGAACAATAATAAATTTTTGTTCAAATACATCAAATGATATATAATATAATTTATATAACAAATAAAAACAACTAGTTTGTATAACTAACTAATTATTGTAGTTAATTTATATAGTTAACTAATTAACAATAAATTAGGAATATAAAATATTAAAATCTATCCTTTGAAATAGATTTAACCAGCTATTTAAAATAACTACTTATTCTAACTAACATTTAACTTGTGTAACTAATTAATATTAATATATCTAATAAAAAATATTATAATAAAATGACTTCTACAATACATTAAAAAATTGATATGTTTTGTTATTATCAAAATTAAATCACCAATATTTAAATTATATGTTATCTTAATATAAAAAAAATTAATTTAGTCAATTTTAATAAATAATATAGTAATATATATGTAAATAAATTAAAGAAATTTATTGATAAAAAAAATTAATATTCGTATATATACTGTATTTTTTTATTATATTATGTAACTTGTCATGTGATGTGGTTGTAGTTTCTGGTTAATGCTTTTAACCAATGGTTTTATATATAATTCGTCATTTTGGACAAAACTCAGTGCAATATCAATTGCGGAAGAAGAGATGCATGCATTTACACACCCTGCAGTCATTGTTGTGTTCAGTTCTGTTTGCAATATTACGTATGAATGAATTAGACTATATGTTTGACTCATCTAAGACTGTCCATTTTCTTATTTTACTGCATCACATATCTTGCAGTCAATCTTTATAAAAGCATGCATAAACGTTTATTACTTAATTCGTGTTAATATTCCAACTACTAATTTTAACTTCTAGGGTAATAGCTATATACTTTAATGGATCTCGATTTACTACTTTTTAAATCACGCAGGTTGACGCATTGAAAAATCTCAATGGTTAATCTACGATCTAACGGTTAGAATATGAAGTATAAAGCTCTCGACACTTTGATTTAGTATGAAATCTTGACCTCATTTTATATTGGACGGTCCAAAACTCCTACTGCATATGGAATCCAATTTCTACTTCAATGTTTTCAGGGTAAAGGAGTTGTAGCAATTTTGGGAACAGTTATTGTGTATCTATTTTTGGATGGTTCACCGTTATACTTATGATATGGGATGTATTATATTAGGATTTGAAAGAATTTTTTAAAAATAATTATGAAAGGATCTTCTGATCAAAACCAAAATAAATATGAGAAACTCTTTGAATGTTAGGAAAATTTTACCTCATACCCCAAAATTAAGAATGAAATCACATTTTTGTCCTCGTTTAAATAATAAAACAAGAAAAATATTATCATTTATCATTTTCAAATTTTCGAAAATTAAGAGTGAGTGTTTTTTTTTAAACTTCCGGGAACTTGAATACAAGTTTTCTGGTACACAAAATACACTTTGAAAAACTTGTTTGAAGTTTTCCGATACAGAAGCCTCTTCTAAAAAATATTTTTTGAAGTTTTCTGATACAGAAGACTCTTCTGAAAAACCTTTTTGAACTTATCTGAAATAGAGGCTTGTTCCGTGAAACTTAAGGCTTAACATTTCTGGTAGTTACTGGAGAACATGAACCTCAAGTTCCCCATAAGTTATACATATATTTTTTATTTTAATCTCAAATAAAATTTCGAGTTTTCCTCGAATTCAATGGAGCCGCCACCAAAATTTATTTTAAATTAGAGAAAATATTGGGAAACCCTTAAAAATAAAAAATAAAAAATAAAAAATGGTATTTGATACCAGATTTTGAGTACGGGAGTCGATTATGTGTAGGAAATGTATTAGCACCCTACGACATCCGTTAAAAACGGTTACCTATAATTAATTGTGCAAAATTATATCAACTTAAATATATATATTTTTTTGTTTATTATTAAATATGAATATAAATTATTTTTTTATAAATGTGATTTTTTGAGATAAAAGTGTGTTAAAAAAAAGTAAAAAAAAAGTTTGTATTATTGTGTTTGACAAGAGTGTGATCTTGCTCATACGTATATCCTGGTGCAATGGAAAAATCAAAGCTACGTAGTTCTTGGCAGAAAATGTGGATGTGTTGATTGTTTTTAAATAAATCATATTTTGTCATTTAATAAAAAAGTTAAGTTTGACGAACACAAAAAGTTTGTTTGATTTGAATAATTATTTTAAAATATGAGTTTTAAAACGATCGGGTTCAACAACTCGTGTCTCAAAACTCAACACAACAACAAAAGCAACCACAAAAGGGCTATTTGTGGTGGCCTTAGGCAGCCACAAATAAGCTGCCCACAAACATTTGGGGCGGCCAAAACGGCCACAAAATTTAAAAAATACGTTGCCTTTTGTGAGGGCCTTTGCAGCCACAAAATCTTGTCTTTGTGAGGGCATAGGCCGCCACAAATGCCTCACTTTGTGAGGACATAGGCTGCCACAAAGACAGACTAATTTTAAAAAATTTAGCCTTTGTGAAGGTCTAGGCCGCCACAAACCCCCTCTTTGTGAGGGTTTTGGCGGCCACAAAGTACTATCTAGATTAAAAAATAAATATTTTGTGAGGGTTTAGACCGCCAAAAAAAATATTACGTATATTAAAAAATTAATTTTACAAATTCAAAATTAATACTGTATTATAATATTATATATAATAAATTAATATTAATATAAATTTAAAATTTAAATTAATATTACAATTAAATTAAAATTTAAAATAAATTTAAAATATAATATCAATATAAATTAAATTTAATATATAATAAACTAATCTGAATATAAATTAAAATTTTAAATTAAATTTAAAATAAAATATTTAAATTATAATTATAATTAAAGATTAATTTAAATTACAAATAAATTTAAATTTAAATTAAATTTAAATTTAAATAAATTAAATATTAAAATTAAAATAAATATTATATATAAAAATATAATATTAATAATAATTAAAGTAATATTACCACCAAACCAAATAAAACATGCATTCCAAAATTCATAAATAATGTCTTACAAACCCGAAATTTATAAATAATGTCTTACAAACCCAAAATTAAATATACAATAACTAACTAGGACAAGATAAATATGTGTTCATACAACCCAAAAATAAATTAAGAAAATATTCAAATGACATCGATCAACCCTCATAATAATTCCTCTTATCAGCTCCACTCCCACCATCATTATTTCCTGCAATGTTACCCGACGAAAGAAGTCCCTCAAAAGTATTATTAATTTGTGTCGGAGGAGACATCATGGTTTGAAATTGAATTTCATCTTAAATTGCATCACCACTAGTCGAAGGAGGAGCCCTAGTTGATTGAGGTTGATTTAAATCTGGTTTGGTCAAGCCAGCTGTTGGCATAGTTGGTCCGTATGCAGTTTGATGATTTGGTTGAGGTTGAGGAAGTTGATGTGAAGAACATACTGATAATTATGAAAATATTGTTGTTGCTGAAACATTTGATGTTGTTGTTGCTAGAAGGCAAAGTTTGGAGGATCCTGGTGTTGTTGTTGGAAATTTGGAGGCGGTTTCTGCTGCTAGGAGTATTGAGAGTAATTTTGTTGCTGCTGGAATAGTGGTTGCTGATGCAAGTATTGAGGCCGAGGTGGGAACTGCTGATGAAACACAGGAGGAAATGAAAATTGTTGTTGTTGAAATTGTTGTTGCTGCTGAAACTGCTGCTGCTGCTCTTGAAACTTTTGTTTCCATTCCTCATTCAATTTATCAATTGCGGCTTGTATCAGTTGTTGTGTCCTTTCTTCTTGCTCACTTGCCCATAGCTCCTTTAACTGGTCAAGATTATCTATCGACGGACGATGAGATCGATCTATACTAGCATAAGAAGAAGACGTCTCAGTCTGAATATAGCCGGTTGGACCTTTCACAAAGGTTGATGATAAACTGCTGGTACCCAGTACACGCCCTTTGTACTTGCCACCACTGATGTTCATAAAACTTGCGATCTCATATTATTTCCGCTGCACTGGACTAGCTCCCTGAGAAAGAGGAAGACTAGCTTGATGATCATCCCATTCTTTCATGACTTATTGAAGTTGTTCTTATATTAAAAATTAAAATAGTTAATAATTAATATATAATAATTTAGAAGTCTAATTAATATATAATAAAAATAGGCAGCCACAAATTCCACCTAAATTTTTAATAATTTGTGATGACTTTTTCAGCCACAAATAAAGACCAATTTCAATTTTTGTATTTGTGAGGGCTTTTTCGGTCACTAATTTGCGAGAATTTTTTTCGGCCACAAATTAGGGTTTTTCTTGTAGTGCAAGGAGTAAAAAGATGTCACATCTAATTTAACCATTTTTTGAGAATATTTGATTATTTTTTAAACTAGAGTTTTAAGACCATCAAGTAGTACAGCTTATGTCTTAACAACTCAAAGAAAATGTCATATCTAAAGTAATTTTTTTTAAAATGATAAAAAAAAAAAAAATACTAGTTTTAGAAACATCAAGTTATACAACTTATGTTCCGACAACTAATAGATTAAAAGACAATACATCTAATCAACTTTAAAAAACAAAATTATTTATACATTTAGAAAATTTAATATTTATTATAAAATCAATTGAATTTAATATAAAAATAAGACTTATTTGAAAAAAATAAAAGAAATGCTAAAAATATAAAACTTATAAAAGATCAATGACCTAAAAATTCAAAAACAAAAAAAAATTATATATAACTATAAAAGAAATCAGAAAAGTAATAAATACATAAAAATAAATCAACAGGAAAATAATAAATATATACCAAAAATATATAACTAACCTAATTTAATAAATTTTAGTCTATTTAAGTAAATTTAATAAATATATAACTAACCTAATTTAAAAACTAACCTAAAATAAGTTATCAGAATTTGGTCAAGGAAGTTACTAAAAACTAACCTAATTTAATAAATGAAAAGGCAAGGCAAATCATACCCTAAAACAAACATAAAAGTGTCGCTGCTATGAAGGAGAAGGAACTAACGCAGAAAAAGGAAAGACGCGGCCAAACATGAAAGAAGTATAAAGGTGCTATCTCACAAAGGGAAAAACACTAAGGGCTAACGACGGTGGAAAGTTTGTTTCTTATTGCCAACGACGATGGCAGGTTTGTGTATAGCAACGACATATTTTATTTTCTTGATTAATAACTCAATTGATATACTAATTTCAGTAATGAATACAACTTGTAAAATAAAAACAAATACCTTAATCCTTCTTCTGTTTGTTTTGTTTTCTCCTATTACCCTGCCTATTTTCTTCCCTTTCTTTTTAAGTGTTTTTCGTTTTTCTTGATTTTTTTCCTCAATTTATAGGTAAAACAGTGCATATTTATGTTTTTTAGATAAATTCGAGTTCTAAATCTTGTATTGTTTCGCACTAATTTTAGTTGGATTTTACATTGTTTTTATAACAAATCTTAAGCAAAGTATGATTTAGGAAATAAATTTCTTCTGCCCTTATTTACACAAATGTTAAAAGTAATTTACATTGCGTTGTAGTATCTTTATACAGAGAATGTTGATAATATAAAGAAAATAAAAAGAATGTGTGCTGGATTTTGGCAGGAGGTTGTGTTGGTGTTTGTGAAGAAAGAGGAAGCGTACATGAAGAAGAAGGTGTTTGTTGTTTTGCTTTGCTGATAGGAAAGCACAGAAAGAAGGTGTTTGTTTTTTTTTTTGCTTTGCTGATAGGATAGCACATGTTGTATATCTGTGTTGCCAATCCATAAAGAGAAAAAAAAAATTAAATTTTACAATTCAAATTTTTATTTTTATATTATTTAAAATTTGGTATACATTTAAGTTTGAATTGTAAAATACTAATTTTTGTATATTTCTTTTAATAAATGTAAAATATTTATTAAATATATTATTATTATTATTATTATTATTTTAAATTATTAGGACAAAAATTAGGTACTACAATGTGCAATCGCATGATATACATATTTTCATCAATGTTATACATAATTCAATACCGACTCTTGTTTATCTTTTAAGATATATTGCTTGCATTTTGATCCAACATTTTTGTTGATATGAAATCGACAAAACAAATTAACAGCATGTGAAAATACAATATCAATTGCATTCATTAATGCAAAATCTATGTCAGTCACAATTACTTGAGGAAATTTGTTTTGTGTAACAAACAAATTTCTTAGTCTCTCTAATGCCCAACAAAAGTTTTCTTCCCACTCGCATTCCAAATAAGCAAATTAAACTACAAATGTCTTCTCTGTTGATGTCATACACCAACAATTTCAAGTAATGGCATTCTGAATTTATTGGTTTGTAGGTATTGTCCATAATCAACACAATTGGAAACAAATTCAACAACTTCATTGATATAGATGCGCCCACAAAATATCTCTCATAACATCAGAATTTTCACGCTTTTTATTCCAACATACATATTTTGCATCTTCAATTAACTTGAATAAATATTGCATCTATGTTCTATTACCTCTCACATGCAATCGGATCATACTCCGTTGTTTATATGTTTGTGAGATCTTAGTAACAATACTCTCATCTCGGTCTTGCAATGAGAGTAATATGTGTCTCGGTGCAACATTATATTTTGTTAAGTCATGAACATGTTTTCTTTCTTCTTCATCAAAGCGTCCAACAAATGCATTCCCCTCCAAAGTATCAGGTAATTCATGGTTGTGAATTTCACAAATTACTTTAATTGTTCATCCTAAATCATCTTTTAATAGTTTTGATCTAAGTTTGAAAGAATAATCACACTTTTTTTGTTGAACTTCGAGTTGAACTATCAACACGCTTGTATTTTCCTCCTTTGTCACAACCTAATATTAATTTATTTTTCATTTCTTTCTCTTCCGTCTCTATATCTGATCTTCTAATAATAACAGTAACTTTATTTTTTATATTGATTTCTTTTATCCAATTCACAACATTGTTCCTTGTATCAAATATTTAAAATAAATTAAATTATAATTCATCACAATAAGATATTTTTACAATATTAATATTAATTATATTTATTAATACTTGATATGTGTCAAAAACATTTGTAGTATCGACGCATGTTTTATTAATAGATGCAATTTATTTGTATATGTTAACATTTAAAAAAATTAATAAAATTCACAAAACTTAAAAAATAAATTTTTTAAAATAGATATGTAATGCAAAACTTGTATATGAAGTTTTCCGAAAGCAACTACTGTACCGGAGAACTTGTGAATGAAGATTTTCAGTTCACAATTTTTCGCTTATCTATCAGAAAACTTTGTTTTAAGTTTTCCAATATTAACTTCTTTACCAGACTATGTACCAGAAATCTTCCAAAACGTTTTACGGAAATTATCAGAAAACTTTTTTACAATTCCGAAAATGATAGAATGATAAAAAAAAAAAATTAAC